>JARHVA010000641.1:1915000-2300000 GCA_037957365.1 Torreya grandis | reverse complement strand
GACTTTGTAACTTTGCTAGCCCACACTTTCGACAAGCTACAACCATTGGATGTAAGTGTGTTATCTCCATTCAAAAAATATTTCAAAAGTGAAAGGTTGAATTGAATGGCTATAAATCATAAGGTTGAAGTCAATAGGTCTGAATTGGCTGAATCAGAGTGTGTATGGTAACCCAATATAATGCTTGCATGACAAAATAAATTTTTATCAATTGGATGCACCATTTCAAGAGATCAATACTGGGTGGAGTTTCCCCTTCCAATAGGTACCTATTGATTTTTGATGGCCATGGCAGTCATGTAGAAGCAACAACTGTAATGGAGGCCAGGAGTTTGGTAATTGGATTTGTAACTTTGCCAGTACACACTTCCCACAATCTAAAACCACTAGATGTAAGTGTGTTCTCCCCATTCAAAAATCATTTCAAAAGTGAAAGGTCAAATTGGATGTCTATAAATCACAAGGTTGAAATCAATAGGTCTGAATTGGCTAAACTGGGCAACATAGCTTTCAAAAGTGCATTGTTTGTATAAATATAAAGTCAAGTTTTAGGAGGACAGGTATAAGTCCACTAAATAGATAGGCACTTGTAGAAGACATGACACCAAGTGAATCCCATGAAGTTGTAGATGAAGATGATGAGACTACAATTCAGAACATCATGCGGTTGGTTGGATATAGAAAGTATGAAATAGATGCATTTGTTTAGCTTAAAAAGGAAATGGAACAATTGAAGAAGATAAGATAGATGCATGTGTTCAGATTCAAAAAGGAGATGCAACAATTGAAAAAGGCAATGCAGATCCCATTGTACCTACTCTTAATCAGGTAACCCCTATAATCCAAATGCAAGACTGTAGTGGAGAAGGTGTAGAAATAGGTTGTGTGAACCATGTGTCCGAGGTTGAAGAACATGTTATTGGAGAGGGGTGAGCCTCCCTTTGCAAATAAGCCAACCAAATTTAATCAGGGATGGGGCGACTGAACTAGGTGTTAACTTAGATTTTTCCAATGCAAATTTAGGCCTTTTAATGCCATCCCCTCATGCAGTTGTACATGATGATGAGTTGGTACACTACTATGCTATGACTGATGAATTCCATGACTATGGCAATGCAACAAATCTTCTAGAAAGAGATGTTGTTGCAACGACAATAGTGAACTTGAATGTAGTTAACATAAATAAATCTCAACAAGCTCAAGTTTAGGTAGTTTCATTAAACTGCCTTTAGAAATGATTGTGTAGAGTTCTAGTCGATTATCAAATGGTGTAGTGAGATTGAGTAGGCAGTCTCAAATCTTAACTGTAGATGAATTTTTAGAAATGCTTCATGACCAAAAAACAAAAAAGAAGGAGATAGATGAAATTAAGGCTAAGAGGAAACAACAACTAAAGGAGAAGAAAACACTGAGAGAGATTAACAAAGTTCTCAAGGAGTAGGAAAAAATTGAAAACAAGATAAAGAGGAAAGAAAGGGAGGAACAAAAGCAGTGGGAAAAGCATGAGAAAGAGCAAAATAAGGTGCATCAAAAAAGGATGAAGGAATATGATAAATTTATGAAAGAGATGGAGAGATAGAAAAGGTTAAAAAACATGGCAAACCCTTTTCTAGATCAACATCCAATAATGATGGAAATGATGAATATCTATGCTCCTTCCTATGCAGGCTAAAGAAATTATCAGCTAGGCAGTCCACTTAGTCCACCCAATCAAATGTAGAAGACATGTTCCTATCAATAAGGGCAAGCAGTAAATTTGCAAGCATTGACAACTGGTATGATATACACTCCAATAAGATCAATGGCAGTGACAAACATACTTGCTAAAGAGTTAGAGAAAGGTCATGAAAAAAACTTGAGTATTCAACATTATGTGTTGAAGGAATTAATTTATTGAAAAGCCATTGTTGAAGGAATTAATTTATTGAAAAGCCATATGTGTGGAGCTTTTTCTTTGTCAAAGGAAGAATTTGTTGAAAAACTACAAGTATGCATTTTTTGTCTTGGTTTTGAAGAGTCAAGAAAGGCTAATTATGTAAAGAGCAAGTATGAAATAATAAGCTTGTTTTCCACCTTAGTTTATCTATTATCCTGCAATGTTATACTATGCAAATTGTATTTCATATAAATAATATTATCCTATGGCTTTCCCATTTAAATTATTGAGTAGTGTTATACAATTGAAATAAACATGTTTGTATGATTGACATTGGTTTAAGAATTCACAGAATGCTTCGCATATTGAGAGAATTTTAATTTTTTTATAACAAACACTCAAAGCCCGAGACCTGCATTCACCATTTCTGCAAAAGTCAAAAGAAAAACCTAAAATACTAAACAAAAAAACTTTCCCTCCAAAAAAACCTCACTTGTAAGTAGCGATGGCCAAACAAGATCCAAGATTTAAAGGTTTTCAATGAATAATCTATAATGTAAATGTCAAAACAAACCATATTTCACCATTTCTACAAATGTCAAAAGAAAAAAAAACCTAGAATACTAAAACAAAAAACTCCTTGAGGTGGCGAGACTTTTTTCTATAATCATAGGAGTGGAGAGAATCACACATTGAGAAAAATATTTTATTTTTAATAGAAAATGAAACCCATAGAGTATTTTTAAACCATTTTGACTCACAATCTTAGTAAGGTATAGATTACCTCACCTATAAGCAATGATAGATAACCAAAATCCAAGTATTGGTCATGTTAAAAAAACACCATTGAAAATAGACATGGCTCTCCTGCAATATACCTTTGTGAAGGTCGTTACCTGCACCCACTTCACCATTTCTGCATAAATACAATCCCTTAGAAGGTTAACATAAAATACCCATGTGTCAGAGAAATGAATGTGAGGCAGTGGGTCATAAACACAGTGTGCTTGGACATTTAGTGATGAAGCACTATAGAAAAGAGGGTTAAGACTGCCATTGAAGTTTGAAAGCTAAAACTAATAATTTCAAACAATTCATAGAATAACAACACTGAATTTAACACGTCTTAATTGGCAGAATGACCAAACAAAATTAGTAGTTTTTTTATAGACATTTGAAGGCATTATTAGTCAATTTTCATACCCAGTTTTGCAATTTCCTTTGGCTAAGTTCAACATCTCTTGTCTATTTTCAATTCAATTGTGAAAGACTCATGAAGAAACTGGTTGTTTTCTCTTCTTCGAAAGATTTGTTTCAGCCTTGTTCAAATGTTTTTTCCCCCTTTTTGCCTAAGTGTTGTCTCTTTTGGAAAGGTCTTTCTCTCCATTTGTCTTTTCCCTTCAAAGTTTGCCCTTCGAATTTTTTTCGAAGGGTCTCTCTCTCTCTTCAGATTACCCTTCAAAAAGTTATAAAGGGTCTTTTCTTTCCTCCAAAGTGCCCTTCAAAAAGTTTTGAAGGGTCACTTTTTCATCCAAATTACCCTTTGAAACTTTTCTGAAGGGTCACTTTTCTTCCAAAGTGCCCTTCAAAACTTTTTTGAAGGGTCACTTTCCTTTCCAAGTGCCCTTAGAAAAGTTTCGAAGGGTCACTTTTCTTCCAAAGTGCCCTTTGAAACTTTTCTGAAGGGTCACTTTCCTTTCTAAGTGCCCTTCAAAAAGTTTCGAAGGGTCACTTTTCTTTCAAAGTGCCCTTCAGAACTTTTCTGAAGGGTCATGTTTATTCCAAAGTGCCCTTCGAAACTTTTCTGGAAGGTCACTTTCCTTTCCAAAGTGCCCTTTGAAACTTTTTTGAAGGGTCACTTTCCCTTCCAAGTGCCCTTCGAAAAGTTTCGAAGGGTCACTTCCCAAGCCACAGCAGGAAGCCCGAAGGAATGAGTAAGAAGAAAAATCTGATAGAAAGTCCAAAGGAATTCCTTCAGACAAATTGTCTGAAAGAATTCCTTTAGGAGAAAAGCCTAAAGGAAAGAGCTTGCAAAATGCTTGAAATAATTCTTCTCAAAAAAATGTCCAGTGACGTGTAGGGGGACGTCAACTTCAAAGCAAGGAACTAGCAATTATAAGTAATTGGGTTTGAAAACCCTAAAGACTTGGAGCTCAGAAAGTCTGAAGTCTTCAAGTCGAGAAACCCTGAAGTTGAGGAGGTCAAAAAACCCGAAGGGGTTGCCAAAGAACAAATCAGGTTTCTTCAAAGACTAAGCTTATAAACTTTATAAGTTAAGTAAGTTAGAAAACCCGAATGGGTCTGCACAGTGAAAATCAGGATTATCCAGAGAATTTACTTATAAAATTTGTAAGTCAAGTAGCCAAAAAAGCCCAAAAAAGTCTTGATAGTGTAAATCGGGTTTTCAAGACTACTTGACCTATAAAGCTTGATCCAACAACTGATCTGTGACAAGTAGATCGATAATGCAAATCAATGATTCAAGTCATTTTAGATGGCCAATGGAAAGATCAATCAATGAGCACATGGATTCTCAATAATGCCTCTCCAAGGTAAAACAAAATGAAAGTGACTCTTTTCCATGCCATTACATATATTTATAAGCCAAGGAGAAGTGGTTGGGTGCTAAAATAGATTTCTAACAGGTGCCTCCTTTGACAGCAACCATTTTAACACCATCTACAAATATCTTGATTTGGTTGAGCAGTCGTTAGACAAGTATCTTCAAGAGGGCAAGCCAAGGGTGTTCAAGAGGTTGACATGGATCAATTAGAGTACCCTAATGAGCATCATTGGCAAAGTCAGTTGTAGCTGAAGATGGAGACTTCCAACATAATTGATTCCTTTCTTTGGCGCCAAAAGCTTTCCTCTCTCTCTTCCTTTTGGCTATATATACAGCCCCTTGACTAGTGAAAAAAGAGACCATGTAGTGTATGGCAAAGCCCTGTTGGAATGATTCAAGTTTTGCCTTTAAACATTTAGCATAAATCTGTTTCCTTCAAGCTTTTTCTAAGTTTTTGGTCTGAGTGTGCAAGAGATGTATAGTGGCAGCATTTAATATTTTTCCATCCTTCTACCCACTTCATCCTTCATACCTGAACAAGAGTTCTTAGTCTAACTGGTCACACAGTGTGTATCCAAGTGTATTAAATTTTTACATGTGTATTATTGTCTTGAATGTGAAAAGTTTGCCTTTCAGCTCATTTACCTTGTGTCATTTTTTACATATCTCACCTTTGGTTAAAATATTGTTGTTAGAATCTTTAGAGTTTGGGAATGATTTGTGATTTTGTTATATTGTGCACTAGAATCTGACATTCATGTGGAAAATAGTTTTGGTGTATCACCACTCTTAGAATAGGATTTCCTTTTCTATAAATTTCTAACTCTTTTCCCTTTAAACAAGCTGATTTAGCAGAGATTATCTTGTAGAGACATATACGGGGTGCTAGCCCTTTCAATCTAGAGGTCTATTTCCTCCATAGGCATACCCACAGGCTTGGAAATGTTCCAACGTTGCCCAAATCTAGGAGAGGACTGAACACTCTCTTCTAGGGTGCAAGATTTGGAGACAACAGGCATATTAAATTTTTGAAAACCAAATGGCTCACAACCTTAGTGAGGTATAAAAAACCTCACCTGTGAACAATGATGGTAAGTGAGTGTAAGTGCTCATGCTGCTGCGACTACTCTTATTAGTGTGTCATCTCCAAAATGCTCCATCTTCTCTTCCCTACTCATGCAATGGATGTGAATGGGGATGAACATGCTAGAAGGTTGGGGCAAAATACCCAAGCATCAGTGAAACAAATGAAAAGTGGTGGGTTGTAAACGTAGGATAGAGAGACATAAATGCTTTGCCACCTCGAGCCTAGTGTCCACATTCTACTCGCTGCACATTATTAATTAGAGTTTAAACTCCTCACTTTTGGCACAATCATTTTATTTTTTGGGGAGTGTATGTCCCACTATTGGCGCCCAGTTTATTTTTTTTGGCAATGGCATGCCTAGGGGGTGGTTGGACCTCCAAAATGGTCCCATAAAGACCTCTTGTATGGGGATCGAAACACTGGGTCTGTATAGATACGTCATGAGTTGAAAATCTAGAATCGAGAAGTAGAATCATTAAACTATCCATTGATATCAATTTTAAATGTTAATGTGACACGGTTTAGGCTTTGTACATACACAAAGTTAGAGCGTACGACTATTAGCCCCTCTCCCTTATTTACAATTTTTAGTCATAACATACAATCAATTTTTTAAAAAAAGAAGAAAACATAATTTTTTTAAAAATATTATAATTTATATTATATATAAAATCTCTAATATTTCCTTATACTACTTTAAATTATATTAGTATTTAAAAAACAATATTGAATTATTAACTATCATTTTAAAAAAATAAAAAATAAAATAAAATAAATAAATGTCATGACATGGGCATCCACATATTTTATATATATATAAGTAGTAAGTTTAAGTTTTATAAGAATTAAGATGTAACAAAAAATTTAATTATATTTAATTATTTGTGAAATGAAATATCTTCTTTTAATTATTGATAAAATTTTATAATAGAAATTTTTATAAAAATTATAATTCTAAATTAATATTGGAATATAATAGGTGGTCCAATCTCTAAAGAACATTCTACCAACATTAAATTTTGAAGACTCTAAGAAATTAAAATTAAAGTAGCGAGAAAAATTAGAATAAATATTTTATTAAAGAATTAAGAATAACAAACTATTAAAAATAATGAAACCTAACCAAAAAAAAATTGAAAAGAACAAATAGAGGACAAAGGGACCATCCCTTAAAAACTCAAAGGTATATAACAAGCCCAAAGAAATGTGATAAGCCTAAGAAATATGAAGAGAATCAATTGCGTATAGGAATAAGACTTCTTTTAGAAGGGGGTCATCCAATATTCTCTAACATCCATTTCAAATAGTTTTTTGATTTCTAGTTGCAATCTTTCTATTTCAAATCTGAGTCCTTTATATTTTGTCAACACTTTCACATCATCGTTCAGTTTCACACCACTAGAATAAGATGGATTATGAAACTTTAAAGAAGACAATAGATCCTTTAAAATACCCTCCACTAAAATCACATCTAACCAACTTCCAAAATCTTAAAAGATAATGAAATAATTTTAATTATATTCACAAGATTCTATAATTTATTAATTAATTATAAATTTAATGATTAACATAAAATTAATCCAATAATTATTATTGAATTGATTGTTGAAGATAAATATACTCAAAATAACATATTTCGAATAATAATAATTTTAATAATTAATATTTGTTAATAATTTTTTTATTAATTATTATTTACATTAAAAAATATCATTTTTCATTAATTATTTTTAACTTTTTAATAAAAATTAAGATTATATATATAAATTAGACCAAACACATTAACTTTTTAAAACTATCCCTAAATTTAATGGCTCTCGCCTTAATTTCAACGAAGATTAATAATTTTATATAATCTTTTACTCTATGTTATGTTAAGTTTAATAATATTTGTAAATATATTTTTTATCGATTTATTTAAATTTAAGCTTATTATTTAATTTTTGTATATTGAATTATTTTTATTTTTTTAATATTGTAAATGTTTTTCAACGAGAACTATGAATTGGAAGGGGAGGGTTTTGACGTGACCCCACAATCCATACAAAATTTACCTAAAACAACAAAAGATTAAGTTAATATAAACATAATTACTAAGTCGATCTCAAATCAAGGAAGGTCCATAAAAAAAGTAACAATCGAAACTAACAGTGAAAAAGAACGACAAATTCACAAAACCATTGATGTTCAGTGTAAAAAGAACCATGAGACAACCTCCGAACAAAACCAAATACAACACTGACCTCCGACATTGGCATAATGCAACAAATTAATTGATGGATGGAATAAATCTTCTTCCACGGTGAGAATGGATATCTTCCACGGTGAGAAAGGATATCTTCCATAATCCATTGGGTACCATCCTTGATCATATCCTCAGCGTCAGATCTCATCCTTTCTGCATCCGTCCTGTGCCCTCTCTTTTTGACCATACAGCCCATAGATGATTTGAATTTCACCAAAGGTGAGCGAGGAGTAGAAACTCTAGGAGCCAACGAAGGAGAAAGCTTTAGATGCTCATATTGACCCACATCCATCCCTTGATCAACCTCCCTTCCCCGAGATTGATTGTTACCCAAAACGAGAGGAGAATAAACCCCTAAGAAATGATAGAAAATGTTATAATTGCACCATAACAACTCTTGATCAAAGTCACCCTCTTTCTTTCTCAAAACCATCACAACATAAAAACCTTAAAAAAACACCCTACTACTCTATATCCAAATTGGTTGCAATAAAAATATCTAAAAAAAAAACCCCTCAAAATTGAAGTACTAGATCCACGACCCATGAGATGACCATAGCTTAATCGAACAGCAAAGAGATTTAGGAAGGTCTCCAACAAAGAAAAAGTGGGACACAAAATTTGAAGCAGGGGTAGATGGAATCCTAGATCTCGTAGTAATCCAAACCAAAGAAGAGAGTTCTTATTACTAGGTGCAGAAACCAACTTCAATCTGTAGTAATTTGAACACTCGTGAAATGGATTTACCATGTTCTTGCAATCAGAAAAAAATCCCCCTTTTGCCAGGATCCTTGGGAGCGTGTTCAGTCTGCAAGATTCTAGGCCCAGCTGGAGAAGTTTGTCGGCCTGTGATTCTGATCCAACCCCTACTCCATGCGTAGCTTCCTTCAAGATATTGCCATTTTCTCTAACATCAGACACGGTCTTGTCTGAGATAAAACCTTCTTGGGGTGAGGATGAATCATTGTTTTATACAGTGATTTAAGTTAAGAATTAAAGATTAATAGGTATCCATTTTGTTAAATTTGTTTGCATTACGATTTTGATTTCATCTTTTTTTATATTGGATTTTTTAAACAGTAAAAATTGATCTCATAGACTCTTTGTGAACCAAACAACTTCATCACTTAAACCAATAACCATTAACATCAAAATTTAATTTTAATAGACATTTATATTGGGAAATTCTTCCAAATAATAGTCAAGCATCAAAATTTAATTTAATTAATTATTATTTACGCTAAAATTTATCTTTTTTATAATATTATTATTTTTCATTAATCATTATTAATTTTTAATTAAAAAAATTATAAATATATATATTAATTACACCAAACACATTAACTTTTTAAAATTATCCTTAAATTTAATGGCTCTCACCTTAATTTCAGCTATTAGTTTAATAATTTAATATAATTTTTTGTTTTATATCATTTAAACTTAATCTTAATGTTAACATGCTTACAAGTCCTGGTGTATGTAAAATATATCTCTAATCATCTTGTTTAAGATCTTACTTAAGTTTAAGCTGATTATTTTAAATTTGTACATTAATTTAATTAATTATATATTTTTATAATATATGATTAAAATATTTGTATAAATATACAATCATATATTAAAAATTAGTGAACTAGTTTTCATGTTTAATTAGTTGGAGTTTTAAGATAAGGTTTTTATGTATGTGTTTTCAGATATTGGTCTGTAGTTGCCTTAATTTTTTTTAAATTTAGGGGAATTAAATTTGTTGTTATTGGTGGTGGAGAGTTTGACATGATCTTATAAATCGATACAAAATTAAACATGTTTATTATAAATAATAATAATTAAAATAAATATTAAAATTAAAATGTTATATACAACCGTCAACAAAAAATCTATCAACAAGAAGTACAATCATTAACTTTCAGGGAAACATAAAAAAAAAACGAGGAAAGTGCTAAAAAAAGATAATTGCCCTCAAGACTCAACACATAACAAGGTCAAAAGGGACCAAACTTTAATCTGAAAAACATGTTATGTAGTTATATATGTTATTAACAAGGTTAATTAAAGAGATTTGTTAAATAAATTTATATTCAATTATTTTTATTGTTATATTGCTACACTTTTAAAGTTTTCTCTCTTTCTTTTTTTTTTTAAAGAAGAGCATGAAGTTATAATGGAATTTTGTATCATAATATTATATGGTATCAAAGTGAAGCTTCCTTTCTCTTTAGATCTTTCTACCTTATTTACATGGTTTATGATTTTATTAAATCAATAAATGTAATTCATAATGGTAATTGTGAATGGTAGGGTTTTTAATATCTATGAGATTTTAATAATTAATGGTTAAAATTATTTTTTAATCTAGAGGTATTCCTAATCTCAATTAGGACACTGTGACTTCATCCAATTATTTTTATTGGGGTAAGCAGAGGCAACACTAATCCTCTGGAAGCTGTTGGTGAGGCCCGCACTGGACAATTTTAATAACTCGAACCGTGAGAATCGACCTCAGGACTTATATAAAAAGAACCCAAAACCCTTAGCCAACTACGCCACCCGTACAGGTTAAACTTAACTTTAATATCCATTTCACTGTTATATATATATTTATTCTTTCTTTCATAAAAAAGTCACAATTTCTTATACATAAAATGGGGTTTAAAATCTATTTATTTCATAAAGATATTTTTGAATCCAATATAATAATATAACTAAATTAAAACCATTTATCATCAATCAACAAAAAAAAATTATTTAAAAAATAATTAAATCATTTATCAATGTAATATATATCAAATCCAAAATAAAAACTTCACCATTTTTATTTTTATCAAATAAATGTATTCAAAATATTTATTCTAATTTATTTTATCCTTTATTATCAAATAACTATTTACAATATTTATTACATTACAAAATTAATTTCATACCTTTTAAAAAGTATGTTAGTTTTTAAATATTTAATTAGAGATCTATGTGAAAGACTAGGAATACCAAAAGGAACACATATTTTATATATAAAATTTAGCTTACCTGGAGTGAATGTTTTTTTCATTACTCCCTCGCTTATTAATGGTTTGACCCAAAAAAAGAAAAAAAAATTGAGTTCGAAACTAGCTTATAAGGCTTTCAAAAGTTAGCTTTGCTTTCCCATTTATTAATTCAGGTCAAGGTAAGTATTATAAGTTTTACTTTACAATTATGTAATGTCAATTGTATTTATTTTAATTAAGGAGTTTCCATTTTAATTTTAATAGTTAGTTTTTTTTTTTTGGGTTTAACAATGTAGTTAGTCCTTATATTTTTGATTTTAATTTATAGATTGGATTATAAATTTTAATATTACTTCTAAAATAATTTCTATAATATAATAAATATGTAAAAATAAATAATATTTCAAAAATTAAATTATAAATAAAAAAACTTGAATTTTAATATTAATTAAAGTAATATTACCTTTTTAAATATTATTAAAAAAATGTAAATAATAATATTATATAACATGAAAGTTTAATTAAAATAATAATTAAAAATAAAAATAAAAATAATATAATAATAATTAAAAATTAATCATGTTAATGCTTTTTTTAACTAGTTTATTTTAGAAAGTTGAATTTCTACTAATTAATTTAGAGTTTTTGGATGGTTTTTAAATTTTAATAAATATAAAAGTTGTTATGTAAGTAATTAATACTAATTTTTTTAAAATAATATGAATGATTTACAACTCATAATTTTTTTGTTTATGCATGTTAATTAAAAATAAATTATGTTGATGTTTTTATGAACTGGTTTTTTTAAAAAGTTAAAATTTAGAATTTTTAGATGGAAAGTTTTTAAATTTTAATAAATAATAATAAATATAAAGTTGAGTTGTCACTAGCAATAACAATAAGTGGTGACAATAAACTTAAATGCAATTTAGAAAGTTATATATATTTTAATTATTTTAAAAAAATCATCCAATCATTAATAGCTAAATAGAATATTTCATGAAAACATGTATGGAATATTCCTTAATATTTGATATTAAACTTTCGGATGCATAAAAATTCTTACATTTTATTGGTTCCTTGGATAAGAACTATTGTTTCAATCGATTCCTATAGTTCCAACTAAAAAAATTAAGTTCGAAACTGACATATAAAGCTTTCAAAAGATTAGCTTTTCTTTCTCATTTATTAATCCATGTCAAGGTAAGTATTATAAGTTTTACTTTACAATTATCTTACTTCTCATTTAATCAATAACAAAATTTAAATTATATATTATATTAACAATCATAAAATTTTACTTAAAGTTTAACATATTAATTTTGTAAAGTTTAACATATTAATTTTGAAATGTTTCTTAAGTACTATTCAGACATATTCTTCTAGATTGAATGCAATATTAAAATGTGTTTCTTATAATAATGTACACTTAAATACTTATTATTTTATGATTATAAAATAACATTTTTCATACAGGTAGTAGAAGTCATGTAAAATAAAAATTACTTGGATGATCAATAAATTTATCATTGGTAGAGACCACTAAATAGCTTTTACATGAAATCAAAGAAGATCGTAGATGGCTTCCCTCACCATGATGTTGAGATCATTTTCTACATAAACAATTCAAATAATTTGATCATTTTCTCTTAGATGATAATTTAAAGAAGTCCTCTGACAAAGAACAAAAAACATCTGAATCGTCTATTACGGGAAATTCCCTTTTTTGAGATGTAATCTTGACGCGAAGAAAGTGAAAAGCTTTATTTCACGGGCCATGTGGAAGACCACATTTAATGATGGTTTTATGGTCAAATTTGGAGGCTTATTTTTGTATTACATGGGCTTAATCGAAGACATCAACACGTATGATTTATGCTCATAGAAATTGTGAAGTGAGGGCTTCACCTTTCGTTGGCACTATTCAATTGGCATGCTCTCTGCTTCCGCTTCCTTGGCCTTTTTTATTGTAATTAAATCTTTTACGATAAATTTAATCACTCGCTTTAATAAGTTGTAAAATGTTTGATTATTAGTTTTTTTAATTTTTATTTTTAAATTTATTATTTTTTGCTTTTGCTTTTGGTCCTCTCATGTGTTTAATTCGTACATGATAATATTTACGCATAATTATTATTAATACTCAAGTTATAGATAATCTTCTTGCTTAAACCTAATATGAGCGATCGTGCATAATTCTCAACTATGTGAATTATAAAAGCACTTTGAAAAAGAAATATATATTGTTGATGTAAGCAAACAAAGGTAACAGAAGTGTTAATCAAATTCAAATTGTTATTTAACATATAATACAATATTAAATTTGTATTTTCAAGTTCAAATTATTAAAGCAATTGTACATTATAAAATTACACACAAACTCAAACATAAACAATTCTCAATACAAATACAAGGACTAATCACTACACAACCCTTGTTTATATTGTTATGAAATGTTAGAAATATTTAACTAAAATATTAAAAAAAAAAAATTGTAAACTTTCTAAAGTTATATCCTAATCCTCATATGAGCTCTATTTTGAGTCCTGATTTTTTAAAACTATATATTTTCTCAAGAGGAATGCAACAATGCAATTATTTTGGAGCTTTCAACTTATTTACAATAGTTTAATCCTATATTTTAAACCTAATTTTGGGTATTTGGTCTATCTTTCATTGTTCTAAATTCATTCTATAATTTGTAATTGCTTTAGCTAATGATGTAAATTAGAAAGGTTATTCCTTAATTGTATACGAGTGTCTTATTAGGTAAACTATTTTTTGGGACCCATACAAAGGACTATGTGTTTGTCTCAATGTTTTGGAAGGTTTCATTTTGGTGTTTGTCCAGCTCTACATTTTTGGACATTACATCTAAGAAGAGGATTCAAACCACTCACATAAATACTCGAGACCTTTATCAGGTGGTTTGCCCTTTATCCTGTAAAAATATTCTTTGTTTACATGTGGTTAACTCATCTCGCTTTATGACAACATTCTTTGTGTAGTGGTTCTAGTGCCCTCTTACAATTTATTATAGCTCATCATTATAAGAGGAATTAATCATAAACTCTTGATTCCATTCCGCTCAAGAAGTGCATTACTTTTTTAATTCATCATTAGATTCAACTTCATATATTGACTATAATTTGAGACATTCTATATACATTCCCACCCAATTCAACATTATAGAAGGATATTATGTACTTATTCCTTGATATGATCCCTTAGTTTGAAGATTTGGTGATAGCCTCATACTTGCATCTTCGAGTAGTGAATCAACCCATCCAGTTAGATTAATAAAGCCTCATTTATAACAATTAGCATTGGTGTATACTATTTTTTAACTAAAAAGGGTAAAAATTTATTGAAAGTGGAACAAGAAACAAGGAAAATTACATGGCTTTATCCTGGTCAACAAGTTAAGCCAGGTGCTGAGAAAGATTTGGGGGAAGCATCATATAATCAGAAATGTTCCAAGACGGTTCATGCTTAGAGGCCCATTTGGCCAAACAATCAGCTACCCCATTCCACTCTCGGGGGATATGCTTAAACAACACAGAATCCAAGGAAGTACATAGCTGTAGAATTTGTTGGACAACCACAACCAAGTGCCAATCTACAGTAGCAAAATTTCACTTATTCAACAAATTGACCACCACCTGCGAGTCCGTCTCGTAAATGATTCTGTGCCATCCCTGTTGGCAGCACTGTTGCACTGCATGCAATATAGCCTGAGCTTCCATAAGATTGTTAGTATGGCAGCCTTTGTAAATTGAGAAAGTAAACTTAATGTCACCTAAGCTATCTCGGCGAACGCCTCCAATGCCAGTTGCCCCAAGATTTCCTCGAGAAGAGCCGTCGGTGTTGACTTTGAGGACTCCAGTCGCAAGGGGCATCCAATGCCCAGCCCGATTGACAGGCTGTGGATTCTGTCGAGTGCACTTCACCGAGCGCATGTGTGGAGTAGAGGGAGCACCACTGGGAATGACAAAGGGGAATCACGAATAGATAACTGCATCCTTAGGATTCAGAACAATAGCAACGTCACATTTCACTTGAAGGGTCTCATGAACATAATTAACAATTTTCCCCCACAGGAGGCTGAGCTCAAGGGACACACCATGGAAGATCCTCCTATTCCTCTCTAGCCATATGTGCCACAAGATAAGGGAGGGGCCAATAAACCAAGTAACCTGGAGAAAGGAGGTCTTAGTAGGAGGGTGGCCCAGTCGATCCCAGAATTCTGAGAGAGAGGAAACATGCCAGCATGGGCAATCCCACACACTCCACCAAAGGTGCCAAATCTGTCTTGTAGAAGGGCACTGAAAGAAGAGGTGAGAAGTAGTCTCTTCATTACTACGGCATAAGAAACATATAAAGGGCCCCTGGAATCCTCGTTTACAGAGGTTGTCCCAAGTGAGACACCTGTTGTGAACCAAAACCCAGAGGAAAAAATTACATTTAGGCCAAGAAAAATAGTTAGCATTGGTGTATACTTATTTTCATGAAGTAAATCAATTAGCCTCAAAACCAATCATTTATTCTGAGATGTGATCATATTGTACATGAGTCATTAAAAAGGCCTTTATTTTTGGGATTCATTTTGAGAATCCTTTCTCAGTTCTTATTTAAATAGATCTTACAAGGGATATAGGTGTATGTATATACACCTCTCTTGTTAACTCAATTAGGTTTAGGTTTATTTTTCTATGTTCACACATCAGTTTAATTAAACACACACACATATAATTAATCATATATTTGTTACATTTAGATGGTTGGAGACTTAAGGTAAAGCCTTTATGTATTCTTATCCTCATCTTCAGTTCAACAAATCTTGACGAAAGGAATTTTTTCTATATTGAGAGTTTAGTTGTTTTGTTACTTCCAATTCCACCACTATTTTATTCTTGCTATAAATAAAGGGTTGAATTGTATATTATTAAAAAGGTTAGTTAATGAAGATTTAGTGGATAAATTTATAATTATATGTTTTTACAATTATATTACAATAATATTTCCATAATAAGTTGATGTGAGAATTTTTGAAGCACTTGAAATATTAAGGAAATTCCATTACAAAATTTTACACTAATGAGTTAGTTCATTGCAATGATTACGAAAGGATCAAAACTAATTATTAAAAAAATTATCGAGCCTTGAAAATGATAAAAGATCAACATTCTCCTTTTGACATACCCAATAATTAAATTATTCATAACCCAATGTTTATTTGTTCATGAGATGTAGATATGGTGGACCGCACTTCAAAGATCAGCATGCTTACACTATAGTACATCAATTAAAAAACATACTATAAACCCAATTCCTAAAATAACAAAAAATATAATAAGTATTAAATTTGGATTAACTTCAAGAAAAAAATTGAGTTGTAGTTCTAGGCCCACAATAACATCAGTAAGAAGTTACATAACAAGTGACATCCCAAAAAACCCATAAATAGAAAGATACAAGATTTTAAGCCACCAACACAAACAACCTTACAAAAGGAAGAGGAAATGATCATCAACCACCCCCATAGGTAGTGGATAATCTAGCTTATCTCCTCAACCACCCCCATAGGGGTGTGGATCATCAAGTATGGGTCCTCAACCATTTTATTTAATATTTTCTTTGGCATCTTTCTCAATTTGATAGTAAATGACATCAAAAAAAAGATATAAATAACAAGAGACATGATATTAAGCCACCAATGTAATCAACCCCACAAAAGGAAGAGGATGAGGTTGTGGACAATTTGGTTCATCTCCTTAATTTCCCTCATGGGGGGTATGGATCATCAAGTATAGATCCCCAACCAAATTTTTTAATTTTGTTTTCAACATTTTTCTTATTTAGCCAATGGTGGGGGGGGGGGGGGGTGAAATAACAATAGATGATATAGACATTTTCCCTTCCTTGTCCCAACTAGAATACACAAAACCAAAGTCCCATAACTAGCCTTTGGCAAAGGCCACCCTCCACAATCCCTCGAAAACAAGAATTGGTGGTGGGGAGAAGGAGGTGTGGTGGAGAACACAATATGATTATGTGACCTATGTCAACCCTTAAATGCTATCCCTTCACTCCTGATCCTTTCCAAGAGGGTCTTGGTGAGAATAATTTAGAGGCACCTTGCTAATAGTAAAAGGGGAGTTACCCCAAGTGGCCAAGGAGATTGTAGAGGTGCTTCACCTCCAATGCCACATTCTTTGCTTGCTCCTAAATTTATAGCATGACATATGATAACATATCAATTATTTTAGCACTAGATAAATCCATGTCTATATGTTATTTATTAATTATAGAAAAATCCAATCTTTCTAAAGAAGAAATAAAATATCAATACAAAAAATATGCCAAAATTACTTGAATCTCATAAGGAGTAGATCAAGATCCCTTAATAGAACCATGTGCCAATAAAAGTGTCCTAGTCTAAAGATATGAAAAAAGGAGTGAATCCACCTCCATGCTTTTTAGGCTCTAACACTAAACCAAAAAATGTGCTTAAGAGACTCATTTTGTACACAAGCTAGGTATTTGGGAGCTAGGATCCCCATATGAAGTAATTTGTCACCCACTAGAAAACCTTGGTAGAGAACACACCATTAAAAAAGGGCCCTTTTGCGCTTTACAATTGTAGACTAGGTGGTTTGGAATCTTGTACTCCAAAAAGAACCAAAGCTACCAAGATTCCATTATTTGTTGAGCATTTCCTAGGGTAGAATGTTGGGAGTTAGTTATTGTTAACCAAGCTATGAGTTATGTACCAAAGCAAAAGAGTGGACATACTCCAGTTCCAATATTTGTACCATTTTGGAGAGCCTATAATTCTAATTTTGTGCAATGCATATTTTGGCATGACTATTTGAATGTCAGAGATGGATTAAAAATCTTACTTGTTGAATTTGAATTCAGTCTTTAAAACTTGCCAATTGGCCCAAGGTCTAGATTTTTTATCAAATACATCCTCAATGACAAGAATGCCTTTATGAAAGAGTTGAAGAGCTTTGATTTTAGGAACCTCTGTGAAAGGTTTGACATTAATAACAATAATCGAGGACCACCATAAAGAGTATGAATTAATAGAAAGACTTGATCTAAAGCCACGCCCCTTCCAAGCCAACCATGGTTTAATGACCTCCTAGGCCTTCCATACATGCATATTATTTTGCTTGGATCAAATTTGGAAACCCATCAAATTTATCTCGATATGAATTTGGCGACCTGCTAAATCTGTCCCCTACCTTTTTTGCGAGTCCTTCTACCTTGGCCTAATTTTCTAGGCCTTTGATTTTTCTTATTGCAATCTTCCATGGTCGACCATTGCATGTCTTGTCCTAAAGAGGCCTATATATACAAATCAATCCTTAGTCATTTTCTAAGTGTTGAAGAGGTGTTGAACAAGCACTAGGGAATATCCTCCATTAAATTTTGAGCCACACATTAATTAAATATATGGTTGTACTTGCTGCAAAACATGCACATTGAGTCAACGTTGATCCTTCATCATCTTCAAGTCTTGTACCATCATCAAGTTGTACTTAAGGAGGGTTCTAACAAATGTTCTTGTAGTTGCATTAGATTTCTTAGGAAGATAAGGTGTAGTCTTTCTCTCAATTACACTTCACTCACATTCACAAGAGAACTATATTGACTATGATTCTGAGTATGCGAGATATACAATTGTAACTTCTCAAGAGACATTGCGAGTCAGCCAAACTTACACACATTTATCTTAGTATTATTTTGTAGGGTTAAATCAAAGAGCAAAAGAGAGACAATTTAACGTATTATGTGCATCAATTTTGCATAACAATCACACAATTGTACTTAGCATATGATAACAGACCTACCCAAAAAAATCAAGAAACTGAATCAGAGAAAATGATAGATTCAATTGTTTAAGGATATGCATTCAATGGCTTGTTAAGTCTAACTTTACGCATTCAACACGACGTCGAATCCGACCTAATACAATCACATAATCAAAATAAACACAAAAAAATTATGATCCCTTGTATATCCAAAATCCAAGTCAAATATATTAGATGCTAATCTTCTTCATTATTTCATTTTTCTTATTTCACTCATTTACTTATTCCGTTTATTACTATTTTTAATAGATTAAAAGGGGTCAATTATTTTATACAAACCACAAATTGCAGATATAGGTAAGATCTTTGCCACAGTGAAAAGAGCGACATGATTACACAACATTTTTGACCACTTCCTTAGTCCTTTGTGTTATGATGTGCACTTTGTGTATGGAAAGGGATGCCACCCATGTGGAATAAACCATGACATGCCTATTTCATGTCTTTATGTTGTATGCCACTAATTTTTACAACCATTTTATTGGGTATACAATCACCATTCATTTAAACTTTAAGAAAAAAAACAAACCATTGACCCAAAAAGTCATGTAAATTTTAATCTATTATTAATAAAAAATTAAGAATTGGACAATGGAATTGAAATGCCCTTTCATCTATTTTGGATTGCATGAACGTCCTTTTCTATTATTGGAGAAATTTTCCTTCTCGTCGTTCACCACGTCAACCATAGAGCATAATTGTACCATAGAGCATAATTGTACTCTTGTCCCTTGGATAATGTCCCGCCTTCATTTAAAGATATTCCTTAACCCTATTAGGTAATCACACAAGTAAATCCTTAAAAAAAATACTAATTTAATTAGATTAAATTGTTTGTAAAAACTAGGGTTGAGATTTGATAGGTTCTTTGGTTTTCAATGGAATTAGGGTTGAGATTTTATTCATGTTTTGAGAATCGATAGAAAATTGGTGATGCTTGATTTGCGATCATTTTAATAAGTTTTTATTTCGAATGATTACCTTTCAATAAAATTAAATAGATATATTATTATACTAAAATTAAATATAAATATATTGTATTACAAATTTAAGGAATAAAAAGAAAAAAGAAAAAAAAGACATGCATTTAATACTCCTAAAATAATTTATATACCTTAAGAATATAGTACAAAGAAAGGACATGCATTCACATACTACTCTCAAAATAATTTATAAGCCTCAACTTGATGTTATTGAAATGTTATACGGTATAAGAAAATTTGACAGTTTTGAAAAATTAATAAATATTGTTAGGGACGATAAAACTTATTAGACAGACGTGAAATACATTTAAAAGTATTAAAAATAGGTAGTCCATGGGCTTCAAATCTCATCCCTAATGAAAGCCTTCTATTAATCAACATAATGGTTGAGATTTCATGCTTGTCTTGAGCATTTTAACTATTTTGTACATATTTTATAATTCATAAAATCATTTACCGATCAAACATGATGGGAACATATTTTGAAAAAACATAAATTTTTAATATTCTTATAAGATGCTACAATGATCCATTCGATAAAAATACAACATCAAGAATAATAATAACTATTTTATCATGTTGATGTTTTAAATAATAAATTAGATTAATAAACATTTCACTTATTAACGTATCATTTTAAACAATATTTATTGGTAATTGAATTAACGAATATAATGCTCCCAATACATAATCTACCCATCAACGACCATTATTACTTGAAATTTTAAACAAATTATTAATTTTTATATTTCAAACAATAATTAATCATTAATTTTTTATATTTATCATCCTAAAATCTTATCTCTATCTCAATCTCATAACATTATGTTGAAAGGCAATTGAAACAAACACTACACAATTTGCTTACTACACACAACCCCTATAACAAATGTAAATCTACATTGATAAGAAAGCAATGTAAATGTAAATTTGCATTGCCAGGGATGATATATGTTAGTCGTTTTAAAAAAACACAAAATAAACAAATTCTTTGCCATGATTGTAGAATGTGCACAAAATGACATAGAGATATAATATGGAAAAATGGCTTTGTTGAAAAGCCCTGGAAACTTAGAATGAAGAGCAATTGGTGGTTGGAAAGGTTGGGTCCACAACATTTGCAAACCTTTTTGTCAAATGGAGCATCTCAATGTCATAACATTATTAAAAGAGTTGCTTCACATTCTACATCCTCAACTATTGCAAAGATTTGTGCCACAATAATAGTTTTCGACTTGTCTCTTTCTCACAATTATTTTTTCTTTCTAAATTTTTAAGGTAAATTTGAATCGATTATGTGGTTATTTCTCTTATTCTCTTTCTCACAATTATCTTTTCTTTCCATTTCTCTGTTCTTATGATAAGTGTCAAAGTATCAATAATATTTAATATGAATATTTTTATTCTAATTACAACATTTTAATTTATGTTATTTATTGATTAAATTTTATACAGAATAATAGTGAATTTATTTATATAAGGAATACTTTCTTAATAATTAAATAAGTTTTGGAGGTATTGAAACTTTAAAATAATTTTATTTACTTGTATTTGAATTTGAAAGTTTATAAAGGTGAGCATATAAACTTTATTGTTAGTAAAAATTTATTTGAAAATATTGTCATTATTAAAAATATCAAAATTTTAAGATTTTTAGAATTGAAAAAGAATATTTTTATTTGATAGGGTAAAGGTTATGGGTTTTGAAGATCTCGAAATTTAATACAAAAAAGAGAATGATGAATTGTTTATACACTAAAAGTACGCCTCTACCAACGGCAATGGGGCAAGCATAACAACAACATTCCAAATACAACTAACAAAATAAAATAATAGTGGTTCTACGCAACCACTTTTTGTGTATTTTCAACGATCTTCCACTTTCTTTCTGCCTTCAACAACTGTCTTCTAGTGGTTATGTTCTGAGTCCCTTTGAGCCAAGGGTTTTTGCCCAAATTCCCCCTGAGTGGAGAGTCATACAAGATGGTTGTAACATTGATTTAGTACTTTTCTTCTTTTTCTGAACCTTTATCCAGCGTGCCTTATCTTCTACAACTACACAAGGCTGGGATTTGTCTTCCACTACTAGGTCCTCGAATGTTTCTGCCCTAGATAATTCCATACCTAAGTTTTTATCGGAGGAGGATGTAATGACCCTAACTAATAGGATCACTAAGACGCTGATATTTCACTATGCAATTTCGTCAAATACTTAGAGGAATATTAGGAATTATATTGCATCAGAAATTTTGTCAAACATTTGCATAGAATATTATACTGTAATTTTGTCAAACAGTTTGTAGACAACCCCAAATAGTTCAGCAATAATATTATTAGAATTTTGGAAAATTACAAACTTCCTGATAAAATATTTATGGCTTTTACAGCCTTACAAAATTTGCAGAATATATTAAAAAGCCCTGAAACAAATATATATGATCAAAAGAAACCTGTTTGCTGCCCCAGTCACTGTCCAGTCACTGCAGGTACAGTCCGTACGACGCCGTACGGACGCGATTCGTACAGTATGGACATGTACGGATGGACTGTTTCTATCCTCAAAAATTTGCGCCTGGGTCTGCTGTAGTGTTGCGCTCAGCTGGGTGACCTCCAGGCATTTTTCAATAATTAAATTGCCTCCTCCTTGAGGCACTGCGCGCCATATAGGTTTTCAGACTGCTGTTTGCTGAAGGTACAGATTTGCAGGCCGTACTTGTACGAAAGAATGGGGCGCCTCTCAATAACCTGCTAATATATTTGCCTGCCTGTAGATTTCAACTAGCAAATTTTTAACTTGAATTTTTAGCATGAAATAGCTGGATGCTATCTCCAATGTGCAACCCTTCGGAAGAATCTCTCACTCCCTCAGTTATGCAAATCGCTTGAGAGGTATCGTTCTCAAGGATTAAATCTGAGAATTATGCAGACTTCTGAAGTCTCCAAATGCTCGAGAAGATGCAATGATCAATTAGAATGAACTGGATGCCAATTACATAACCCATAGGGTCTATTTATGTATTTTTTCGGAACTTCCAAGAGTTTCTGTAATACATCACACAAAACTTATTATACTTTTTAAATAAAAGTAATTTTTTATAAAAATAAAATTAAAGTTCATTTTTAAATTAAAATATAGCAATTTGGCCTCCATAATTAAATATGCCATCTCCCTTATCATCGTGAGCCGTCGAATTACAAAAATGACCCTCTCACCACCTTTTATCTGCCTACGAGAGTCAGGAATAGGCAAATCCTCATGAAATGTCGAGTCGCCCTAGGGAGGGGACATAAGACAGTCCACCCCTCCTGAAATTGCTTGACCTCAAGCAATCTTAATGCCGGATGCTGCAGAATGACTTCACCTTCCCAAGTGGCATCTTCAATGGGTAAATCCTTCCACTTAATCAAATTTTCTCTGATCACCCGCTTGTGAAGTTGCTTTTCTCTACTGTCTAAAATGGACTCTGGAATTAAAATCAATTTCCCTTCATCATCCAAGGGAGGTAATACCGCTGAAGGTACCACTCTCTGACCCAACGCCTTCTTGAGGCGTGATACATGGCATACATTACGCACTCTATCTGGCGCTCTGCCTGGTGGAATCTTGATGTATGCCTTCTTATCAAGATGATATTTAGCCTTGTGTTGTTCCTTATGTGAAGGCATCAAAGTACAAATAGCGGCCTGTTCTATAACATTATGCTTGGCTAGCCTTTCCATCCTCTTAAGTGTAATAGTCCTATCATCACTATTACGAATAGCCTTCAGCACATGTGTTCTGCCACCTACCTCAAACCGCATCTCCATATCCTTAAGTCTCAGGGTAATCTCCTCCAACGAATGTAGCCACTGCATCCCAAGCACTATGTCCATGTCACCCATGTTGACCACATAATAATCTGGCTTGAACTCATAGTTATTCAGGCGTAGAGGTAGATCACGTACCATCCTGTCACATCGAAGAGTATATCCATCAGCCACTTTGACTTTCAGTCCCTCAAATTTCTCAGTGGTGAGTCCATGCCTCTCAGCGAAGCGTGCATCAATAAAGTTGTGTGTGGCACCAGTATCCATGAGTGTAATAACCTTTTGTCCAGCCAAGACACCTCTAATTTTGAAAGCACCCTCTCTCTGAATACTAGATAGACGTGCCTCCTGTAAATGTAACTCTAGTTCCCCCTTTTGTTCTACATGCTGTTCCTGCTTTGCATCATCAGGATCATGGTATTTTGAGCTGTCTGAGTCTGAGCCTTCGTAATAAACCCACATCATCCTGTTGGCCTTTCCCTTAGGCCTCATAGGGCAATCATGTCCAAACTCATAGGGATCCTTACAATAGAAGCATAACTTCTTCTTACGCAGGTCATTAAGCGTTTCCTTATTCAAAGGTGCAACTGACTTGTCTTTCATATCTTCATCCTTCTCTTTACCTTTATTGAAATCTTCTTTATTATCTTTGTTCGATGAAGAGCCTTTTGAACCGAACATGTTTGCTGACGCTGCAAGTTCCATACTGCGGCTTTTCTTCATGGCTTCCTAGAATGTGAGAGGATTAAAGGCCTTGACCCACCCTTTGAGTGGTTCAATCAACCCTTCTGTAAATAGCATGACTATTCTATGCTCTGAGATATCAGGTACCATTGCCACTAATTGTTGGAAGTCATTAATATAAGTATCAAGTGAACCATGATGTTTTAATTGTGCTAGTTCACGGAAGCTTACCTCAAGGTCTTTGACATCGAACCTTTCAATCAATCTGTTGCTAAATTCCTCATAGGTAGTGATGTGGTTGTGTCCCAGAGTGACTAAACCATGATACCACCACTCGTGAGCAGCTCCTTCAAGGTGCAATGTAGCAAATCTTATAGCATCTTCCTTAGGGATTGGTCTTAGAGAAAGATAATTATCTAGTTTTTGAATCTAAGACCTAGCTGTACACCTGTTACTTCCATCATAGTTAGGCATGGAAATCTTACCAAGTGTTTGTCGATAATCATTCCTTGGCGCATGGTGATCATTTCTTCCTCCTCTCTTATTCTTCTGATTCATGAACTGGTCAAATGTCATATTTGACGCATATCAGGAGGGAGAGTGGTATACTCTAAGTAGGCCTGCCTAGCCTCTTCTCCAAATGGAGTAGCTGGAGCAACATGTAACTGTTCTTCCCTGGGTGTGAAGGTGGGAAAAAGAGGTCTAGAGGCTGATCCTCTAGTGTTTCCAGCATGTTGTACGGACCCTTCCTCATTGACTCCACTATGCTCCGCTGTGCGCTGATGACCCTGATCGGGAATGGCTTGCTGGTCCATTCTGGCCAATAAATGTGACATCATATCAAGCATGTTGTCAAATTTTCTTTCAGCACTTGTCTCTCTGTCTTCTTCTGCCATATTCTAGATCGATTTGCCGGTGTCCCTCAACGCTTTTGGCAATGTATCTTCTGTTATTTGCGGATTCTGATGAAGTTGCCTCCGTTGTTCTCGACTGTTATACCTGATTTCCCTATCGCTCATCTGCCGTTTAGTGGACCACAGGACGGCAGGATGATGGCTCTGATACCACTGTAATGACCCTAACTAATAGGATCACTAAGACACTAATATTTCACTATGCAATTTCGTCAAATACTTAGAGGAATATTAGGAATTATATTGCATCAAAAATTTTGTCAAACATTTGCATAGAATATTATATTGTAATTTTGTCAAATAGTTTGTAGACAGCCCCAAATAGTTCAGCAATAATATTATTAGAATTTTGGAAAATTACAAACTTCCTAATAAAATATTTATGGCTTTTACAGCCTTACAAAATTTGCAGAATATATTAAAAAGCCCTGAAACAAATATATATGATCAAAAGAAACTTGTTTGCTGCCCCAGTCACTGTCCAGTCACTGCAGGTACAGTCCGTACAGTGCCATACGGACGTGATCCGTACAGTACGGACTTGTACGAATGGACTGTTTCTATCCTCAAAAATCTGCGCCTGGGTCTGCTGTAGTGTTGCGCTCCGCTGGGTGACCTCCAGGCATTTTTCAATAATTAAATTGCCTCCTCCTTGAGGCACTGCGCGCCATATAGGTTTTCAGACTGCTGTTTGCTGAAGGTACAGATTTGCAAGCCGTACTTGTACGGAAGAATGGGGCGCCTCTCAATAACCTGCTAATATATTTGCCTGCCTGTAGATTTCAACTAGCAAATTTTTAACCTGAATGTTTAGCATGAAATAGCTGGAAGCTATCTCCAATGTGCAACCCTTCAGAAGAATCTCTCACTCCCTCAGTTATGCAAATCGCTTGAGAGGTATCATTCTCAAGGATTAAATCTGAGAATTATGCAGACTTCTGAAGTCTCCAAATGCTCGAGAAGATGCAATGATCAATTAGAATGAACTGGATGCCAATTACATAACCCATAGGGTCTATTTATGTATTTTTTCGAAACTTCCAAGAGTTTCCGTAATACATCACACAAAACTTATTATACTTTTTAAATAAAAGTAATTTTTTATAAAAATAAAATTAAAGTGCATTTTTAAATTAAAATATAGCAATTTGGCCTCCATAATTAAATATGCCATCTCCCGTATCATCGTGAGTCGTCGAATTGCAAAAATGACCCTCTCACCACCTTTTATCTGCCTACGAGAGTCAGGAATAGGCAAATCCTCATGAAATGTCGAGTCGCCCTAGGGAGGGGACATGACAGAGGAGACTAGTGCAGAGAGGACTACTATGTTCGTGGCTTTCTTTAGAGAGATCAGGGCTTTCAACAAAACATCTTCAAATTGAGGACTTTTAAGATCCTCATTTGGATTAGACGGTTCAGGGTCTTCCACAAGTGACATAGGATCGCTATCACAATCATTTGAATCTTCTTTAGCATCCACCTTTAGAAGGTCAAGGTTGCAATCTTTCCACCAAGAGGATTCCTTCTTTTTTTTTCTTGAGGGAACTGTAGTTTTTGGTTAAATGGTCTATATTGGAACAATGACGATAATAAAATAGTAAACCTTCATAATCTAGGGGCTGGGACCAAGAATGGTCCCCAACTTGTAAAGTGATATTTTCAAGCAAATTCCTTGAAGTGTCAATATTCACCAAAATTCTGGCAAAAGTATGAATATTAAATTTGAAGAAATGCTAAATAAAAGTAATATAGCACTGTCACTAAGCAAAATATCATCACAAAACAAGTTTCATCGAAATCGGTACACGATGATAAGACATAAAAAGGCCATGAATCCACTTCCAAGCACCATAGGTATGAAGGAAAGTCTAGAACAAGTGATTGAAGGCCTCTTGTTTGTTTTAGGAAGGACATCTAAGGATGAAGAATTGCAATATGGAGAAGCCTTTTTTGCGAATGACATCTGATAAACCAAACACCTTAAAAACATGCAAGCTTAAGCTCGAGCCTAGATTACCATATTTGATTAAGGCGAAAAAATAAAGTCAAAGATGAAAAATAATTATTTAACTTACAAAGAACCAAAAAGAAATGATATAAAATTCTATACAAAAGCCTAAGAGTATGATTACTCAAATGTTTATCATAGTATAAAATACAAAAATATAATAATTTTATATTTTTGATAATTAAATAATAAAATATAAATACCTATTTCATTTTATTTATCAATTATATTATTTATCAAGTAAATATATTGCACCTAATAATTTTTAGATATTAATATATAATATAATAGGCGGTTTAGATTGCATGGCAATATTTGTTTGGGTCATTATCGTTTCATGTGGTATTTAATATACATGTATATATGTTGGTCATGTAGTTTAAGCGTCTTTCAACGATTTAGAATAAAAGATGACTTTTTAAACTTATCTTTATTTCTTTAAGAGGGACTAGGGTGGGAATTATTTAACGTGGGTTATTTAGTTATTTGGGTAATAATACTTAAGTACTACTTTCAAAAACTTTAACAAAGGCAGTTATAAATTAATTTTAAAAGTTTATTTAATTATTATGTTTAAATTAGAGATATTGATCAATTCAACTTTATATTAATTGATAGATTTTTAATAATAATAGTTAAATATTTATTTTATTTTAAATTTTTAATTTTAAATATATTTGATTCATTAAAATTTATTTCTTAATAAAATATGATATGTTGATGGGTTTGTAAAGAAAATATATATATATTTATTTAAAATAAGATATAATAATAACAACTAAAACTTCATTTTTGGGAGTTAAGGAAGGTCAAAAACTAATTCAAAAGGTTGAAGTCCTACAATATCATTTATTATACACATTACGTTGCATAATGCATCACATTAATAAATTTTGAGAAAATCATATTAGATAAAGTGTCATCTTTTTTAATTTTTTATAAACTCTGATACTATTAGCATCAATAAAATTTGCTAATTTAAATTATGTCAAAGATTTAGAAAATATCTTATAAGTGGCATTAATCTTTTAAATTTGGTAGTTTTTCATAAATCTAATGCAAATAACATCAAAATTTGCATCAAAGTTCATATCAAGTGATATCGATGAATTGACTTGAGGCATTGACCATACCAAAGTCTAAAAAAAGGGGCTTGATGCAAAGTCTAACACACATATTTTCCATGATTAAAAAAAATCTCTTAAAATTTTAAATATAACTTATTAACATTTTAGAAAAAAAGTCAACAAAAGATATCTGACATAAGTGCATCATATTTTTTTATCAAACAAAACCTTAAGTTAGAAAAATAAACTCCCAAAAATATATAAAAGAAAAAATAAATTATCTTATATAAGTTGGAGAAAATTGATAATAAAAAAATAAACATTTTGGAAGGGCACAATTGTTATTATTGTTTGAATTTTATCTCATACTATTAAATTTATTTATATTTTTATGTTATTTTGTGTTTAAAATCAAAGGTAATGAAAAATTAAAAAGAGGGAGAAGAAAATGAAAAGAAAAAAATATAGAACTAGAACATAGAGATGATTGGTTTGAAAAGAAATTCCAAAATATATATGAAAAAGAGGAAGAGGAAGGAGAGGAAAAGAAAGAAGAATATTTCATAAATTGTGTATAGCATTCTTTGTTTGAATTTTTATAAAAATAAATAAAACTTTCAAAATAAATTTATTTATTATCTAAAATTTGTTTGAATTTTATTTTATAGTATCATATTTATTTACTTTTTGTGTTTAAAATGAGAGGTAAAAAAAATTAGAAAAAGGAAAATGAAAAGGAAAAGATAAACCTGAAAACAAAAAAACAAAAAATACAACATAAAGATGATTGGTCCAAGAAAATAAATTCTAAATATATGAAGAGGAGAAGAGGAAGAGGAAGAGGAATAACCTTTTGTAAAAACATTACATCATTCTTTGTTTATATTTTAAAAAAAATAAAATAAAGTTTTCAAAATAAAGAGTTTTTAATTTTAAGTTAAATATAAAATGAAGGTTTTTATAATTTTTTTGGCATTCCATTTAAAAAGACCTAGTTTTATATTTTTCCACATATAAATCTAAAGTTTAAAAATAAAGGCCCAACATTAACTATACACACAATGATATCATAGCTTTATATCTTTTAATAAGGAGGGTTTCATAAAAAAATTGGGCAGTCCATTTATTTTTTCCATAATATGACATTATGTTGGAAAGCATCCAAAATATAAGAAAAGGGTTCTTTCTTTTCTATTTTTTCGACTCCACCTATACATGAATTATTTTGAATAAGTCTTATGT
Organism: Torreya grandis; assembly: GCA_037957365.1. Lineage (NCBI taxonomy): Eukaryota > Viridiplantae > Streptophyta > Pinopsida > Cupressales > Taxaceae > Torreya > Torreya grandis. Next base: position 2,270,657 of record JARHVA010000641.1, on the reverse strand, counting down.
TTTGTATATTTGTATTTTTCTTATGGTTTTGCTACTTTAGATATGGGAATTTTTTGTTGCCAAACTCATACTCTGTAAGGTTTTGGTTTAGGTTGAATTCCTAAGATCTCATTATCTTCCCAAATTGCTAATTTGTGACTTTGTTGACTTAGTCTCTAAATCATTTACAATTTATTAGCTCTCTTCATTAATGATCATTTCATCTAGTTTTGTTGACATTATTGATTCCATAGTAATAAACCAACATGATGCTCAAGCTCCTTTTGACATCAAATTCAAACAATAAATTGGACCACTCGTGAGATAAATCTATTTTATATTCATATATGTCAAAGAAAAAAACTACTATAACATACATATGATAATTTTGATAATAGTTAATGAACTCCCATTTTATTTTTTGCATTTCCATAAAATATGATAATAGTATTTGAGTCTCACCTTCAAACTTGTATGGGATATGCAATTTAAATTGGAAGAATTAGTTGGAGAGGATTCCTCTATTGTTGTATTATGTGTAGCTTTTACTTATGCTTATTTTTTTGCTTTATTCTGTTTAATTTGTTTTATATGTGTAGCTTTTACTTATGCTTATTTTTTTGCTTTATTCTGTTTAATTTTATCCTTCTGGAATTGTAACAATTACTTCAACAGTGATTAAAGAAAACATGAAGAAAAATTCCATCCTCTGCGGGCAAAAAAGGGTGCCCAAAAATGCTATTAAATTTGGGCTAGAAGTTACATTAACATTAACTATGTTAATTAACAAAATATGTATAGTTAGTTCTTAAAATTACTTTACTTGATTTGAAGACTTCAAGCCAAGATCAAAACTAATGTTTTTACTTTCCAATGATAATACACACATAAATTTATTTTTTATTAGCCTATATCATGTGGAGTTTTGTTGCTAGTATTTGTGTAAACTTTGCCATTCACATTAAGGGATCTGAATATGAGTCAATTTATACGATTAAAGATTGACATCGATTAAAATTTTAATAGAAAGCTTTGCATTTTGTCACACTACAAATATATGCATTACATTTTTATAACTTAATTATTTCTTGTAAACTGACAAGCAAATCTATATATTATCTCCAACAACTCCTTCTCAAGTTATGTTTCTATGTGTAGATATATGAATTAGTATCCCTCTATTTATTCACATGAGCTTATTTTTTCCCTAATCAAATTTAATTAATCATTTTGTTGTGAAATGCAGAGGCTAGGAGAGAATGGAGTTCTTTTGGTATCAACTATGGTACAATGTAGAACAACCTTCCATCTCCTACTATATCCACATCAATTATGAAATGTATAAAAGTAGGTAAATTAAAACTATATGATAATTATCCATAATTCCTCACTGCATTATCCAACTTTAGCCTTTTTGTAGTAACATATATAAATCATGAAGAGATGTCGATCGTTGCCTCTAGTGTACTAAAGTTTGATAAGTGGGTTAAACACAATGTCTTAACACACTACCTTCAAATCAAAATTGACACCATAATTATTGGGAATTAAATCATTTCTAATTAAAACAACTAGGATAGATTATTTTAGATGGTTCCTGCAATGCAAAATATCTACATATCACTTTTCTAATGAAATCATGGCAAACTGATAAAGGTTATTACAATTGTGACCATGGATGATTTCATGTCTTTATTCCCTCCTTAATCATGGTAGTTTAGGGATGACATTGCATAGACTATGATGAAGTCTATGCTACGATTTATTTCCAATTCAAAGTCCTTATATTTTGTTAACGTTTACCTATATTTTTCATTTTCAATTAATGTTGATAAAATGTTTTTATAATATGATATTGTAGTACACTAGTATGTTGTTGGTTCAATTGGATGATAATGTAGCTTCCACCAAAAAGTTAGAATACCCCAATGTCAAAAGTTCAATCAATGAAATAGGTTAACCTACATCTGAATATGCAAGAGAAAATTTTGATTTGGAATCCACTTATAATAGAGAGGTTGTTGCCATAATTATGGAAAATTCACCCTTAGGTACTCTTAGAATGCTTGGAACATTCATACCCACTTATTTCTTTACCCTATTTATTGAGGAAAATAAGCTCTATCCAATCTCAAAAAGAAATTGTGGGTTGCTTATAAGAGACTTTAATTTTGGCTTTATGTTGACCAAAAACATTAGGTCCTCGAGTTAGGAACTCTGATTTGTGAAGATACATGTGACCTAAGCACATATTAAAAAGCACCTACACTTATTCCTTTCAAAGGACCTCCCTACACCTATAATTTTCAAAGGATCTCCCTTCAATATGTTTCCTGCTTGTAAAAGAGAGATTATGCAATAGGTATGATCTACTTAGTACTCTTGAGCTCGATAATGTTTCTAGCTTCAGTTTCACTAAAGAGATTATGATTTTTGAACTCAAAATTACCATTTTTTAATACTAATGGTTGATGTTAAAGCATTGTGAATAACTTGATTCTTGCTTGTTAAGATAAAATCATTATTTGAGTCAAATGATAAAATACACACATCACTCAATTCACCAAATGTACACGACATTGAAACAAAATTTAATTAACCAAATAAAGTGAAGGAGGGACATAATAAAACATGGAGTTGTGTAGGATGAAGCGTGTGACCAACGGGACATAAAAAAAATAATAATAGGTTAATTCAAAAGAACCTAAGACATGATTGAAAAAACCACATTTTTTTACTAAAATGTTGATCGGACACCACCCTGAACTAGCTAGGTAGGGAGCCACCCCCACCAATTACCAAGCTCATCCCTAAAGGAAAAATACAAATGATTGATTATATTTATTGCTAGGTATATATATAAAGGGACTCTCTCCTATCCCAACCATATATAAACTATATATTTGATTTTAGAACTTTGTATACAACATTACACATTTATAACACCTACTACATGGCATTAATCAACATACCCTTTGACATATGGGTTGAACCCAGACCATTGCTAGTATAAAAAATGATAATATTTTAATGCATGTATGGAGGAATTCAATATTTTTGGAATTACGTTTTCAATGGATAAGCATTTACCTAGACGACGAAAGATTGACACAATTTATTTGTTAGAGTAGCTAGTGTAGTTTCGATTCATAAAGGGGAGTGTTAAATAATTTTTTGAATCGTTATATTTTTAGTAAAATAAAATAGGTCTTTTTAATTAGTAGATGTAAGGGTGCTATAGTCCTACAAGCTCAATAAGCAATGACCTTTCAACCAATCAACATTAGCAATTAGTTACCAATTTTTTTTCAATTTAAAGTTTCTACCTTCATTTTGCATTCTATGTTTTATTGAACACGAGGGATTACTCTTGATGTGTCTTTTTTACATAATCTATGTCTTTGACCATTAGTAATATTGTTATTTGCAAAATTTATTTATCCCTAAAATACACATGTATATGTCACTTTTTTTTATGGTCAAGCCAAAAACATAATTTAAAATATAAATATCATCGAAATGGACCAATATTAGAATTCATTTACTCAAAATCTCAAGTGATCTAAATGACATAGTTTAAAAGTTTAACACACACACACACACACACACACACACACACACACACACACACACACACACACACAGACACACACACACACACACACACACACACACACACACATCTGTGTGTGTGTGTGTGTGTGTGTGTGTGTGTGTGTGTGTGTGTGTGTGTGTGTGACTTGTCTATGCTTCACCAAATGATTCATATTGCTTGATGTAATTGAAAAAATGGTTCATTCCCATTTAGTGAAGGGGAAAACAATATTCAAAACAAATAAAAAATTAGAAATTTCAAAGAAATAAAATATTCAAATTTAACTTCACAATCCTTTTACACATCATTAGATGGTTAAGATTATTTGTTGGCTTCTTCTTTATTGTAATTTACTCTTGTATATGAGGACCATTGGAATTTTTAGATAATTTATATAAATATTTGATGGTTTTCATTCAATATGAGGACAAGAGATGTTTAACATTGTTTATCCATGAGACATTTTAAATTTGAGAGAACACTCAAAATGAAATCTTCATCAAATGGGTTATAGTCCAATGATGCGGATGATGGTAAAATTATGTTGTCATGCATATACTAAGGTAAAAATCACACTAGATACCAAAAAGGTTTAAGTCGGGTTTGAGTTCCAAGAAGATTTGGCCTAATGGATACCTTTTGATTCTTGGTGTTAAGTCGAATAAAGTTGATTCATTCATGAACTGATACTAATGCATGTAAAAATTACTACAAAAGATCTAGAAGTTATCTAGGTGGGATTGGTGTAAATATATGAGGAATTTTACCTTTGTATATAAATATGCGAGGAGTCCCTTTATTTGATATAAAAAAATGGGTTGGGCCTATTTAGATTAGATGATCTAGATTATGTAATATGAGGGGTTCATTTCTATAGTTAGAAGTGGATAGGCACGTATATGCATTAGGAATGGGTGGGAAATAGTTTATAGTTATTTGAGTTATAGTCCATATCCCTGACTATATATATATATATATATATATATATATATATATTGCACCCTAGATAGAGGAGAATGGGTTGGCACAAAATAGTCATAGAAGATAAGGAAAATTATCTAGATTTAGGCTATGTTTGGGGACTATATAGAGTAGATGACTCAAACGAAGGGTACAACATAGGTAGTAGAGAAGAGTGTTTAATTTTTATAAAACAAAGAGTGGAAAGGCATCAATGTCTTAACATCAATTAATTGATAACTGGAAGAAAGATCAACAAGTTGGAGTAGGATAATAACACGTCATGAAGGTGAGAACATGTGGTAGCCTCTTTTAAAAGCATGCATTTCTACAGATGGGTTTTTATTCTTTGTCTTATAATTAATTGATAATTTCATGCAATTTGGGTTCTATGATCATATTCTTAATAGTTGGAAAGTGGATAAGAAACACAAAATTTAGAATTTAGGAGTCCATGGAGCATAACATCAATGTAGGTGTAGTCATATAAAATGTCATTTTAGTGCAATGAATGTCACTTGAGACCACCTTATCTTTGGCTTAGCCCTAGACCTATCTTAGGGCCTCTCTTGATCATTTTATAGCTTTTGTGTGAGTTTAACCCATCCCTAGATATTCCAAAAGCAACATTGAGCCTTCACTTAGGCACCCAAGTCCTTTTTTCACCCGTTCCTACTACTTGGACATTAGTGTGACCATTTGGACTATAACACACTACACTATTAGCAAAGGGGCAATGCTAATGTCCCTTTACTCTTTTCACCACCAAAAAATATCTTTCCATTTATCAAAGCACCTTAGGGTTGGCCTAGACCCATTTCATGTCCCGATAAGCACTAGAACGCTATATATAGACCAATTTCATTCATTTACCACCTATATGTAAATTAGATGTAAATACTCACAAAAAAACTTAGAAAAAGTTGTGCAAATCAAGGTTATTAGTCCCTATTCTACCCTACTTTTATATACACCCATCTACAATAGCCTAGAGCTCAGATTTATAGTCTCAAGTCACACTGAAAGCATTTAAATTGGCACTCATGTTAACATTCATTTGTACTTACACCAAGACTTAGATTGGGATAACTACATTGGGCTTGATCCCCTTTCAAGGTATTGGTATGTACGTAAGACTCAACACATAGGGTGTTGAGGTCACATCCAACATACTTTGCTAATGCCACTCTTATTTTACTTGTGCTCCTTAAATAACCTAAAAAACATGGAGGCTTAGGGTTTCACATTAAAATCAATCAAAATAGGGAATAAAAAATAATCCAGCATCTAGTCACATAGGTACATGCTTCTCAAAACCAAGTGAAGGTTCACCCAAGAACTCACTATCTTTGCTACACAAGGACATTAACACAATATAAAGGACATTATCATGGTGCACTATTGACCAGAGGACCACACTACTATCCAGGAGTGTTTCTGACACTTATTTCTTATTCGTGACACCTTGCATTATTCCTACACCAATTTCTAACCTACCACTTATTGGTCTCAGTCAATTTTTTAGCTAAGTACTTCCTTTGTAATTCATTATTATTTATAGAATAATTAGATAAATAAATTATTATACAAATTAGTGGTTGTTGATATTTATATATTTATTCCATGATTTATTAGTCCAACACTTTAACAACTTAGGGTTTTACATTCCATAATTTCCAAAAAAGTTAAATCATTTGGTGAACATAACTTTCTTCAAATAGTGCAAAAACCTTAGACCTAGATACTATTAGGGTTTTTATCCTTTTGTTTCCTATTTTTAGTGGTTGTGTTAGGGTTTTTAGTCCTAATATGTTCTACCCTAGCATCCATCTTCCAAGTCTCATTAACAAAATTTATGGATAAAGAAGATTATTTTCCTCCTCCTTGTCTCCAAGAGGGTGATAACTACTTTCCCTCTAAGCAGTTCCATGCTATCATTCTTCCAAGAGGTGAGGTAGCCTAAAATACTATTTCAAATGTCTATATTTATCCTATCCATCCTTCAAATTCTTCCCTTCCCATATATCCCATTCAAGATGTGTGTTTGCATGTTCAATCATAATCAACTAGGGTTTGCACTTGTGAGACTCTAAGGGATGAAATTATCAGTATGAGTAAGATAATTTTAGAATTACAAGATTAAAATCAGTTATTGCATAAAAATATTATAATATTGGAAAATAAAATTAGAAGATAAAAGACTCTAAGGCATACTAGTGTCAATCATATATATGCATCTTCACCTAGTCAATTTGTGGCAAGTAATGTTACATATCAAAATAAGAAATCAAAACAAAGTACATCTACAACTCATGATTAAAAAATTAATCATAGATCAAATAGAAGTTCAAGTGATATTTTAAGGCAAATGATAAAAGCTAAGTTGATCAACCTACCTCCTTTACATCCAATGAGGAGATCCATATATTATTGTACATACCATATAATGCATGGTCATTACACAGATTCATGTTTGGCATTGAAAAAACATATACAATAGATAATTACAAATGAGGGCCCTGTACAATATAAATTAATTAAGCAATTCATAGTGATACAAGAACATATTAAAAAAGGGACCAAAGCATAACTCAGAACAACAAAAGGTTCATAAAGCAAAATTAGAGCAATAAACAGTACATCAAACACATCTAAAACAAGTGAAGGATATAAATATACCTCTTCAAAATGAGGTCCTACTTTCAAAGAAATATGGGTTTGGTCAGTAATATCTACATCAATTTGATTATCAAGGACAAGGGTTAGGAAAACATGACCAAGGCATCTCTACTCCTATTCTAGTAGTTGATAATGTTGGTCAACAAGGTTTGGGATTTATGGAGCATACCAAGTCAAATCATTCATAGATATAATTTATCAAGGAAAAAATATCTAGATATGCAAGTAATATTACAAAAAAGCAAGAATTTAAGTTACACATTCAAAATCAGGCTAAACAAACAACTATTCTCAAAAGAGGGTTTTTAACAATAGAGTGTTCAAAGAAAGTTATACTTACAGTGGATATAGTTTCAAATGGAAAGATCCCAATCAATAAACTAGATACTGATAATCAAGATAAGTGTTGGATGGTGGAGCCTGACCTTATTATAATTCCTAGTTCCCAACAAGGTGGGTGTGAGGGGGGAAACTCCCTCCCACTATGGTCACCATGGGGTCTAGGGAGGGTGGAGACCTACTTTGGAAGATTTTTTTTGTTAAAAATGCATTGTAAAATATTGTAATTTCATAGTAAATCTAGACCATTCACTATTAGGTTACATAGATAATGGTAGAAATTATGTTTATGAATTTTTACCCTAATATGTAACCCTCCTTTGATATGAAGGCATTATAATTATGGTGGCATGTTGTATGTGAGTGAAGAGGATATTGTAATGGATGTATTACATGTTTCATCCATACATTTTTTTGGACTAAATAAAGAGAAGAATTGACTGTTTTTGTGTGGATGTAGTCCATATTGGGTGAACCATGTTAAATATGTGTATATCTTATATTATGTTTTTTGTATTTTAATTATGTTTTTATTTCATTAATATTGCTTTGTGTTTAATATTTATAACAACTGGTATCAGAGTTGAAGGTTTATTTGGTAGATAAACTCATAAGAAAAGAGAGTTCCTGGTTCGAGTGGGAGCAATGGTAGAAGGCAAGTTTAAGGTCAAAAAGTTTAGTAACCAAAACTACAAGCTATGAAAGATGAAAACAGATGACTATCTATATTAGAAGGATATTTTCCTACCATTGGGTGGAATAACAAAGAAGTTGGAAACTATGAAGGATGAAGATTGGGAGGTTCTTGATAGAAAGGCACTGGGAGCAATATGGTTGTGCCTAGTAGCATCAATGGCCTTCAATATTTAAAAATAAAAGACAATAACGAACTTGATAAAGGCATTGGATAAAGTATATAAAAAACCCTTAGCCTCCAACAAGGTATTTATTATTAAGCATTTTATGTAATCTAGAAATGTTAGAAGGTGGGTCTGTTGCTGATCATTTAAATGAATTAACAAGGTCACAAATCAATTAAGCTTTGTAGGAGTAAATTTTGATGATGAGGTTAGGGATTCTTTGATTCTATGCTCATTGCTAGAAATTTGTAATGGCTTGGTCATGGCTGTGAGTAATTATGTCTCTAGTTCAAACACTTTAAAGTTTGATGATGTTATTGGTGTTATTCTTAGTGAGGAAATGCAATGGAAAAACATAGGTGAGACATCAGGTAATAATTTGACTATAGTGAACAGGTTAAGGCAAAAGGATAGAGGAAAGGGCCCAGGGAATCATGATAATTTTAATAAGGCTAGATCCAAATCTAGGGGAACATTGGTGTGCTGGATTTAAGGGAAGAAAGGACACCTAAAGAAAGATTATTGGTTTTGAAAAGGAAAACAAGGAGATGGATAACACGATAAAAATTAGGAAGCAAATGTAGTAGGTGATGTGTTACAATATGCTTTAAACCTTTATTTAGATAATATTAAAGATTCTTGGGTGTTAGATTTAGGGGCTTCATTTCATGCTACACCCCATTAAAAATATTTTAAAGACTATGTTCAAGGTGATTTTAGACAGGTTTATTTGGGTGATGATGAACCCTATAAAATTGGAGGAAAGGGTAAGATACAAATAAAATTATAGAATGGAAACAAATGGGTACTAAAGAGGTGAGACATGTCCTAAGTTGAGAATAAATCTAATTTCAGCAGGGCAGTTGGAAAGTGAGGGCTGCATATTTACATTTACAAAAAAATCGTGGAAGGTTACTAAAGGATCACTGGTAATAACAAAAAGGAGAGAAGGTAGGCACAATATATTTATCTAATGGCAATGTTGAATCTTGTATTCCTTTAGATTTTACAAAAGTAGATACAAAATTATGGCACCACAGACTTGCGTACATGAGTGAGAAAGGGATGCAAGTTCTCCACTCAAAGAATTTGTTACCAGATTTGAAGAAGGTGGATTTGGATTTTTTTGAGCATTGTATGTATGGAAAATAGAAGAGAGTCAAAATTTTCAAAGTTGGGAAGACAAAAAAAGATGAAAAGTTAGATCTTGTACACACAAATGTATGGGGAGCGCCTCAATTATCATCTTTTGGTGGCTCTTCTTATTATGTTACTTTTATTGATGATGTAATTAGAAAAACTTGGGTTTATTGCATACAAAAAAAATATGATGTTTATGATACTTTTAAGAAATGGAAAGCTTTAGTTGAGAATGAGATATGAAATAAGTTAAAGTGTATTAAATCAGACAATAGAGGTGAATACTGCACAAGGAATTTGATAATTATTGTTCATCCCATGGGATTCATAAAGAGAAGATGGTTCCAAGAACACCACAACAAAATGGTGTATCAGAAAGGATGAATAGGACAATCATGGAACATGAGATTACATGCAGGGTTGCCCTTATAGTTTTGGGTAGATGCTATGTATAATGCTATTTATTTAATAAATAGGGGGCCTTCAAGTCCTTTGGATGGTGGCATTCCAAAAGAAACATGGACAGGTAAAAAGTTAGATTATTCATTTTTAAAGACTTTTGATTGTAAAGCATTTGTCCATATTGATAAAGAAAATAGAACCAAACTAGAAGCAAAATCCAAGAAATGTACTATTATTGGATATTGAGCTAATGATTTTGGTTATCATTTATAGGATTTTGAAATTCGTAAAATCATTAGGAGTAGAGATGTGATCTTTAATGAGAAGGGCATATACAGAGATCAACTGTAGGGAAAGAAACAAGAAAATTTAAATACTGAATATGTAGTACTTGATGAAATCACTGGAAATGAAATTACAAAAGTGCCAGAAAATCAACATGTGTAACAAACACAACAAGTACCTCAAACTCTTGGAAGTGTAGTTGAAAGATCTATCAGAGTAAGTAGATTCCCTGAACGATACTTTTCTTCACTTTATTATTTATTATTGACTGATGGTGGTGAACCAGAAAGCTATGAAAAAACAATGTAGGTAGAAACCAAAAAGAAGTGGGAGCAAGGCATGAAAGAGGAGATAGACTCCTTGGTACATAAAAAAACATGGGATTTGGTTCAGTTGCATGTAGGTAAAAGAGCTTGTAGAATAAATGGGTTTATAAGTTGAAGGAAGAAGATGGCAAGGATAGATTTGTTTTAAAAGGGTTTACACAAAAGAAAGGTATTGATTTTGATGAAATGTTTTCTCTAGCTGTAAAAATGATTTCCATAAGAACTGTTCTAAGTTTGGTAGTAATTTTTCACCTTGAACAGTTAGTGTGCAGATTGATTTCCTTCAGGTGATTTAGAGAAGGAAATATATATGGAGCAGCAACAGGGATACAAAGTAGGTAAGGAGAAAATGGTGTACAAGTTGAAGAAGAGTTTGTATGGTCTAAAGAAAGCTCCAAGGTGGGGTATTTGAAATTTGACATGTTTATGATATAACAAGGTTATAGTAGATGCCATTTAACCACTGTGTCTATTTTAAGAGATTAGATAATGGTAACTATATTATATTGTTATGGTATGTAGATGACATGCTTGTTGTAGGGTCTAACATTCAGGATATAAATGATTTCAAAAGAAAAATTAGCAAATTCATTTGAAATAAAGGATTTAAGTGCTACAAAGTAAATTTGGTATAGAATAACAAGAGACAAGAAAAATAGAAAATTGACATTGTCGCAAGAAGAGTACATTAAGAAAGTGTTAGTCAATTTCAATATGCAAGATGTAAAACTTGTAAGTACACCTTTGGGAGGGAATTTCAAATTAAGAAAGAAATAATGCCCTTAAATGCAGGAAGAAATCAATTACATGTCTAAAGATATATATGCTTCAACAGTAAGAAGTTTAATGTAGTTATGGTGTGCTAGGACTAGATATTGCTCATGTAGTGGGAGTTGTCAACAATTTTATGAATAATCCAAGAAAAGAGAACTGGGATGAAATCAAGTGGATTTTTAGGTACTTGAGAGGGACCACTGATAGATGATTGTGTTATGAAGGTTCAGATGTTACCTTACAAGGATATATTAATGTAGACATGGCTGAATATTTAGATGGAAGAGGAGCACCATGGTTATGTTTTCACTATTGGTGTTATAACAATTAGTTGGATTTCAAAATTGCATAAGATTGTTGATATTTCAATATGTTGCTTACAGAAGCTAGTAAGGAGATCATATAGATGCAACGATTATGGAAGAGTTGACATAAGTAGGAAGATTGCAAGTTGTACATTCATAGATATAATGCAATTCATTTAGCAAAGAACTCAACATTCCACTCAAGAACCAAACATATACAACTTAGGTATCACTTCATTCGTTTAGTTTTGGAGGATTCAACTAAAGTTGGAAAAGATACATACAAGTTAGAATCCTACATATATGCTAACAAAAGTAGTGATAAAGGAGAAGCTAGAGAGTTGTTCAGTTTCAATAGGTCTTCAAAGATAAAAAGGAAGATGAGAAACATCCCAAGGTCAAAGTTCAAATAAAAGTCCAAGGAAGATTTGTAGTGGTGGAGTTGCAACAATTAGTCTCTAAGTGGGAGATTATTGGATGGTGGAGCCTGATATTATTATCATGCCTGGTTCCCAATAGGGGGGTGTAGGGGGGAAATGCCTCCCAAATTATGGTCACCATTGGGGTCTAGGGGGTAGAAACCTAATTGAAAGCAAAATTTTGTTAAAAATACACTGTAATATATTGTAATTTCATAGTAAATCTGGATCATTCACTATTAGGTTATAGATCTAATGGTAGAAATTATGTTTGTTCATTTTTACCCTAATATGTAACCCTCCTTTGATATGAGGGCATTGTAATTATGGAGACATGATCTATGTGAGTGAAGATGAGATTGTAGTGGATGTATTACAGGTTTTATCCCTTCATTTTGTTGGATTGAATAAAGATAAGAACTGGTTATTTCTATGAGGATGTAGCCCATATTGGGTGAACCACGTTAAATCTGTCTATCTTGTATTATGTTTTATGTATTTTAATTTTGTCTTTATTTCATTAATATTTATTTGTGTTCAATATTCCTAACATGAAGAATATGATTGGAACAACACATATTATTATGGTAAAGACCATTCAAAAAGTGAAGATATCACCTATGTTACATAGAGGCATCCCATCAATGACATGTTGGGATTCTAGCACCATTCCTTACTAACACACAAATTATTATCCATAACACTCTCCTTGTACATAGTTTCATCCATTCCTAGTTTACTTGTAAATAGTTTTATTATTCCAATTTACTTGTACATAATTTCTCTTATCTTACTCCTTGTATATAGTTTCATTGTCATGTTGTTTGTACATAGATTATACTCAGAAAAACACAAAAACAAAATAATATTTAAAAAAATAAAAAAAAAATTCAAATATTACTTAAAAAATATAAATTTTAGATTGTATGAATTTTCATTTTTACATTCTTTCTATTAGCCAGGTACTACATATGCTATCTATGCTAGTATATTCAGTTTTGTCATACATACATGCTTTAATTGTTACTTTCAAGTGTTCATAGATTACTATAGGATATAGGTCCTCTACACATATCCATATTTGATACTATCTACCTATTGGGGGCACAGACAAATACACATAGATTCATATTTTTATATTAGCCCATTGGGGGCATCATACACACAACTTCTAGTTTGTCAAGTCTTATCTTTCTATACTCCACATCACATATTTAACACTGATTATATATTGATATTTATCATCCTATACTACACTAATTTTTTTGTAACTATTACTACTATTGACTTAGATTATGTACATGTTTGCTCTTATGTGGATTCCTACCATATGTTATGCATACTTTCATTTCTAGCTTTAATAGTTTAGATTTGATTGTATCTCTTTGCTTCTACATATTTTTGAGGGCATTTAAATATGCCATTGTTCTATGGATATAAGCTAATTCCTTTCATTATGTGTATGATTTGAACATATGCCCATGTCCTTGTGTGTGCTTCTTGATTAAGTGTGTAGATATTTGAACATGTCCTTCTATGTGGCTCTAAGCCTTGCTTGCTCTTTGCGTATGTGGACATTTAAACATGTCTTTGTATGTATTGATTTATTGAAAATGAGGTTTCTCACAACTGAATTAGTGACATGTGCCCATGTCCCTTGTATTTTGGCCCCTTGGCTTACTTTATGTGCCTAATGTATTTGTATATATGCTTTCATGTATGCATCATGGCCATGACACTTGTCTTTTACTTGTTGCGTTGCACACTTAATTTGTGATGCCATGAGGGACCTCATACATCTCCCCTTCCATCTTGGGTGCTTTGATGGACATCATTCCACTTCCCCCAAGTAGTTTACATAGAGTATACTCAAGTTTGTTGTTCATATACATTCTCACATTATTAAGCTATCTTGACAACCTTGTGAATGTTAAATCTAACATACATCATACATTACCAACTTATGATCCATCAAATTTTACATTATGATGTCATGTATACACATTATATTTGTTTGTCACATAAATATCCTATCTTCTCAATCTAACACATATGATGCATATATTTTATTTTGAGGATAATTATTGCAAAAGTTAAACAAATCCCCTCAAAATAGGGGGCATTCATAGCCTAGGTTTGTCATAGAGATTAGGCTATATTAGTGCACTAAGAACATAATTTTCATCATGTAGACATAGATTATAGAGCCTATATTTAAGAAAATATGGTGAAAAAAGTCACACCCAGATCTGTCCCAGTTTCACAATTAAACAACAAATTTGGTCAATAGGGTGGCACAAAGGACACTAGCGCAGTGTGCTATTGATCAGGGGACTATGCTAATGTGTATTATTCCTAGAAATAAAAAATTATAGATTCATTAGAAAGGTAAAACAATTATAGTTTAGATTTGCACAATCTTAGGCATATATTATCAAACATGTTTAGTATATACTTAGGTTTTACACATATTACATAGGTTTGTTCAGATTGGGGGCATCATGTATGACATGATCACTCCCATTTTAGTTTCAGATACAAAGACACATATTATTATGACTCAGTCTAAAATCCATATACATAGGTATCAGAGTTAGAGGCATGTACATGGAACATTGTTCCCATATATTCAACTTAGCACCGGTTCTCTCAAATAGAATGACAACTCCATGCCATTCTCCATGTTGTATACTCCAAAAATCATATGCACTAGTTATGCACTAAGTTTACACCATATTGATGTCTCATTCCATCTGTAGTGATTGGCATTATTGAGTGGCCTCTGAGCCATTTTACATTTTAGAGTTGCCAAATAGCACCTAAGCCTATTTACATTTAGAGTTTACAAGTGGTCTCAGATCCATCTTACACAATTTTTAGCTACATCACATAGTTTCAGTGTTAGATGCACCTAATACACATGGGTGGGAAATGATGGAGTCAAATCCTACTTGAGTTCTTGAGCCACCTACATGAGAGATTTAGACAACTCATCAGTCCAATACAAGTTATTCACAAATCATGATCCAATGAGTAGGGGTGGGCAATGATGGATTCAATGCCAACTTGAGTTCTTGAGCCACCCACACATGAGGATTAAGCATTCCATTAACTCAGTCTAGGTTATTCATCATTTGATCACCATCTACACACACATGATGTCATCAAGTTTTTGCATTGGCTCACATACCCAATGGGGTGTATTCGATCCTTTCCTCTTTCTTTCATATCTTTACTTATTTTTGTCTATACTTTTGATATTTATCAAGTAAGGACTTATTCATTTATATTTCATTTTTAGGACACCCAATGGAGCATGCTTCATAGATTCAGACCCAGATTCATAAGCTTTACCTCATAGGTAAGTCTAGGTACGTTTATTTTTCCTTTATCCTAATCATTTTGCTTTGCTACATTTATAGAATAAAGGTGGGGTAAATGTAGTCATCTAAAATGTAATTTTAGTGCAATGATTGTCAATTGAGACCACCTTATTCTTAGCTTAGCCCTAAACCTATATTAGGGCCTCCCTTGATCATTTTTGAGCTTTTATGTGAGTCTAATCCATCCTTAGATATACCAAAAATAACATTGAGCCTTCACTTAGGCACCCATGTCCCTTTTTTTCCCATTCCTACCACTTGGAAATTAACACAACCCTTTGGACTATAGTGCATTATGCTATTGGCAAAGAGGCAATGCTAATACATCATTTCGCTTTTCACCCCCAACATATATTTTTCTATATCTCAAAGAACTATAGGGTTGGATTAGACCCATATCATGTCTCGACAACCACCAAAATGTTATATATAAATGTATTTCATTCATTTATCCCCTAGATGGAAATTAGATGCAAATACTCACAAATAAACTCAAAAATAATTATGCAAATCAAGGTCATTGAGCTCTATTCTACCCTACTTCTGCATACACCCATCTATAGCAGCCCAGAGCTTAAATTACTCATATTTCCAGTCTCAAGTCACACTTAAAGCATTCAAATTAACACTCATACTAGCATTTGCTTGCACTTTCACCATCACTTAGATTTGGAGAACTACATCGGGCTTGGTCCCCTTTCAAGGTATTGGTATGTAGGCAATGCTCAACACATGAGGTGTTGAGGTCATGTCTATCCCACCATGATAATGCTACTCCTTTTTTTACTTGTGCTCTTCAAATACCCTAACAAACTTGGAGGCTTAGGGTTTCACATTAAAATCAATAAAAACAAGGAACATACAATAATACAACATCTGGTCACACAAACACATGTTTTTCATTATTAGGTAAAGGTCCACCCAATAACTCACTGTCTCTACTGCATAAGGACATTCACATAGCATAAAGGACACTAGCATGGTGCTCTATTGAATAGAGGACCCTACTACTATCTAAGAGGGTTTATAACACATGTTTCCTATTGGTGACACCTTGCACTGTCCTACACTAGTTTTTATCCTGCCACATCCATCTCGGTCAATTTTTCAACTAAGTACCTTCTTTATAATTCATTGTTATTTATAGAATAATCAGATAAGTTAATATTTTACAAACTAGTGGTTGTTGATATTGTTATATTTATTCCATGATTTATTAGTCCAACACTTTAACAACCTAAGGTTTTACATTCCATAATTCCCAAAAGAGTTAAAACAACAGGCTAACTTATCTCTAGATGCATCTAGATTAAATTGTTTCACATGGCAACTCCACTTAACTATAATGGAGAATCCTATAACATATCTATAAACTATGATAACAATGAATGAAAAATGGTAAGCAAGTTCCTATAGCTTGAAAATAAACCTTGACATGATGAACAATAAACATAGTTCAATAAACATTGTTATAGCTCATCCACCTCCTTATCTCAAAAATGGAACCAACAAACTCAAATATGCCAAAATAATAGTGTTCTAAGGAGAAAATCAAAATATTTCCACAGTCAGTCAACAACCTGCTTTTAGCTTTTGAGATCATGTTTTGTGTACCCATTAATACAATCATGAAATTCATGATGCTAGCAATGTAAGGAAATGATCTACATGAAAGTGGTCTTGTTTTGGAAATTTTGGGTGATTTTGTAATTCATTCTCATGACAGCCATGAATTATTCTTCAAGTAGGTATTTTTCCAATGTTAATGGAATACGAACAAGCGATGGATTATCTTGTTCAAATCCTCCTTTTGAGATATGAACTTTGCATATTCTCAACCAAAACATAAATTCTCTTCTTTATGTGGATAATCATGTTGATTTTGATGATGCCCAAATTGTTATTAGAGAGTATGTTGTTCTTAATCACCACTGCATATTGGGTGTATGCAATTTTTTTCTAAAAACCTCTTTTACACAAACATAACAACAAGATGTAATAATAACACTAAAATTAGTAGTGGTACAACAGAGTAGTTGAAGTATGAATTGAAGGATATATTGGGTGAATGGAATGTTGGTTATGAAGTAGTTATGATACTATTGGGGTATTTTTATAGTGGGAAATTGGAAGAGCCTCGCTTTGGAGTGTGCACCTATGTTGATCCATCTTGTTCACATAATACATGTTGACTCACCATTGAGTTTGTACTGGAGTTTCTCTATTTTGATTATGTTTTTTAGATCCCTGAATTGGTTTCTCTCTCCTAGGGAAATTGTTGACTAACCTAGTTATATATTCACCTAGTTAAATTTTTAATATTTTTGCTTATGATCATGAGTGAATTAATTGTTTAGATCTCAAAAACTTTTGTCTATGATCATGAGTGAATTGTTTTTTTTAGCATTAAGACTATTTAGAGTTATGTACTATTGAGGTTCATATATCTATATTTAGTTAATTACTTACTAGGTGGTAGAGCTATACTTGTATGGTAATAGAGGTGAACATTTTGGGAGTAGTAGTAATTAGTATTACCTTGCTTATGCATAACACATCCCTTTCTTGTTGATTATTTGTTTTGATCTTATGGGAAATTATACCTCTTATATTTTTTCAAATGAAAGATAAGGACATTTTTTAGCACTGAATTTGGTGTATTGTTGCAGATTCTTATATAAGTATTTACTTGGATTCACTTTCTTTATGGATAGACTAAGGCAAATAGTCTCAATTTGGGAAAAAAATAAATCTTGCCACTAATGGAGAGGTTTTTTCATGTTGCAAGTTCATATATAAGAGTGTGTTTCTTGGTGTTTGGATGAATTGGATTGTTAAATAACTTTAACATACACAGAATAATAAGTTAGGCAAGTCAATGCAAGGTGGGGTTATAACAACCTTAAATATGGAGACATAATAAAGACTGTAATACCCATAATCAAAACAATAGACTTTTGTCATCAATACACATTACTAACATTAATATTTATCTTGTATCCCCTACCCAAAAATCGTATCTAAATAGGTAAAGGAGGTGAGGCATGGGTGGAAGTGACAAGTCTAGGAGGGAGGATAAAAATGGCTTTATGGGATCAACACTCTTTGATCAGTCCATATCACATCATCCACTTCGATAAAAAATAATTCTCAATTACTTTTTTTTAATTAACATTTCATTTTTGTGTTTCATATAAATTAATATATATTCTTTGGTTTTGGTTTTATAGTTTGTTCTCATGTACCTTTACCAAGTGCAATTTTAAGATCCTTCAGAATCATAGATGCATCTACCAAGTCAGTTGCCTAGATATTTTTCCCCTCAGCAATTCTAGCAAACAAAATTGTCCATTACACAAATTCATTAAAATGGTAAATTAGATGTTTGAACAAAATTCAAAAATAAGGGATTGCCATTTTTGCAATTTGAATTGCTCAAATGTCTAGATTGATAAGATGATTGTAAATTTTAGAGTTTACTTTGACATACCTTTTATAGACATACAAATGAAATATATTGATAAAATAATATAAATATGTATATGCATTAAAGATAAATATTCAAATATTTTTTATATCAATAGTCCCCTTTACTCCCCGTCAACCATCAATGGTTGTGAATGATATCAAAAAAGCACAAAATCCTTGTGCTCAAATGTGATTGGTTGGTTTTTATTGTCTTATGTGTTAGTTGTTTAGTCCATGCCTTTAAATTCTCTATGATTTTTAGTGTGTTGATAAGTGGCTCTTCCACCACTCAACAAAAATATGACACATGTCATCGTTTTACCAATATAAACAATTTAAGGAAGAAACAAATATTTAATAAATATTATTTTTTGTCAAAAAATTAATTATATCGTTTGGCTTCAACAAATAGATAAAAAAATAAATTATTTTATTTTCTATTTTTGATAATATATATAAAAAAACTAATACCAAAATTTAACAAGTGTCATGATATGGCTTTAGTACTTGCACAACCCAGAAGAAAGTAACATATATATGCAGGAAGTGGTAGAGAAAGAAATAAATCACATAATCAATAGAGAACCAGAAGAAGGAAGGTTGAATCAGAACATCAAGAATGTTTTTAAAGGAAATTTACATTAAGATCGCTAAGGCATGTGGAACACAAATATCAAAAGAAAAGCACATAAATGGAACACATTAAATTGATTTAATATCCACTCCCTAAATATTGTCACTACTTACAAGAAATACGCTCAATGCTTAGATAGGGAAGTTGGAGATTAGAAAGGATTGTAAGAATGTGGAACATCATAAAAATATCAATAAATAAGCATATGAACATATATCAGTTAAATACAACACAAACCATGCCTATGCCATTATATAACAAGTCCTAACAATGGCACCTAGGTATGAAAATCTTAGATCACATTTATAATTTGAAAACACACTAGCACAAAAACATGTACATCTTTCCAAAACAAATACTCACATCTAAATCAAACATTAAAATGACTTTCAAATAAAGGTTAGGTAATCCTCATAGCTAATGTCAGATCAACCTAGAGAGAAGTTAAAGTTTGGAAAATTTAAAAGCTAAAGTTTTATCATCTATCGCATGAATGGTAGTTGAGGTAAAATCAGTAAAAGTGCATGATCAACTATGATTTAATGAGATACCATATGAAGCATCTTAACACGAATATAAATATGGATAAGATGCATTGCCTGATGACAGACCAATGTTGAGACTAATTTTTTTATAATTGCACATACAATTAATACCTACTACTAAGAAGAATATACAGATTGAAAGACCTTTGAAACATCTTTTGAGTGTTATGAAAAAATTGTTTTTATTTTAAAATTTTGGGGAAGCATAGAAAAATCAAGTTTTTAGATGTGTAAATTTAGTAGCAAATGTTGATGCGTGAAGTTGTGACATTTTCTTGTAGTCTAAAGTGGAGTAAATTGTGAAGCAAAAGTGATATATGAGACCTGTTGTTTATTTTAAATTTGATCATATTTTTGAATAAGTCCTTTGGATCTAGTTTTTTGTCAAACCTTTCTAACCAATGGATAAATTAAACAAAATACAAGTTATGGATAATAAGAATAAGCCGAAATTTATAATTAGCAAGTCTCTTAAATTTAAACAAATAGAAAGGATAAGTGGGTTTGTATTATTTAAAAGTTATGGAGGCGAAATGAATTATGTATTCGTTGACATCGCCCATAGCACTCAAACATTGAATTGATGACAATAACTAATACATATCACAAAACACCATATTTTTATATTATTTAACCAAATCTTAGTTATATGCAAGGTTAAGATATCACAATAGATCTAAATTTTAGTACAAGAGTTGATGAATATTGTGTTCCTCTTGAATCTTATAGTAGTACAAGAATGAAAACACATCACAATCACACTTTACGCTTATTATTACCCTATTTCAAGGCATCTCATGAAAAATAAATTAAATATTGTTATAAAATTAGAATATTAATTAAGTCTTATTTTATTATTTATACTTAATTAAACTTAATTAATCGAATATACATAAATATATTGCATTTTAATGTAAAATAATTTTCCCATAATACATAGATTGAAATAATATTATAGGTACTTATTTTACAAATCCATAAGCTTCAATAAATACATTTCATTTCTAAAGGACTTGTATAAATACATGTAAACTCTAAGCATTTGTAATATAACACATATTTTTAAAAAATATTATAAAACAACCAAATTGA
This sequence comes from Torreya grandis, assembly GCA_037957365.1. Taxonomy (NCBI): domain Eukaryota; kingdom Viridiplantae; phylum Streptophyta; class Pinopsida; order Cupressales; family Taxaceae; genus Torreya; species Torreya grandis. Next base: position 2,249,472 of record JARHVA010000641.1, on the reverse strand, counting down.
ATGATACATTGACATGCAAACATTTACGCTAAATCATTTGTTATAAGTGCCCTTACCACCAAGAATTTAAAAATTAGTTAGGGTTTTTTAATGTGATATTGGATCAATAATGTGTTCCATTTCTTGCATTGAGTGTATTTGTTGCAAGTAGTGACAATATTAAGGTAAAGGATATTGGATCAATAATTTGTTCCATTTATGTGCTTTTCTTTTGATCTCTGTGTCCCATGTCTTAGGGATCTTAATTTAAGTTTATTTTAAAACACTGCTTGAGGCTCTAAGTCAACCTTCTTTCTTTTGGTTCTTTATTGATTATATGATCTATTTTTTCTCTACCATTACTTGCATGTACATGTTACTTTCTTCTAGGTTGTCGAGGTACTAAAACAACATCATGACACTTGTTTGTTGATTTTTTTTTCACATATTATTAAGTGAAAATTATAAAAGAATTGAAAGGGTTGTAATCTGATTGGTGAGGATGGGTAATTTTCACGATATGAATGCTCCTTACTCATGACTACTTAACCAAAAATTATAAATCTACTATATATTTATTTTTACCATGTTGGAATATGAATGGAACTATAATTTTATTGTCTTAATTTTATTTATTTTAAAATAAAAGAATTTAATTATGTATTTACCATGTTGAAATATATGATTTAATTATTAATTTATTTATTTGAACCCATAATTATTTAATAACATATCACATAAATTATAATTTTGTTGTGCTAATTTTATTTACTTCAAAATAAAAGAATTTAATTATTTATTTACCATGCTGGAATACTTGGTGAATGTCTGCAATTATAAAACAATTATACTATATTATAGTATAATATAATTATAAAATATATCAATATACATATTTTAAATAAATCTATGTAAAATATATTGATATCATTTTTAAACATTTACATCATTAATAAATTTTACATAAATTTATTTAAAATATGTATAGTTAATTATATATATATATATATATATATATATATATATATATATATATTATAGATTAACAAATATATATGATCAATATATATAAAATTTATATGTAAGATTTTAAAGGTATATTTATATATATATATAAAAATATATATATATATATATATATATTATAGAAAACTTAAAAATTATACAAATATAATTATGATCAATATATTCATTAAAATTTATACTATAAGATAGATTTTAAAGGTATATTTAAACAATTAAATAATTTATGAGTGATTTAAAAATTAAAATTAATTAAAATTATATTATTATTTTTAATATAAAAATGAAGATGATTATAGAAAACCTGACAAAATAAGGTAAAAAACAAGCAATAAATAACTTTAAGATTTTAAATATTTTATAATTATTAAAAACCATTGTAAAGGGGTGCACTATTATCAATGATAGATTAATTTAGAAAGGTGTAGGTAAAATTAAAGAGGCCACAAAACCCATGCATCATCATTATAATTTAAGAATGATAATATTTCCAACTTAATTTATAGTTTAATATTAAATTAAAAAATAAACTAAATAAAAAATTTATACCTACCCACCATCTTAGCAAAGTCACTTTCCATTTGAATAAAAGTTCATCTCACTTAACCCCTCAACCCACTCCTTTTGAATCTCAAAAATCAACTACTTTTTTTCTAGAATTTGTTCTAAGTATACATGAAAAAAATGATTTTGTTACTTTTTAAAGAAAATATAAAACATATTTTATGTTAAGATCAAACTCTTAACTTTGAAACCATGGCATGAAAGAGGAAGAACTCTTACATGTTAAGATATCATCTACATAAAGTCCTCTAAATAAACGATTTCATTAATAAACACAAATGTATTAACTAAATAAAGGGATATATAATAAAGAAGTGTGCAAACAATAAAATGTAATTTTTAGTTCATTTAGGTGACTATATCTCTACCAACTTGATTGATTTGATTGATTCATCAATTAATTGTAAAGGACACAAATGTTCCTTATATTGGAAGAGAAAGAGATGAGTGAGAGATGATTATTAATGAAGTAAAAAATAGAATCATTCTCTAATGACACCTAACTCTTATCACACATGTGAGGATAACTATCACATTAAATGTAGATTTAAGGAAATTTTACACATAATATAACTCACCTTGATAACAAAACTACTCAAGAAAGACTTTAAAACTTGATATGATAAAAAATTGCATGTTAGAAAACATACACTCGCATGAAGGTAGACAAGTTTAAATGTATAAAACATTCCATGGTACTTAATAAATTTATATGAGTAAAACATACATCTAAAAAACCTACCAAAAATCTATATGAAACAATAAAAATAGACAAGTTTAGAATAATTTTGCTATGGTGGGCCTTTAGCATTTATAAAATTGTAAACAAAATGTTAAAAGTAAAGTAGTCTGTATTTTAATGATAACTTTTAAAATATAAATTATTTTTTTACACACAAATTTAAAAGTTTTTAATAGGACAAATACTAACACCTTTGAAAAAATTTAGATAAAAAAAACTAATAGATCAAAAGTTATGATTATTTTACTGATCATTTTTAGTCAAAACAAAGAAAAAAAAGAAAAAGAAATAAAAGGTAGTAGTTAGTAATTTAACTATAACTTATAAAATATGTATGAAATTTCAATAAAATTTTGTAATATTTTTAATAGGAAAAATACACACATCCAAGAAAAAATTCAGATTTTAAAAAATTAACATATCCAAAGTTATGTAAAAAATCATTTTTTTTCAAATGAAGAAATTTTAAAGAGACTCAAAAGAAAGGTGCTGGGTGTGCCATCTATGTCATTGGAAATCTCACTTGGATATATTTTTACCATAGTTAATTTTAGTCAAAAGTTAAAAATATACAAGCAAATGAAAACAAGCTTGGAGCAAAGAGACCTTGTGAACATGCAAAAGATTGGTCAGGTAATGTAGTCCTAGGGTGTGCCATCTATAAACATTGGAAATCCTCACTTAGATATATATTTGTATAAGTTAATTTTAGTCAATCTTATATATAAACAAATGAAAACAAGCTTGGAGCCTTTGTGAACATGCAAATATTGGTCAGTAATGATTATATTCAAACTATAAACTTGAAATCCTATGGACCATGTTGAATTGATCAAAAGTAGAAGGTTGATGAACAAGTTAGTATGATAAAACACCAGAGCTTTGCTATATCTTTTGAAGATGATGAATTATAATGCAAATATATCTATTTATAATGAACTTAGATCAGTGAGGACCTTTTATCTTGAAATCAAGATGAACAATTATTAAAAAGTCCTCAAGAGTGCACATGGATCAATATATGGATCATTAATGTGAGCTCTTGAAGGGTGGATGATGATCTTTGAAAATATCAAATGAAAATTAATATAAACTTTTTCAAGATGAAGGGTGGAGAATCATTCTAAATAAAGAATATAGATATCTAATGTGGACCCTTCATCTTATTTCCAAGATGAAGAGTTGAGAATACTAACTAAAATATCTCACAAGATTCATTGTAGGCCCTTCATCTTGTCTCCAAGATGAAGGGTGGAGAATATTCTTGTATATTAATTCACTTTATCAAATTAATTTTAGCTCACAAAGTATATTTTGAAGAATATCAATATTCTTTCTTGAGTGAAGATGCCCACTTGGAGGAAAATAAGAATTAATTAAGTGAAAGTAAATTATAATTTTATTTGCAATATAAATATATTTAGAAGAATGTTCTGTATAAGAGAGAATTAATTACATTAATTGATCAACGGAAGGGGATTTAGTTGAATTGACTAGAATAGGATAATTGACCAGAAAGACAAATGAATAGAAAAATAAACCAAAGGGATAATTAAATAGAGAAATTGATCATAGAATGATAATTGAATAGATCTAATATAGTGAATTGTCTCACCTAACGTGCCTCAAGGTGAATTTGAATACGTACATTAGATGAACAAGATATTTCAGACTAGATTGTATGTAATTAAAGGAAGTCATTCAATTTTATAATTTGATACGAAAGTAATAAAAATGGAGTGTCTACATTTACCCTCATTTGAGAAGGCATTATGAGATGTAGATGAAGTAACACCTTCTCAAATAATAAGAAGCCTAAAAAGGTAGATGTAAACTTAGACGATGAAATAATGGATTTTGTAATTTTGTCATTTCTAATTGACAGGTGTGAGAGATTGAATGTAAAGATAAGGATATGATTTGAATGAAATTAGTTAGGTATGATGGCCCATAGAGAGGGCATGAAATGATGAAAGACATGCATGGGATCTCGAAAAAGAGAGGAATAATCTATAATTGGAGATAAGATTAATCTATGGATAAGAGCACACCATTTGAGCTAATGCTTGCATGCTTTGATTTCTGATGATGATAAATTTGATTTTCCCCAAGTAGGGTATAATTGGGAAGAAAACATACCTAAATAAATGGCACACTTTGAATTTCCAAAACATGGAAAAAATTGTGGGCTTAGGCATGATCTATCCTAAACAAGGAGCTACATACTTGATTTTTTCCAAACTAGATGAAAGCTGCAAGCTTGGAATGATGATACACCCCAAATAGGGTGAATTAACTCATTGAATTGATAGATCAGCAAACATAAATCAAGGATTTAACTTGTTTCATAGGATAATAATGATATGAATGGATAAAAATGTTTTATATAAGCCAACAAAAACTAAGTGCATAAGAATGCTCAAAGTGATGAGAGACTGAAGAATAGAAAAATAAGATAATGATTAAAAAATGATGCGATCAAATTGGAAGAATATGGATGTTAATAAGAGAAAATTAGGGATGGTTGAATTGACTTCAAAAATTGGTTGGTACAAAGCGTTGCCTACATAGTCTAAAAAGACCTCGGGCCAATGTAGTTCTCCTAAAAATTAAGAGAGAATATGATGAAGAATGGAATAGATGATTAGAATAGTAATAATGGTCAATCAATGTGTATGATTATTTTTTTACATGTTTATTTGGAGATACACATCCTGATTGCACATATATGTAACCATAATGTTTAGTCATTATGATTTGATCATAGAAATTGAGATGATGTGATGCGGTCAAAGATGACCAAAATGATTGGATTTGATAAGAGATGATGTGTAATTGTAGCATTAATATGGATATATCCTTTTGAGACTTGATTTTTAATTTTGCACATGATAATATATATCATGATATAAAACACCATGATGACCTAGTTGCAATGTAAATAAGGACTGACCCCCGATCCAATCATATAATTGACAACAACACACCAATGATAAAAACCATGATGACAATGTTTGTATATGCCAATGGATGGACTCAAGTACAAGTGCATGATAAGAGACACCATGATGATGACCTTGTTAGCATAGTGAACTGAGTCAAGGCAATAAAAATAAAATTAAGCAAACACACAAACAAAAAACAAAAAGCAGTAGAAAGAAATCTTGTCTTTGATCAAATAAAAATCCATATGTAAAGGTTCAAGAATAGTGATGGTTGGAATGGATGCCCCCAAGCAAGGATATATGTAAGGAGAATAAGTGAGAATCAAACATCCCAAAATAAGTTGCATGCTTAAACTTACGTTAAATATAGTGGAAGTGATAAGCTTGAATTAGATTGATTTGATTTGAATTTTCCCTAATAGGGAAAATTTAGGAAAGACACATCTCAATAGTAGTTAATTCGATTGGATTAAGATTGACCAAAAATATTTGACTAGATCTAAGACAATGTAAATGGTTTTGGATTTTGTGGTTGTATATCCTTTTAAGAGTTTTTGGCCTTTTCTAATTTTTAGGATGTTTTAATGTTATGAATGTTTAGGATTTTAGAAAAATTTAAATGTTTTTGAGTTTTTATAATTTTTGAATGTTTTGACTCGAAAATTAATGAGAGCATACAATTAAATCATAAAACAGTGAGAGCATAAAATTAACTTGTAAAACAGTGAGAGTGTAAAATAAACTTGTAAAATAATGTGAGTGTAGAATTAACTCATAAAATAGTGAGAATGTGGAATGAGAATGTTTAGGAGTGTTCAAATCATTATACCTATAAGGATCACTAGTAAAGTAAAAACCTATTCTAACATCGAGATGGGATTGAATTGTAAATGACAAGATTGGATAATAATGGGTGATAAGTGGATGAATAATCTCTAAGGACCATGTTATGTTATAACCAAAATGTCTAGTCATCAAAGTGTCACTAAAAGGATATGCCAAGAGATTTTCCAAAATAGGGCTCATAATAACTTCCACTTTCTTATTAAGACCAAGATGGAAAGGAAAATTTGGACTAGGGTAGGATGGAAACAAAGATGGTTCAGGACAAGATACTATGAAAGGAATGGAATAGATTTCAATGTAGACAAGGATGGCCCAGTGTCAAGGTACTTGTAGACATCAAATTATTTATACATGATGTTAGAAACTTGGTTTTCATCATGATACTTATCCAAGGTGCCATAAGCATGGTTTTCACCATTAGGTGAATTATTTATCTTTCTCTTTTGATTTAATTTTGATCTTTTTTCTTTCTTTTTTAAATTTATGGCATCTCAACTCAATGGAGGATTATGAGATACATAATTCTAAATGTTTGATCTCTAACTCATACTGATTCTAAATGGCTTTTCTACTATAATTTTGTTGCTGATATAAGTTGTATTGATGACATTGTGATCTTAATTGGCCATTGATTCTAATTCGTCCAAACTTCTAAACAAGGTATCTTCGTAGTCTCTTTGAAAAAGAGTGTTGTCTATGAGTGTATAAATGGATAGGCATTGGATAAATGATTTGATTGGATAATGGAATATAGGTCATGAATGAATAATGGGATCATAATGGAATGTATTATAGTTCTAGGATAGATAAAAATTAGGACTTTTAGTTACACATAGTGTTGTTGATTTCAAATTCAACTTGATTTTAGTTGTGGCAAGGCCAATATTGACTTTAATAATGTCTTTATCAAGCAATAAAGAACTAATTGGCTCAACTATTGGTGCCTCGAAGAGGTTTTTATCAACAAAATTTTCTTGATTGTTTTAATTTGGATTGTCCAATAGCATCTTGAATAAGGTTTCACTAAGTAATGTTGATAATTTATTTTGATTATTCTTTAACACTTTAATCAAGATTTCACTATCATATTCTGATTTTTTATTATGATTATCACCTAACACCTCAAATAAGGTTTCACTAGAAGATGGTGAGTTTAGACTTTGATTGTCCCCTAGCACCTAAAATAAGGTTCCATTAAGAGATTGTTTTTATGCCTAAATGTTGTCTTGGATCCCTAGAGATTCTACCATTAAATTTTCACCATGAAATAAGTTCAAAAATGTGTGATTCTATTGGTCCAAATTGATGTTTGTGGGATGTTGAATATCAATATAATAGTTTGGATGGTTAATGTTAAAGGCATGCTTAAAGTCAATAGAATGGTAAAATATAACACAGTCCTCATAGAGGGTACTAGGAGAACTTTCATCGATGTCAAAAGAGACTTTCTCAACAACCATAGAAGAATCATAAATGTTTTCAAGCTGATCTGCAAGAAGTGTGTAGTTGATGTCGTAACATCTACCAAGGTATGTTTATTTTGAAGTTGATTCAAACTCAAGTGGATCTGAGAGAAATGTATAGCCAATGATATAATATTCACTAACATATTATGATTCTGAAGCTAATTATGACTCAAAAGGATTTGAACTTGATGTTGAGATTGATATTGATTCTATTTTTGATGCTAAATCTAATAGTGGTTTTAGAATGGAATCTAATTTTACCATTGGTTCTAAAATAAAACCTGATTTTGATGTAGATGTTGATCTTGATTCTAATGCAAATGATATATAGTCAAAGTTGGATATTTACTCCAATGTTGAATCTACTAATGTTAGCTTAAATGTTAATGTTGATGTTGCTACTAAAAGTGATTGTGAATCTAATTTTGATAATAAATTTGATATTGATTTAGATTTATCCATAAAAAGGGCTTGTTAAATTGCATTATCTACAAGAACATTTTTCATTATGCACTTGGAAATGAAGGATTTGGGATGAAGGAATTTTTGGAAATGAGGGACTTTAGAGGACGGGAGAAAAATACTCTGTGGATAAATAATGGGTTCTTTGAAGATGATCTTATTAAAGAGGGTTTTTTCAAAGACAAGGAATAGTCATAGAGAGGTTCTTCAAAATAAAGCTTGCCAAATATAGGAGGGTGGTCAAAGGATGACTCATCAAATATGGATGATACAATGAGAACATTGAAAATAGGTGATTTGTCTTGATATTGAATTGAAAGTGAACGAGTATGATTGTGATTAAGAAAGTGATCCTGACATATCCCTCGTGAGTGATTCTTAGATGGAGATGTACTTGGATCTTTGGTAACTAATGGATTTTAGAGTGTAAATAATAGGACATGATTAGATTTTTATATTGTTATGGTTCCAAGGGAAAAATACGTACTAGAGATTTGAACCAAGTGTCAAAAGCAGGGGAAAATTTTAACAAGCTTTGGTCAAACTAATGGACTATCATACCTTGATTTAGAAATTGGCCTCAACTTGGTGGTTGATGTATTTGTTGTGTCTCAATATTGATATCTCCATGGCCAATCAAACCTTGGACATAAATCTTGACCCACTGCATCGATTAAGGAAATGGCCTTGAATCCTATGATACTCACAATATTCTTCTTTTTAGTACCATTTAGGTTTGAGCTTATTTTCTCCAAAAGGCTTAGTATGTGAATACATAATAATGTTTATTGTGACCAATTGATAAAATATGGATTCACATGATTCATTAATTATATTTGACATTTGACACAAATATTGTAATTTAGAATTCAAATGGGTGTGGGATAAAGGTATCAAAATAGGTTTCCTTTTACTAGCATGGCCATATTGTTCATAAGCTCTATCAAAATCTGAAATGGATGCCATTGAATGAATTGAAAAAGTGATATAATATTGATTGAAGTATTTCCCCAAGCAAGGATACATGCAAAGGGAAAGATTGGATTGGAACTGGATTCAAATGAGAGAAAGGATGGATGTCATGACTTCATTGTTCCTAACGGAAAGATGTAAGAGATTGAATGCAAAGATAAGCATATGATTTGAAAAAGATAAGAGAACACATAATTTAAAAAAGAGAAATGAATGTTTGACTCAAATAGAGTTAACTTTAGAATAACTTGAATGTGAATAGTTAATTTTAAATATATTTAACCAAATTGGACTTGACCTTGGAATAGACCTAGATAGATATGGGAAAATATGACATTTGAAAACTGACACAAGAAAAATTTAGAATATAATAGAGTTTATTTGAACATGAGAAATACAAATACTAAAATTCAATCCTAGTCTTAAAATGGTTTGAAACTACATACTTGGAAAAATGATTAGAATGAGTCCACATAAACATGGATAACATAACTATATGATTTTAGATAAGAGTGATGTAATTTGAGACATAATTGGACACAAGTTGTAGAAATGAACAATTTGCATTGGAATATGGATAGAGTAATAGTATAATTTCACACCAAAAAGGTATGAAATGTATGCATTTGAATAATTTTTGAACAAGAACACAGACATAGTAACACCTCTTTATGTAGGTGTACGTAAATTATGACATCGTAATCAGTTAAGTAAATATTCAATCTATTGATCTTATTTTAGTGACTAACATGGGATTACTCCAAATTCATCAAGTCTTTTGATATAATTGCCTTGAGAGAGGATAAAATTTAAGATTCATTAAATAAATTATTATATTTATTGGTAGGTTTTTAAATCCCCCTTCTCCTAAAAGGTTTATATGTAAAAGATATCTTTGGGGGCTGTTAACCTTTGCACCCCTACATCAATGAATGTTTCATGGCTAAAGAGTCTTAAGCTAATGTTTTCAAGAGATTTTAAGATGGTCCTGATATACCTTTTAGTATGTGAGTGATTTATAACTATTTGTTAGTTAAATATGAGATTTTATAGGGTATTTACCGAAGGGTCTAGTCCCTTTGGAACCACTTTAGCTATAAGGGTTTCAGTAAAGTACTACTAGTGCAATCAGGTTCTGAGGGACCACCAAATAAGATACCATTAGTGTAGCCTCAATTTATATACCTATTAGATAATGGGGTTGGTACAATGCTAGGTAATGATGTAATAGTCACCACGATCTAAAGACTCATGAGAAATCAATGACACCCTAAATGTTGAGCTAAAAGAAAAAGGAAGGTATTGCCATTATGATTCGCATAACTCCTACTACGGACAAATGAAGAATATAATACTAAAATCTATGAGATTTAAAATAAATAGTATGTTTCCATTTATGAGTCACCCAAATGGGAGAGCATATGTGTAAAATATCCCTAAAAAACACTAAATTAATAATAAGCAATAAAGAAACTTGCACAAAATCAAAAAGATTGAAAAATAAACAAGTTTTTTTAGAACCCAAAATGAAATATGGATTGATTTTTAAAGCACCAAAATGAGATGTGAAAGTAAAACATGATGATTTGAATAAATCATCATGTCTTTTTGAAACTTGTAAGAAAACAAAGTTAATAGTTTTGCTTGGTGGGTCTTTGGCATGCATATATCTTCAAACAAAATGTTAAAAGTAGTAGTCGGTATTTTAATGATAAATTCTAAAATATAAATCAAAATTTCACTAAATTTTTAGAGGTTTTTTATAAGATAAATTGATCAAAAGTTATGATTGTTTTATCGACCATTTTTAGTTTAAAAATAAAATCAAAACTAAAAGGTAGTAGTTAGTAATTTGACCATAACTCATAAAATATACAACATTTTTCAATGAATTTTTAGATTTTTTTATAGAAAAAATATGCACACCCATGAAGAAATTTATAATAAAAAATATAACAGATCCAAAGTTATGAACATTTTACCAACTATTTTCAGCCAAAAACAAAATTTGAAATAAAATGTGATATTTAGTAATTTGACCATAACTCCTAAAAAAAAAATTCAACAAAATTTTGAGATATTTTTGATAGGATAAATATTCATAGTATTAAAAAAGATAATATATCAAAGGTCATGAAAATTTTACCATCTGTTTTCTTAGAAAAAAATAGATTTTCTTCAAAAGAAGATAGCTAAAGAAGCTCAAAAGAAAAATGTAGGTTGTTAGTCGCACCAAGCATGCCATAAGTGTCATTAGGAATATAGCTTAGTTATATTTTTGTTGAGTTAGTTTTATTCAATGAAGAACACAACAAATAAAAATGATCTTGGAACTTAGGACCTCGTGAGCATGCAAAGATTGGTCAATAGTGCATTAGATTCAAACTAGAAACATGCAAACCTATATTAGAAATGTATTTGCATATGATGTGTATTGGATGTAACATCAAATGATATAATTCAATATCCTTTGTGTGAATACATCTCCATTGAATCTATGGACCATTTTGATCAATGTTATTTGTGTGAAGACATCTCCATTGAAGTTATGGACCATGTTGAATTGATCAAAAGTAAAAGGTTGATAAACAAGTTAGTACGATAAAATGCCAGAGATGTAATATATCTATTTAACATAATGAATTAAAATTAAAATATGTATATTTATAATGAATTTGGATCAATTAGTACCTTTCATCTTGAAATCAAGATAAATGATTACCAAAGAGTCCTTAAGAGTGCACACAGATCAACACATGGATCACTAATGTGAGCCTTTCATCTTAATTTAGATGAACGGTGGAAGATGATATTTGAAAATATAAAATGATAATTAATATAATCCTCTAATTTTGGAAACAAGATGAAGGGTGGATGATTCTCATCATAATATCTTTGTGAGAGTTATTATGGTCCCTTCATCTTATTTCCAAGATAAAGGGTGGAAAATCATTCCCAAAAAAGCACATAGATAACCAATGTGGGTCTTTCATATTGTTTATAAGATAAAGGGTTGAGAATAATCCTTAAAATATTTCACAAAATTTATTTTGGGCCCTGTCATTCTTATCTTCAAGATGAAGAGTGGAGAATAATCTTGTATATTAATTCACTTTACAAATTGATTTTAGCTCACAAAAACATATTATGAAGAATCTCAAGATCCTTTCTTGAAGGAATATGCCCACTTGGAGGAAAAGAAGAATTAATTAAATGAAAGGAAATTATAATTATATTTTTAATATAAATATAATTTAGAAAAATGATTAGTAGAAGAGGGAATTAATTGTATTAATTGATCAATGAAAGGAGAATTAGTTGAATTAACCATAATAGGATAATTCACCAGAGAAATTGATCAGAAAGATAATTGAACAAAGAAAATGACCAGAGGGATAATTGAATAGATAAATTAACTAGAGAATGATAATTAAATAGATCTAATATGACGAATTGTCTCTCCTAGAGGTGCCTCAAGGTGAATTCAAACACATATATTACATGAACAAGAGGTTTTAGATTATATTGTACGTAATTGTAGAAAGTCATTCCATTTTGTAATTTCAAATGAAATTGATAAAAATGGAGTGACTACACTTATATTTAACTTAGTGGTCTCTAAGCTAATGGCATTCCCCTACTTGTTGACCAAGGATACCAACATAGAAATGGGTGGTTGATTTTCTAATTGCCTATGTGAAATTGGATGGCATCATTACTAATGTTAGTTGGGAACATTGCTGGAATATGATGTCCTCTATACTATAATAAAATTACATGGTTTTTGATATAACAATTTTCTTGGAAATGAAAATTTACATTAACATAAAAAATTATTATAACATAAAACATATGTTTTTTAGTAAGGGAGAAAGGAGAAAGAGGTGTGATATAGAGCATACATGTTGAAAGCCCAAAGAAATTAATATAAAGTGGCTCAAATTTCGAATGGACTAGTTTAGTGAGAGAGAAGGCTATTAAAATAGGGTAAATTTATTTTAATTTGTAATTTTATAGCTAGAGATAGGGGAAAGACAAAGAGCTAAAATAATATACACACATTACCTATTGAAGTATTTATATTTATCTCTAGTTTATAATTAATTTTTTTTGTCAATTATTTATCTTATAGATTTTTCCCCTTAAATGACTTTTGTACTAAAGTTTTCAATATTTGAAAAAACATAGTGAAAATTGCATGGCAATTCTCTTGGACAATAGAGATAAATTGTGTTATTTAGACAATACTTATGGACAACATATATGTATTGCCTTATTTTTTCATGAATTCATAGCATCCAAATTCTAATTGGAATGTGTTATTCACAGTGTGATAATAATTTACCCTTAGTTTATAGAAGGAAATACTTAACTTACATTTTGTTTTACCCTAATTTGGATTAATATAGATTACTTAATCTAATTAAGATAGAAGATAGTATGTGAATTCAAATTACTAAATATGGAATTTAAGCATAAATATTAATGTAAAAGCTTAAAATAGATTACATTGATTTGACAAGTGACATATGTGAAATATAATAAGTACAATAAAGGGATAAATACTTAGATTTTTTGATTGACTAGCTAACATTGGAAAATAGACTAAATCAAGCCTATGATATATAAGATTTGGGAATTATATCACTATTTTCATAGGGTTAAGTTCATCAGATTTGGGTCAGTATTGATTATCAATATTGACCTATAGTGGTCGGTAGTGACCTGTGTTGGAACATGGATATATGAAAATATGGTCACCTTTACCTGTCTTTGAAAGATCTGTATGTGTGATGTTGAACCCTAATGATATGCACAAATCTATAAAATAACCTACTTTAGCTTGAAACCTTAGGTGTGCTTGTGAGGGCTATAAGCCTATAAAAATTGGGAAAGGGTAATGGGTTGAGATAACCCCAATTAGCCTCATCAATGGATAACCACTACCTACATATATGATATTTCAAGGAGGGAAATCAATCCACATGTAATTCTCCCACTTAGTGTGATTGTGTAATTTTATTCCTTCACTATATGAATACAACTAATGATTTGGCTTTGATACTTGACAATATTTTCTTTGACTTGGATTTGGTATGATTTAGACTTGGATTGTGACTACTCCTAGTGACCAATGTCAATTTGGCAAGAATAGGAAATATTTTATGATAATATTTTTCTTGAAACAAATTAGAACTAGACTACAAATATGTGAAATTTAATTAGATTATAACTTAAATTGATTAATATATTAAAATGAAATCAGAATTTCATTACAATTATCATTGGCATCTTTGAGGGGGAAACCTCCATTCAACAAGCTCAATTTAATATAATTCATGGGTTCTTTTTCACTAGTATAGACTCTTATTGATACTAATTCAATACTAGCTAACTACTACTCCACATGAATATGGGATTATTGCAATGGGCTAATGGCACATATTACAAAGTATATGAATTTGTAGCCTTTTATTAAGGAAAACAAGTACAAATGATGGTTAGGATGAAGGGTCCTAACATTCCCTCACCCTTAAAATATTTTCCTTCAAATTTGAAGGTGAGGAAACTATTGTTGGATTTGAAGAAGAGGTTCCTAGGTAGCATTGTTTGGTTGCATCCCTTGCCATTGTACAAGAACTTCAATGATGACCTAATTATAGATCTTATGAGAGAGTTGTCTAGTAGACATCTAGGTTATAAAAGGATAGACCCTTCTGCATCAAGTTTTGGAAGCACTATTTGGGTGGTGACATTATTTACAATGACTATAATTAAGCAAGAGACATGAAAAATGAGGTGCACACGTGATGAAGGTGGAAATTCCAACTTATAGGCAATTGTACCAATCTACTGGAGAATTTTATATGGCCCATATAATTTAGGAGTTAGTTTTTTGGTAGCCTTTTATATTTAGATAATATTTTTTATAAGGTTATAAGTGAAGGAAAACCATATCTCTAGGTTGAAAGGATCATTCAAAGATGTGTTGGATTGCCTACTACTTCATCTGATTTTGTGTTAGGTGGAGATTATCCTTAAGGAGGTGAAGGATATTATCATGTGTATTGAGATTAGTATCTATAGCTTGCACTTGAGAGATACCTAGTATATATGAGACAAGATATGGTATATTTTTATCATAGACAACTTCATACGGGGTGAAATTTGTGGCTATGTGGTAGGAGGTGTTGTACCACCATTCATCAAGTCATAACCATTTTACCCATTGAAGTTATTGTTATGTGGAAACATAATGGAGATATGTTTTCAGACATTTATTGATAATTTTTGTTTGGTCATCAGGCTATGGATGGTATCCCAAACTCATTTTTAGATGTGTGTAAAGGAATTTGAAGAGTTCCTACTAGAAATGATTTATGAAGGTTGAGTCACAATCTAATATAATATAGGCAAGAATGTTATGAAGCTGGAATATTTGATCAAGAAATGTCTAGGCTATGGTTGAAGTAGTGTAGGGGTGGGATAGAGCACATAAATGAGCATATTTATAAAGATGATCCACCATCACGAGAATGACATATTTACCTCTTGATTTGGGAAGGTCCTCAATCAAATCCATAAAAATTTCATTCCAAATATGTTGTGGAATGGATAGTGACTAGAGTAAACCAAGTGATGTAACTATTTCCCATTTATGGCATTGGCATATATCACATTATACAAAAAATGTCTTTATATATTGATCCTAGGCTAGAAGAAATTGTGACAAATGTACTCATAAGTTTTCAAAAAAAATTAATGACCTACAAAATAGGAGGCATGCAACTCTTTCAAAATAGTTTGTTGAACTTGGAGCTTATGACCAATACAAGGTGGCCTTTATATCATATTTTTTGGCCATCTCAAGTATAACGCGGTTTATAAATAGAATCAACATATAGTTGGAGAATAAATTATTGGGCGGGGTTGTCATGATGCCAATCTTATTGAATATCATGTAGCCATGTGGAAATGGCAATAGATACAACATACAATCTTACATATTCTTCAAACTGGTGAGAGAGAGCATCGACCACTAAGGTTTCCTTTCCTTTTTTTTAGATGATCTTATAATCATATCACATGAATTTAGAAACCCTTTTTTGCTAATCTAGGGAAGAAACCCATTGCTCATAAAATAATTGAAGATTTGTTGGTTGGTTTTGATGTAAAAGTGTCAGCCTACCAATTATGGATGCCATTTTTTGACTACTTAAAGAATAGCTATAATATCCTTATTGTAAGTGGAACATGCCAAATTATTCTTGATGAGGACCTTGCTAGTGAAGGAAATGGGATGTATGTCCTACATGAGTACAACACGAAGTTGCATACATAGGCATCACATTCAATAACAAATGGCTTGGAGAAATAAGGCATGGTCAATACTGGTATGGGGCACATTACTTGTTTGAGGTGATCAAAAACTTGTTCAAATATTATTTTACCAGATAAAGGATTTTTTTTAGAATAATTTTAAGTGAGACCATGATTTTTCTGTAATCCTTGATAAATTTATTATAGTACTCTATCAAGCCCAAAAATCCATGTAGATTTTTGACTGTTCTTAGTTTCAGCTAATTTTTCATAACCTCAATTTTGGCATGGTTGATATAAATACCAACAATTGATACAATATGTCCAAGGTATTTGACCTCTAGTTTCCCAAAATAAAATTAAAAATACTTGGCACATAAGTGGTTCTCAACAAGAAGTTTCAAGGTAGTGTCAAAGTGGTTGAAGTGATCTTCTCAAGTTTGGTTGTAGATTAGGATGTCATCAAAGAAGACCAATATAAACTTCCACAAGAAGGGGTAGAATAATTTATTCATTAAGCCCTAGAATGTGGAATGGGAATTGGTAAGCTTGAATGGCATGATGAGGAACTCATAGTGACCATCATGTGTGTGAAAGGCCATTTTGGGAATGTATGCTTCGTGTATGCAGATTTGGTGATATCTAGAGTGTAGATTCAATTTGGATAAAATGTGGCATCATGGAGTTTATCGAGGAGCTCATCTATTACTAGAATGGGAAATTTTTCCTTAATGGTGAGCTCGTTAAATTATTTTAAATAAATGCATAGTTTCCAAGAGCCATCTTTTTATGAACAAACAAGACTAGAGAGTAATATGGGCTAGTGTTGCATGGAATGGCTTTGGCTTATAGGAGATCCTAAACCATTTTCATAATTTAAATATTTTAAATAAAGGGGTAATGGTATGGATGACTTTTAAGTGGTGTAATGCCTAAAAAATGTTGGATGAAATGGTCTTTAGGGTGGCGAGGCAAAAATATAATTGGTTCCTAAAAAATTTTGCATGCTTGATTAAAATATTTTACAAGTCTAATGTTTAGCTAGAATCAATTAGGGGACTAGTGTGAATAGAAAAGAGTTGGGAAATTATTCTTTGGGAACCCTTTTTGAGAAGTTTATCCATGAGATAAGAGATTATGATACTAGTGGATATAAGAAGAAGGTATTTCAATGTATATTGGTGTTCATTCTTAGAGAATTGCAACCATAGCTCAAAAAAATCCAAAAGAATATGTTCAAGTGTTAGTAGCCATTGTACACCCATAACAACATCACATCCACCCAAAGACAAAGCAAACATGTCATTCCTAAGTTTATAGTCTCCTATTGAAATGTGAAAATTGGGACACTTTCCCTTATAAGGCAATCTTCCATCATTGGTAATTGTCACCTCAAAACTAGAACAAGAGTGCACAAAATAGTCTACTTGCTTAGCTACCCGAGGGCCGATGAATTTATAAGTGTTGCCTAAATCAATAATAATGGTGAGGGGTTATTTCTTGAAAAACACTTTTATACACATTATTTTTGAAGTGGTTACCCCTACCAAGGCATGCATGAAATTTTTTGGATGTGAATCTGAGGGCTATGAATAATTAGGTCCCTACTCTGGCTCATCCAAATTTGAATTTAAGGTATCCTCCCATGTGTCTATATCAAAGTTGGTAATAAACATCAAGTGTATATGTGTGTGTGTGTGTGTGTGATATATATATATATATATATATATATATATTTGATGCATTTGTGGCTCTAGCCCATTTGTCATCATAATTTTAACATAACCCCTTATAAACACTAGTTTTAGACACCATTATCTATTAACGTGGTGCGTCATCGCGTTATCCTTCATCTCTAACATAATAGTCCCATTCATAATTATTTGAAACAATTACATTAACCTCACCCATTTACCTTTACCACATGAGTTAATAGAGTTAATTACTACAATCAAATGGTAATTAACCCTATTTTACTATCCCTAACCATAAAATCATTAAAATAAATAGAAAACGAAAACCCTGCCAACCTCCTAACAAACCCATCTCATGGTTTAAACAACCTAAAAACTTATACATCAGTTAAACCTATCTTTACCCTATAAATAACCCTTGGGAATGGCTTAAATATCACCTCCACCTATTTTGGGCAAATCAACATCAATTCTCTATTATCGATGTTGATCAGCCTGAAATGGTATTGATCCATAAATATACACTGAGCCTCCTCCACTTGGGAGGATGTACAACACTTTTTGGACTTTGAACCTCTACTAGTTTTTTTCTTGGAACCTACATACAGACATTATCAATACTGTGCCATCTTGTGGAACCTTTGTTCATGCAACTATCAAGGGATTTCAAAGGTTTTTGAGCATACTTTTATAGTATTCTTTATTTACATGTTTTCAAGCCATTCAAGGTTAGTATTTTATGTTAATTAATTCGTATTTAAATCTTGATATCTTCTTCACTTCTGTGTCAACATTTCCATTCATTTTTCATCATTTTATCTATTTTACAAGTCTGTTATTATTTCCTATTTTTATATTTTAGCATTTTACTCAAAATCGACACCTATCCATCTGAATCAACATCGATCTTACAGGATCATCATCGATCCCTGCTAAACTATTAAAACAACCTTGAAGTCTATTTTCATAACATTCATAGTCTTAAAAACCTATTAAATCCTACATACTATTTTCTAAAAATATGTCTTTCACATGTAGATGACTCCACCTAGATTAGTGCATGATATTGTTAGCATATTTGATCTCCCCATTGGCCCAAAACATTTATTTACTAATCAAAGCGACATTGAATTTGAATTAGGTCTTTCTACTATGGTTTTCACACCTAATTAGGAAAGCTATTAATGAATAATTGGTCGTAATTCAAGAGGACGTTGATATAACTACTAAATTTTGGGATGATTACTTTGATTGCCTTAATCTTATTGTAGATTAGACATCTTTGTTATTATCTATTTGCATCATATCCTTATATATCTTTGTAATTTCATATTTATTTATAAACTTGAGTGTTAAACATGGGCTGACATCCACCTAAGGAAGCAGATCACTTCTTGGGACTGGTTTCTTACCAGGCAGCCCATTCATATTTCTATTAATCAATTTTTTGTGAGTTAGTGTGATTTGCAAGTCATTCCTCCCCAACCAAAGAGGAGTTCCCAAAAGCTTGATCAATAGTGTGCAATCGATCTCCATCTCCAGGTAATCTTTAAAACCCTACATTTACTTTAATTTTAGTAGCTAATTAGATCATATTGAAAAAATAAAAAAAATACTAAAACATTCTTGCCTGCCCAATGAAACCCAGGTCTCATCTTTTATTTTAAAATTCAAAATTATTGAATTTGATCTCTTTCCCTTTGTGTGAATTTATCCAAAGAAAATTAAGTTTGCATTTTATTTCCTTTTTAAGGTTAAATAAATTGCGCTCATTTTGCCTTGCTTAAGTAATTCACAAGGTATAATCTAAGTGGTGAATTCATTGTAGTCATCACTCTTTCACACATAAACCAAATCATAGTCACAATAAACTCATCTAAACACTTGACATAAGGAAATTGATGGGGATTTCATCACCTCACAACAACCTTCTTCTCGGTGATCCCACTTGGATTTCACCACTAAAGGGAAGACCAACTCAGTTCTCTAGCTGAGTATAATCTCTGAACTATTGGTATATCTTGTCTAAGCACCGGTACTGACTATGGGATTGTTACGTGAGGGGAGTAAGCCCCAAGTATCAAGCCATGTACCGATACCAATACAAATTTCCTTTGAGCACCAAAACAAAACACCCAAAACCATCCTTAGATTACCATTTATTAGGACGCTCATTATCCTTTTTCTTTATTTCTTTTCACATCTTAAAGTTAAAAAATTAAAAAAAGATAAAAACTTTTTGGAATGACTTTAGTTTTTGCATCTTTCATTCACAATTAAAAGTGAGATAAATCCAAAAGAAATTATTGCTTTGTTTTTTATTTTCTTTTTTGTCTCATGGTTTTAACTACAAAACAATCAAGGAAAGAATCCAAAGTAAGTGTCACATCCTCTCCTATGGAAAATACACCTAGTCCCTCATCTATCCCTAAGTCCTTTGAGAATCTTGTGTTCCTACACTTTTATTCTCAAGGATATCCTTCCTTTATGGAAATATTGGACAATAACCCTATTGATCTCAATTACTACTTTAGTAATCAACCAATACACATTCTTCCTTCCTCCCATACCCAAGATTCTTGATATTTATATGGGATGCCTTTTGAGGGAACTAAGAAAACTCAAAGGATTTACCACAACCATGGTATCCTTTTCTACTAGCTCTCTTCCATCTGGTTCTAATACTCAGATGATAAAACCTTTAGAAAGCCAACCACCTATAGTATCTACCAATTCTCCAACCCCTATTACTCAAGTTTAAAGTGATTATACCACTCAACCTATATCCATTATTCCTCCCCAAATGTTAGTAGTATCAATCCCTGTAAAAGTCTTCCACCTATCAAAATGAGTCTAGCATATAGTTCTCTAGCTCTACAATATACACAACAAATCCCTCCAATATAAGACCCATAACAGTATGTCTCCATGGCTACTCAATATATGGCTCCATTTCAGTCATTGGGGACCACTTACTTCTAATATTCTACACAATAGAATATTCTGCTACAGGTCCCATAGTAAGTGGTGGCATCCCAACCAATTATGTCCACTGCAGTTGGATATACTTCCTCACAACCCCTACCTACTCTTCGTCAAGGTGTCTTACGGATTGTACCTTATAATAAACCCCAAGAAGACCTCATAGACATCCTTATAAATATGATGGCTAATTTGGAAGCCTCCACCTTTGGACATAATACTATGCCCACATATGAGCAAATTTTTAATGAGCCTATCCACCTGTCTACTCCTATTTGATCGTATCCCTTGCAATGGGAACTTCCCAAGTTTATTAAGTTTTAAAACCAAAAATATCCCCAATAACATCTCATATCCCTTTGACATTCATGTTACCTTATATCACATGATGATGTTTTACTACTTAGGACATTTCTTATGTCACTAGCAGGAGATGCCTTAGATTGGTACATCTCCATCCCTCAACATTCACTCTTTTCCTTTGGGAAATTAGCCCAAATTTTCTTAGAACACTTCTCGATCAACATTGATTTAAAATTGAGTATCATGGATTTATACACCATTTGATAATTTGAAGATGAATCCATATCAGACTTTTTAGCATGTTGGCATAACTTGATCAACTAGTTAACATTTTCTTTGCCACAGCCTGAATTAATTGAATTGTTTTCATGATTTTATGCAAAACATATCTCATCCATGTTACAAATTCAAACCTTTAAAACTTTTGATGAAGCCTTTACCATGGCATTTAAACTTGAAATTTAGGGCATTGAAGAGGGAAAAATTAAGTTACATAATAAAAACTTCAAACCTGATCCCTCAAAAAGCAATAAAAATAATCCTAAACCAAAAGGGGAAATAAATGCTATTATTATAAAAAATTCTTCCCCTCCAACACCCAATCAATCAAGACCATCCACTTCTCAAACATAACCACTTAGGGGCCTTACTCATTTTCCCCTTAAGAAATATACCCATTTAGGAGAACCTTACACTTCTATATTGGATAAACTCCTACTAACAAATGTTATTGAACTCCATTTGATTAGACCAGTCGATGATACACATCCTAAACCCACTTGGTATAAAAAGGATGAGTTCTTTTCCTATCACAAGGTAATAAGACATGACATATAATGATGCCAATCCTTTAAATGATTGGTACAAGGCCTCATCAATAAGAGGGACATTCATTTGGATAGCCAAAATGCTCCTCCCTACTAATATTTAGATATTTTCAAATAGAAATTTTCAAACCATCCATCCACATCAAACATAGTCCAAGCTAACCTTGGAGAAACACAAAATCAGGCTACACATATGATTGATACAATCTATGACCAATTATTGCCTAAAGAAACTCCAGAGCAATTGTCAGTCTTAGATCTCCTCATGGGAGATGATTTCAATGTAAGTCGACCTAAAATTATCAAGACAAATCCCAAAATCTTTATAGAGCTCCCAGATATCATTACATGGAATCGTTCATGTGAGCCATCCCCTTCATCTTACCAAATTAAATCTCCTAAAAAGGAAAATGAAACCCCTCCTTGAGATGTCATAGATAAACATCCTGATACTTCTAGAGTCAAACATTCCACCCCTTTGGTCCCTGGTAAACTTCTTCATGGTATGCACCTAGATCACAATATAAGGGGATCCTATCAATTTACTCGATACCAAGACCCTTATAAATCATCCTCTATCACAACACCTCCTTACCTCAAAGATACTAAGGGAAAGGGTAAAGCTCCTATCATCGATAGTTGGGATAATTGTCTTGGTATTCCATCAAAGAAAGCCTTAGCCCATCCTCAAGTCAAGGTCGATCTTTTTCAAATATGAAAAGATAAAAACCTTAGTCCAAATACCCCTTCTATTCTCAACACATGAAAGAGTAAAGGATCAACCCCTTTTTTATCATCTCTATCATCTATTTTAGGTCCTCTTCCATCTTCCAAAATGACTATCCCTATCATAGGTTCTTCTATTCAAACATGTGGGAAAATGCAAAGTCTCCCTCCATTATTAAACACACCCCCATCCCGATATCCACCATCTTCTATTAAAGGAACATTAGATAAATTTAAAGAAAAAGTGCCTAAGGTCATCCCTACCAAAAAATCTAAATTTCAAAACCAAATGATCAATACTTTGCCAAAAGAGATTGCACAACCTATTATAAGACCACAAAGTGACCCTTTGAAAGGATCTTACACTGTAATCTTAAAATAATTTTTGGATACATCCCTCATAACACTACCACCTATAAGGCCTATTAACGTTCACCCCCAAAGACTTACTTGGTAGAGGAGTCAAGAGATATGCACATATCATAGAGTACCTAGACATGATATATAAAATTGTAATACCCTTAAGGTTGTAATCCAATAGCCAGTCCAAGATGATGATCTATTAATTGATGATCTAAATAATAAAATTCCTAATCAAAAAGTCACCATCCCAAATATTCCACTTGTCCATAATCCTACTAATCCTATAATCGATAAAGAGTCAGTGGTTTCTTCAGATCCTCCATTATTACACATTGATGTTGTCCATGTAGCCACCTGCTCTCAAAATTAGACTCCTAATAAAGCCAAAGTTTCAATTATAGGTGTCTCTACCATTAATATTCCTAAACCATCTAAACAAAATCTTAAAGTCTTTATTACAAGAACTACCCCACCTAAAACTAAGGAGTTGGTATAAATCTCCATATTAAAATAACTCTACCAAATGCCTATAAAAATGTCATTGTATGAACTTATAAAAAACTCTCCACACCATCAACAAGCAATGATAGAATCACTCCAAGCTATTGAGGTTCGACTAGATGAGCCTCAACCATTGTCATCATTTATAGCGGCTCTCCAAATGGTGTTGGATATTAGTTTCACTAATTCTAAGGTCATTCCTTTATCACCTAAAGACCAAGATCCTGCACTTTTCATCATAGATCAAATAAATTAGACTTAGATTAAAAGAGTTATGATTGATAATGGGGACAATATCAATATTATTTCTTCACATGCTTTCCAATAGTTACAGCTACCAAACACTATTGTTTCCCAATCCAAACAATTTTCCATGCATTCAACGACATGGTATCACCCACAGTAAGAATTGTTGTCCTTCCCATTTGTGTAGGTCCTCATACCCTCCATAAACTCTTTTATGTCATAGAAGGGACATTCCAATATAATATTTTATTAGGACACCCATAGATTCATGTAATGTAATGCATCCCCTCTACCATCTATCGATGCATTAAGTTTGAACATGAAGGCCAAGTCGACATCATCCCCACTGATCCTCATCCCTTAAAATCATGTAACTACATTTTTTGACCAAGCGATGTCATAATACCCTCACCTAACACAATCCCATCTTCATCCTCTAATCAAGCCTCAACTAGTATGCCTATTTATGCTTCAAAATTACCAACTCATTAGTCCATTGATTGCATTATATAACATATTTCAATGGGGGAAAATTAACTATTGACCCTTAATACATTACCCACTGCTAGGGAATACAACCATCTAGAAAAACAACCCATGTATCTACCCAACCTAGGCAAGCTCATCCCATTTGAGCCATCATTCTTACACACCCACTTGATATATGGTGGAATTGATCAAACCACCCCAGGGCCTGACAATGACACCCATACTAAACCCTTTACATCTAATTTCTCATTTCTCAATAAACACTAGTTCACACAAACCTACCTTTATCATTGTGCTTGGAAGGGCTTCGGCATGGGTAGATATGAGCAGGGTTCTCATGACATCACATTAGGAGATTTCAAAAAACCACATGAAAAACATGGCTTAGGCTTTAAAAAAGATTCTAAATCCTCTCCTAAACCCATTCTTCTACCATTTTTGGATGAAGAAGAATAATCTTCATCATCCAATACCTCTTCCTCAACCAGTGGCACCGTATCCATCCATTCTAAATTTTTTTAGTCAATTTAATCTCCATAGAACCCCTCATCTTTCATAATGATGGCAAGACCCAAATTACCCCTTTAGTATATCCTAATTTAATAGGACATGATATGATAACCATCCCTATTCTTTAGTGTCAAGATGATGAGTTAGTTTTGACTCATCTAGGCACTGAAAACTCTTATCTACATAATTCTCTTCCATCTGAAACATCTAGATTATTAAATGAATCCACTACTGATATTAATATCAGGTGTCAGGAAACCTTGAGGATTGTTAAAGTTAGGAAAGCCTTAGATACTCAAGAAAATCAAGATTTTACCAATTTCTTATCAGACCATAGTGAGGCATTTGCTTGGTATTAATGATATGCCTGTTATTGAACTCACAATAGTTATCTATAATATTGTCATCTTTCTTGATACTAAACTGGTAAACTAAAAGCTTCGTAAAATGCATCCCTACATCTCACTCTTGGTAAAAGAGGAGTTACAACACCTCTTATCTACTAACTTTATTCAACCCATTAATTATCCTCAGTGGATGTCCAACATCATTCCAATCACTAAGCCTACAAGGGGACTTCACATTTGTACAACTTTCATGATTTAAATCTTGCTTGTCCAAAATATTATTTACCTCTCCCTAACATCAACCAATTAGTGGACCTAATAGTTGGCCATGAAATGTTATCCTTTATAGATGGTTTTTTAGGTTATAATCAAATACTTATTGCACTAGAAGATAAACATAAAACTACATTTATTACTCCTTAGGGGACCTTATGCTACCGTGTTATGCCCTTTGGCCTAAACAATGTAAGAGCTACCTATCAGTGGGCCATGACTTATATATTTCATGACATAATCCATAAAATTATTGAAGACTATGTAGATGATCTCCTTGGGAAGTCAAATTTTTTTAAGGATCACTTATCCGTACTTAAGGTTATCTTCAATCATTTACTCTAGTATCATGTGCATCTAAATCCAAAAAAGTGCATTTTTGGTGTTTTGATGGGTAAACTTCTAGGCTTCATTATTTCTATTCAAGGAATAGAAGTGGATCCCACTAAAATCAAGCCTATGATAGAAATTCCTCCTCCATCAAACCTTAAGTAGTTACGTAGTTTACAAGGAAGGCTTCAATCTATCCATTATTTTATATCCTAGCTCTCTGATTGGTGTCAACCTTTCCACCATTTATTAAAGAAGGATATTCGCTTTGTATGGGATTCTAATTATCAAAAAGCTTTTAATGCACTCAAAGACTATATTTTATTACCTTTAATCCTCACTCCACCTAAGGAGGGGCAACATTTATTCCTTTATATCTCAGCTACTAACCATGCTCTAGGTGCTATGCTTGCCCATCAAGATGAACATCACAAGGAATAGGCTATTTATTATATAAGTCTTACCCTCATAGAATATGAAACAAGTTATCCACATACTGAAAAACTATGCCTAGCATTGATCCTTTTAGCCTCTAAGCTTTGTCATTACCTACTTAACCACAAGATGTACATAATTATGACTACCAACCCCGTTAAGTTCATGCATTCTAAGCCTTATCAAAATCAATGAATGGCTAGATGGATCATGCTTCTAGCTGAGTTTGATCTAGAATTTCTCTATCAAAAGTTTGTTAAAGGATAGATTATTACTGATCAGTTGGTTGAAGCACCTCTTATTGATAACTAACCAATAAATTGTGAATTTCTTGATGAATTTATCTTATCCACTTCCCAATTAATCCTAAAATATCAAATGACTCTATTCTTTGATGGGTCCAAATGTGAATGAAGAGGCAACACAAGAATTATAATAATCCATTCTTAAGGTATTCCCATGCCTTTATGTCTTAAATTATACATCAATTGCACCAATAAAATGGCTGAATACGAAGCATTGATTATAGACCTCCAAACTACCCTTGCACTAGGAATCAGATCCCTTAATATCTATGGTGATTCTCAACTAGTGGTTGATCAAATTAATGGTATATATCAATGCAAGAATGATATCCTCCAAATATATAAGACCTTAGCTGATCATCTCTTATTTTTTTCAAATGTTATGCCATCCAAACTACTCTTAGATCAACTAATAAGTTTGCTGATACTATGGCATCTCTTGCCTCTTTTATCCCATTCTTATCTCAGGACTCCAATCTATTTATCCTTATCCATCGATTTAACCAACCTTCCTACACAAGAACCAATCTTCCATATATCAATAATATTGAGGAAAACCCGAAGGATCCATAGTACTCACAAATATTTACTTATTTGTCTACAGGACTATCTCCTCCCCATCTATCCAAAAGTGTTAGGTGTGTCTTTCAACAAAAAGCTACCCACTATACTATATTGGGGGGTGTTATCTATAAGTATGGTTTTAATGACATTCTTCTTCATTGTCTCTAAAAGCATGAAGCTACCTTATCTATCCAAGAAGTACATAATGGGTTATGCAGTGGACACTTTAGTGGCCATGTAATCGCTAAGAAAATCTTACGTCTAGGCTATTATTGGCCCACTTTGAATCAAGATTATAATGTATATATTAAGAGGTGTGTAAAATGTTAGCATCATGCAAACTTATCCCATTTCTCTAGTAAATATTTGCATGCAACAAGATACTTCTGGCCATTCTCCCAATGGGGGCTCGATCTTATAGGGAAACTCAACCCTAAGTCCTCTAAGCATCATGGCTTCATTATTACCACTATAGAATACTTCACCAAGTGGGTGGAAGTTGTGTCATTTATCTTGACCAAGGTATAAAATATTGTGGAGTTTATCCACCATCACATTATTTTTCATTTTGGAATTCCATATAAAATAATAATAGATATTGGAATATATTTCAAGAATAAGAAAGTCTAAGCACTATGTGACTCATTTAAATCAAATTAAGTTTTTCCTCACCTTAGTATCATCAAGCCAATGGTCAAGCAGAATCATCTAATAAAACCCTAGTCAAAATCCTTACCAAAGTCATCAATGAAGTTTGGAAGGATTGGCATATTTATATCTCTTTCGCCTTATGAGTATATCGAACTAGTATTCAAACCCCTACGGGTGCTATTCTTTTTCCCCTAGTCTATGGTACGAAAGCCGTACTTCCTTTGGAAGTCAAAATTCCCTCTCGTTATGTCTCCCTTAAAGACATCATTTTTGATAAAGATTTTCATTAGGAGCATTTTTTCCAGCTTGAATTCTTAGATGAGCATCGTACGACAATCATCGATCACCTTCGTATATATCAAAAATGACTAAACATGCATATAATCAACATGTAAGAGAATGAGAATTTTACATTAGAGACCTTGTGCTTAAATAAAATCAACATGTCACTAATATAGAATGAAATAAAATGGACAAATTTGCTCCCAATTGGCTTGTACCATACATCATAACCCATAAATATAGATCTGGGGCATATCATTTGGCTTCTTTTGATGGCAAACCAGAGTGAGAACCTCTTAATGCATTGCATTTGCATCCTTTCTATAGTTAATAGATCTTGGCTCATCTTGGTTAGCTTATCTTAAATATTATTATATCCTGCTATCCTAAAATACCAAATAATGATATGAAAATTATGTGGTTATCCGATAGTCACTATAACTTTAACCTTTAATATGAATACCCCAACTCTATTCATAGCAGTCTCTCATGGATAAATTTCACCTGTAATAAGAAAAACCCCAGATCATTATTTCCCTTATTTTTTTTAAAGGCCATTAATTTTTGAAGATAATATAATCACCTCATGTAATGAACTCATGGAAACTATCCTAAGGTATCTTTTTATGCCAACTTGCATTACTGTCTTTGGGAACCAAAATCAAATAAGCAGTGAAAATCAAAAGTATCAAAATGGGCTAAATAAATAGATTGATACCTCAAAGGACGGATGTAATCAAATATAAAATCAAATAACAAAACTGATCCCTTGAAGGATAACCATGCAAAAAAATCTAAATGTAGACCACTCCCTTGAAGGATGTATACCAAGAAAAAAACTTTCTGCATTGATCATTTTTCAAAATATGCCACTTCAAAGCCTTAAAAAGAAACAAAGAAATAAAATAAATGATCAAAATCAGTATCCCAAGAAAGCTTCCTGTATCGATCAACTTTCTAATTTTAGACTTCCCATATTGATCAGTTTACCCATTGACATAAAAATGATCCCTAAAAGATAAATCCTAATTTTGAAATATGATGTGAAGAAGGTTATCTCTAAAGCAATCCATCCCCCATCCCACCAAAAGCATATAATACTAATAAATGACCAAAGTCAAAGCTCTAGCTAACCTAGGTTGTGTTAAAATATATTAACATCTAGCTAAGGATGCATAGGCCATGTCTATGAGAGATTATCCTTTTGGTTATGGTCAAAGTCAATTCTGAGTAAATCCATAATATATAATCACTAAAACCCATAAAATCACAACCATTAAACATTAAAAGTTATCTTCATAATCCATTTATTTAAAACATATCTCATGATATAATATCCATAATCCATAACATGTAAAATGCATAACCAATAATCCATAAACATCCAAAACATATATAATAATAATGATCAAATATAAATACATAACATCTAATCTATAATCCATCGCTTCACATCATTAATAGAAACATAACATATCTATAGCCATCAATAAATCTATAAACAAACACACATGATCCATCCATAAATAGAAGCAATGTCTGTGTATATATATATCAAATGTCTGTAAAAATGTCATAACACAAATAAAATTGGGCTCTCAGTCCATACAATGTAATCTACTTAATAAAATCAATCCTACTGAGGTGAATGTTATCACCTCCCTCATCATCTCCTCATCGACTCGTTACACTCCCTTTACTAGTAGACCCCCCAAGAGTCTTTTCTAATCTGTTACAGATAGCCACATATGAAGTAAATCAAGCAACATCTAGTAGCCATCTCTATACTATCCTCTAATAATATGACATCTCTATAAGCAGATCCCTATACCTCTAGAGTGTTACCATATCTATATGAATAACACTAAATCCTACAATATGTAAAACTAGTCTCTCTACCAAAGTAGAACTAATCTGCTCTAGCTCTGATTGGTACCTATCCCACTCCTATATGGCCTGGTCATGCTAACCTCTTATGCTATTTAGATCACCCTATAATGTGGCAATCTGATCTTGTAAAGTATCATGGACTACTCATACCTCATGTAGCTTGACCCTTAGTGTATCCCTCTCTACAATATCTATAGCTATATCTATATGCTCATGGATAGGGGTATCTTATAATGGTACATCTTGCATGTGTGCATTAGGGGCATCCTACTCTTTTATGTGTACATTTTTGGCATCCTAATTAACCTCCCTCATCTCCTTAATAACCACCTCTTGTCAAGGTCTCACTACTCTATCCTCTCTTCCCCATCTCTACTACAAACCATGTTGCATAATCATCTGCATAACCAATATCATCCATGTCAGTAGTCATGGGCTCCTCTTATAGCCCCATCAAGACCACTGTAGTATCTAGAATAGGCCAATCAAGATTTGTATCATCCTACCTATATGCATGTGGGGATAATGATATATCATATAACAACCCAAACTAATGACAGACCCTATAAGAATAAAATAGCTTGGTGTGCTCTAGTTGTCATCCATATACCTATATCTTTAGGGAAACATCCCTTATCTCCACATCTGAACAAGGCCACACTGATAAGTGTACATATGGCCTCTAGATAATGTCTCTTATTTGTAAGTCATTGAAAACCTATCTATAGTATGCTAGATCACATACTACCCTGTTTGTGTATGGAACCACTAGGTCTTCCATCCACTGAAGGAAGCCTACACTATAAAACTGATCTATGGGGTGAATCACACAAATATGCTCATATGCCCAGTAATGTAATACAAAAGTGATGTTGAGTCTTGATATGTGCTCAATGTGCCAGCCCCACAACTTCTTGTAGATATACCCCAATAGTGTGAGCACTTGAACAAAAACACTCATAAACTCCACCATGTTCACTATGACACCAATGAAGCTCCATAGTAGTCACCCTCTCAAAAATTTAGGTAGCATATAGTAGGTAAGTGCCATCATCATCATCATTAGCACTAGTCTCTCCATAGGGTCCTGGTCATACAATGTCTAGAATGAGAACCCCCCAACAATGAATCTCATATCTAATGCATCCTCACCATACAATTGTGTCAATGTCATTGCTCACCCAACCTCATCCATAGTATAAATAGGGGCTCCCTAGATCGACACTCATAAAATATGATAGATGTCCTTTATGGTGATGGTCATCTCATCGGTTATTAGCCAAAACATGTTGGTGGTATAATCCCATTGCTCTAGCAAAGCCACCATCATGCCACTATCTTGATGGATATGAAGATAATGGTAGATCCCTCTAAATATAATAGCATTGAGATGGCCCCAATCCTAATCACCTATTAAACTCTTGTAACTATGTCTATAGTGGTGAGATCCTATCCCTCATCATTAATAGCTCTTGTGCCTATCAAAAACATCTTTTTGGTTAATTAAGAGCCTAACTTTCTTAATTTATA
The DNA here is from genome assembly GCA_037957365.1 of Torreya grandis. Classification (NCBI taxonomy): domain Eukaryota; kingdom Viridiplantae; phylum Streptophyta; class Pinopsida; order Cupressales; family Taxaceae; genus Torreya; species Torreya grandis. The sequence goes on along the minus strand of JARHVA010000641.1, from coordinate 2,217,905 downwards.
TCCATCTTATAAAGATCGATGCTGATTTACCCAATTGAGGCTGATCCTTTTGGATCATGATTAATTTGCACGGGGAATGTTGATCCATACAGATCGACATCATTTCCCTCCCCCCAAAAATCTTTCCCCTAGGTCGTAGATTCCTAAAAAAAATAAAAAATAAATAAATTCATAACCTTCCTCCCCACCCACAAATTTTTCAAACCATAAAAATCTCCTACATAAAAAATTAAAAATAAACACAAATTATTTTAAGCAAAACACAACCCAATAACTAAAATCATAAATTTTATCATAAGTGCATTTTGCCTACCTCATAGTGAAGTTGTCATCATCATCGTACACTCCCATTCGCCTCCATCATCTCTCACGTAAGCTTGAAAGGTGGAAAAACATCAATTTTTGATCTCAAAAACTTGTTCACGTCGAGAGCTAAATGAGCCTTATGCCACATCAGATGCCTATTTATAGCCTTTCCCATGATTGATGTCGATTACTCCAATCGATGTTGATCTCCTAAATCAACATCAATCCCTTTTGGATCGATGTCGATTGTCTTGGATTGTTTGAAATTTTTGCACTTATGAACCATTTCACATGCTCCCAATCTAGATTCAAAGCCCCATCTTGTTCCCTTTACCATAGCTATCCCATTTTAATGTCATATTACCTTTTAGATTTGAGGATTTTAACCCTGTATCAGTTCCCCAGTCTCTTTAAGACATACCTTTTTTTTGGCATCTTGCCATTGTAAGATCCTGAGGGTATCGTTTCTCCCAAGAACATTGATCTATAGGTAACACATACACCATTCACACACTAGATGTGATGGTTCACCATTCCTATCTTTTGTTCTCTTGCTAGACTTTTATTAAGCCTACCTATTTTATCTTTGACATTTTGTTACTCAATTAGGTCTTTGGGGTATTACTACTTGCATCACCTTTTATCTCATTAAGTGCAAACTTGGAACTTCAATGAGCCATCCACACTTTTTATTGTCTATTGTTATCTTCCACTTGTCCATTTTCCACTCATTGACATTTGTTTTTACCTTCCATCTTTTTCAAACTTGTCATCTATTTCATCTCACTTCTTGATCCTTGATTTGAGGGGGGATACCTCCTCATAATAAACTTGGGGTATTAGGCACCTTATAATTTTTGTCTCATGACATGCTATTGCATACCGCTCCATAAAAAGGGGAAAATGTAGATTCTAGTTTTATACACCCTTGTGTATTAATGTGGTACATCATCGTGTTATCCTTTATTTATAACATAATAGTCCTATTCATAATTATTTGAAATAATTACATTAACCTCACCCATTTACCTTTACCACATGAGTTAATAGAGTTAATTACTGTATTCAAATGGTAATAAACCCTATTTTACTATCCCTAACCATAAAATCATGAAAACAAATAAAAAAGAAAAACCCTCCCAACCTCCTAACAAACCCATCTCATAGTTTAAATAACCTAACAACTTAGACATTAGTTAAACCTATCTTTACCACATAAACAACCCTTTTGAACAGCCTAAATATCACTTCCACCCATTTTGGGTAAATTGATGTTGATTCTCCACAATCGCACCGATCGACCCAGAATGACATCGATCCATAAGTATATAGCAAGCCTCCTCATCTCGAGAAGATGTACATTATTTTTTGGACTTTGAACCCCTGCTAGATTTTTTCTTGGAACCTATGTACGGACATTGTCAACACTTTGCCACCTTGTGAAACCATTGTTCATGCAACTATCAAGGGATTTCAAAGGTTTTTTAGCATACTTTTTTAGTCTTCTTTATTTTCATGTTTTCAAGCCATTCAAGGTTAGTATTTTATGTTAATTCATTCATATTTAAAGCTTGTTATCTTTTGCAGCTCTGTGTCAACATTTTCCTTCATTTTCATCATTTTATCTATTTTACAAGTCATTATTATTGCCTATGTTTATAGTTTAGCATTTTACTTAAAATTGATGCTGATCCATCTTAATTGACGTCAATCCTACAGGATCATCATCGATCTCAACTAAACTATTAAAACGACCTTGAAGTCTATTTTCATAACATTCACAGTCTTAAAAACCTATTAAATTATACATATTATTTTCTAAAAATATGTCTTTCACATGTAGATGACTCTACCTAGATTAGCACATGATATTGTTAGCATATTTTATCTCCCCATTGTCCCATAACCTTTATTCACTGATCAAAGTGACATTGCTGTCTATAATTCAAGAGGATGTTGATATAGCTACTGAATTTTAGGATGATTAATTTGATCACCTTAATCCTATTTTAGATTAGACATCTTTGTTATTATCTATTTGCATCTTATCCTTATATATCTTTGTAATTCCATGTTTATTTATAAACTTGCATGTTAAATGTGGGATAACATCTACCTAAGGAAGTATATTGCTTCTTGGGACTAGTTTCTTACCAGGCAACCCATTCATCTTTCTATTAATCAATTATTTATTAGTGTGATTTGCAAGTCATTCCTCCCCAGCCAAAGAGGATTTCCCACAAGCTTGATCAATGGTGCACAATGGATTTCTATCTCCAGGTAATCTTTAAAACCCTACATTTAATTTATTTTTAGTAGCTAATTAAATCACATTGAAAAAAGTGAAAAAATACATCACAACATCTACATATTTCTATCTTGGTGAGATGTTTGATGGGTATTGCCTTGAGAGGGGGTTGTGTGTTGGGGCATTGGAAGAAATATGGCTTGGAGGGTACCCAATTGAAATTATGGTACTATGATGTGATTTTGTCTTCTTAAAGCTTGGGTGAGCCCAAGGCTTCCATCATGGTATGAGGTTAGAACATTTTAACTTTGGCTCGAAGCACATCTTTGATTCTGTTGATGAAACAAATTTTGAATAAATTATCAAATTGGCCTTCAATCTAATTGGTGAGTTTTTAAAACTCTTTGATATTCCTAAATGGTGCTAGTTTGATGAAGTCTAGTCAAGTAACCTATGAAATCATCATAGGCACTAGGCCCAAAATATACTAGAAAGAGCTTGGAAAAATCCATCGTCTAATTTTGGATTTGACTTGCAGTATCATTGGCACCACTAGATAGTTTCTTTTTATACTTGGAATGAATTAATAAGTACCTTTTCTTCCACCATAGTGGGATGAAGGTTAAAATATTGCTCGACATGGTAAATCTTGTTAGTGGGCTTGATACCATCAAATTTAGGAAAATCCAATCAATGGTCACATAATGGTTATCTACAGGAAGAAGTACCATCGAATCGATGATCCCCATTTGTTTGAATTGATATATTTTTAGAATTGAGGTTAAGAATTTGATCATGCAATTTAGACACTCAGGATTCAAATTTGATTTAGAGATCAATAATGTTATGTGCCATGGTGTGGGCCCGTACACAAGTAAAAACCATCTACCAAAGGGTTTAATGTTTTGGAAAATGTTGAGTGAAGTTATATGTTAAATTGATTTTCTTGACAATAGGATCATAATGGTGTTATTTCCATGGGTGAAAAAAATTGAAAAAGAATATTTCAGACTGTAAGCAAAAAATTTTTTTATATGGGAAATTTTGGATTTTTTTTGAAAATGTTAAAATACTCCTTAAAATGATCAGTGTGGTGAGAAAATAAAAATGGTGTATTCAACCTATGGGCACCAAAAAAATTCTATACTTTTTTTAAAAATAACAACAATAACAATGCTACTGGTTGGTATTATGGCCAAAACTAGATCAAATATAATATATAATTATAGTGTGATTAGTTGGTAGTATGGCCAAAACTAGATCAAAATAGAATAAAAAATTACAATGTGATCGATTAAAAATATGACCAAAACCAGATCAACATATAAGAAACAATTATAATGTGAATGATGGTAGTATGATCAAAATCAGATCAAAATATAAGAAATAATTACAATGTGATTGGTATAAATATGGCCAAACAAGATCAAAATTTATTTTTAAAAAAAACTTAGATTGTTCAAATTAAAAATGAAAATCCTTGCTAGAGTTTGACGTGAATGACACAATACATCACTGATAACACAAATTCTTGTTACATATGCTACAATAGGAACATATGACACATACATAATGGTTTGGGAAACCTGCATACAAAAATGTTAATGCACATTAGTAGATTTTAAAATGTATCTTGTAGTGATGATGACATTAAAAAAAAAAGTATGTAGATCTTGACATAGGTACAAATTTTAAAACTCAAATCGTAGTGATGATTGGTTGTAAAACTTGGCTCATATTGATGACATTCAAGGGTGAAAGCTTAATTCCACCACTATGTTACCACTTTCTAATGACCAAGATCTCTTAAGGTGAGGTGAGAGCATACAATGAACAAAATTAAATAGCCTTAACTTATTAAAGCTACTAAAAAAACTTAGCCATGGAAAGTGATCAGATACTAAATGATAGGATCCTTCATGAAATAGATTAGAATTAGACTAAAAATATGTGAAATTTAATTATAAAATAATAAAAATTGACTAACTATAGTAAAATGAAATAAAAATTACATTAAAACTATTATCAGCCTCTATGAAGGGGAAACCTCCTTTGAGCAAGCTCATTTTAACACAATTCATGGTGATTTCTCACTAGTCTAGACTCTTATTTATACTAATTCAATACTATTTAAATATTATTCCACATGAATGTGGGATTATTATAATGGGATCAAGGGACATCTTACAAAGCATATGCATCCTAGCCATTTATTAAAGAAAAAAGTATAGATGATGGTTAGGACAAAGGGTCTTAACATTTTATCAATGGGAAATAGTGTACATATACTTGATAGATAAGTGTTTAGTATCTTATCAAGTGAGGCCTTGATTTGGATATATATGAGTCTAATTGGGTAATTTATAATGCCATCAACACACTAGGTAGATGGTCTAATGCTAAATAAAAAATTAATTTTAAAAAGTAGTCATTGTTGGGAGAGAGATAATATTATCAATTATAGGTTTATATCAACTAAGAATACTGACCCAATCTAATGGTAGTGAACCATACATAAAAGCACTGAATTGAACGTCTAGGGATGTTTGTATGAAATAATAAGTTTATTTGGCACATACTATAAGGTTTATGTAGATGTTTGATAGTAAACGAAGAGGGTCAAATTCATTGATAGAATGGAGGGTTAGGACCATACTTGTGTACACAAGTCATTTGTGGTAAATGTATATCAAGCTTGTCATTTTCAAGTAATTTATACCATGTTTTAGTATCTACAAATGCCCCTCTTTTATTCTAGTATGACTAGTGTATTAATATAAGGTCATATGAATAGTGCATGAAAATCTGAATCATCATCGACAATCTCACTATCATCAAATGTACCAATAATCATGTCTATTGGGTGATCACATGTCATATGTGGAGGATGCATATTATATGCATATTGTACTTTTGAAATATTTAGTCTCTACTGACTCATGCTTGGAAAATAGATCATTAAATATTTTCAACTTGTGATTTACATTTTTTTAAGGTCTAGATTCCATTGTAGGTTTGATCAAATCAGTGTTGTTATCAATAAGATATTTTATCTTATGTTTTAGTTTGAACCATTTGTTCATATAATGTCCCAAAATTTGATGATAGTTACCATTTGTATTGATATCAGAGTTCTTTGGTGTAGGCCCATTTGGATTAAAATCTTATGGAAGATGAGCGATAAGGTTGCATTCAAGTAGCTCATGTAATATTATATGAGGAGGTTATTTTAATATGGAAAATTAATAGTATACTAGGAGGTGATTTTAATATGGAAAATTACCTCTTTGATGGAGCTAAAAATTGAAGTCAATTTGTAGGTTGTGATACTACAATAACTATCATCTTCGCCTCATTCTTGTTATCAGTTGGTTTGACCTTGTAGTTTGGTTTGATTTGAAACTTCATTGTTGAAGTTGATGAAGGAGTAGGTGTATACTTTAGCTTGTTTAAACACATGATCTGAAATTCTATGTCATTTATTGTTTGGCATAGGTCATTAAAGGATTTAAATCTCTTGAAGATGACTGACTCATGGAGTGGTGCAAGTAAGCTTTATTTTAATATGTATTCAAGTTCATTGTCAATAATGATATTATTATTTTTAGTGAGCATATTCTTGTTACAATGTACATAATCACTAATTGGCTCATTTTACCCTTGCTTGAGTTTAGTATTTTGATCATAAGATAGTTTCTAATCAATGTTGAAGTGAAATGCACTAGAAAATGATATACCAAAGGGTTGAATTCTCTAACTAATTGGACGAGAGGGACATAAAACCATCACAAAGCATATTCCTTGAGACTTCTTGGAAATAACTTGGTTAATAAATTTCCATTGTATGTGTAATCCAAACATGTTGTTTGGAATGATTGAATGTGTTTTTATATATCACCTTAGCATTCATATAGTGGAAGCTTAGAAGGTATAAAACCAATAGGAAAAGGATAAGCTAATATCTTAGGGGCTAATGAATTATGAAGTAAGGCATTCCAATCACCACAAAAACATAAAACCATCACAAAACATATTCCTTGAGACTTCTTGGAAATAACTTGGTTAATAAATTTCCATTGTATGTGTAATCCAAACATGTTGTTTGGAATGATTGAATGTGTTTTTATATATCACCTTAGCATTCATATAGTGGAATCTTAGAAGGTATAAAACCATTAGGTAAAGGATAAACTAATATCTTAGGGGCTAATGAATTATGAAGTAAGGCATTCCAATTCATTAAATGACTCGCTCTAGATGCAACACCTTAACATATAAATATTTAACAATATGCTTAAGGTAATGTGTAGTAGGCGAGGATGGTGATGTAACATGCGTAGTCATCATAGGATGGGTAAATGTTACCTATATAAGAATACAGATGGAAATATGTTGGAATTTTTTTACCCCTACACCTTGGGTGGATGTTACATATGTCACTAGAGGTGTTAATGTAGGAATAATACTAATAGTAGAGTTTTAAATGCCTAAAGTGGGGGTACTAGTGTGAAATGATGGATTTAAAATAGTATAGGGTTCTTGTTGTTATTCTTAAGATGTAGTAAGCTTAGCGTAGTATGAAAAATTAGATGCTAGGATCAATTTGTCTACTCTATCAACATCTTTAATATATTACGGAGTCCTTGATGAAAATTGAATAATAATTTAACTTGGTTAGGATATACCCCACTAATTTCATTAGGATCAATACTATCTAATCCTTCAAGATTATCTTGATAATTATATTCATTATGATTGTCTCAATTAACATGTTCTAATGGAGGAATGCCAACATAATCATTTATTTTTACATATTTATGAATAATTTTAGCATCGAAAGAAGAAGAAAAATTCATTGTATCTGGTTTAGATGAAGTTAACGGAATCTAGTTATACTCTATATGGGCCCTAATTAATATATCATTACACCTTAGAGTGATAAGGGAACTAGCCTTCTTGTATGGCATAAGATGGAATCATGAAAGTATATTTACAAAGGTGAAAATATTTATTGTCTTTTGTGTGGGGAATTAAAAATTAGAACCAGAACACTAAGGCAAACAAAATTTGAAATCATTAAAGGATGAAACACTAAGGGTGACCTAGGATTTGACATGGTTCATGTCAGAATAGGCCAAAATATAGGACTAGTAGGAATCAAACACACTAAAATATCAACATACAAAATGAAATATGTAGAATGAGTCTAGTTACAAGAAAGAAAAACCAAACATGAGCATAATAATAACTTTTATTCATAATCGATGAAAATAGCTTTAAGGAGAGGTATGTAAATAAGAAGAAGAGAGGTATAAAGACACATACATTTGGAAATATAAAAACATGTCAGTTACCAAATGGATAGTGAGTATCATGTGATAAATGTCAATATTGGTTGTTAAATTAACAGTACAAGCATGCCAACCAAGTTGACTAAAATTTAGACATGTGCATGTGTATCTAATATATTTCCTGATGATCTCATTACTGCACCTAAGTGACCTCATTATTATGCCTAAACAAGTTAAATACATGTGAATAAAAAATCATATAACAAAATGAAAAACCTACACTAACACCCTCCCTTAAGCATTGCTTAGATGGGTAGAAGAATTCACTCCTGACAACAAGCCCTGATTAGGCACCCAAGTATATATAAAATCCCCCTAGAATAATATAGAGAACCCCAAATAAGTAGAGAGAGAATAATAGAGGACTAGAAATCCCCATAAGAATATGAAGCTAGAGCTACTTGCACCCCAAGAAGAGCTCATAAATGAAGATCTTGCTCTTACTGAAGGGTTTGGTGAATATATTAGTTATCTACTTCATAGTTTGGTAAAATATGAGATCGATGACTTGCCTATGAATGTGTTGGGTGAATATTTTGTATTCAATTAACTATAGGTAAAATGGTTATATCGACCACAGTGTAATGAGATAAATCTCTCCTCTCAACAAGGGGAGGTTCCCTATAAACTATCAAAAAATAATTTAAACTAAATACTAATTCAGGGGTGAGACCATATCATCCATTTCTATTTTTTTAGAAATTATGTTTACAAAATAAAAGAACACTTTCTTGATACTAACTGAAAAACCAAGAAACCCACGAGAGCACAAAGTCTATCATTGCTTCTTTTACTGATTTATAACTTAGAACACAGTAGAATGAGGTGCAGCCCAAAGTCTTCACCAAACACTACAACAAAACATATGATCACAAAATATAATATTAGTTCAAAGCCATTATAATATCCTTTAATTTAAAAAACTAAAACACAAACTAAAGATAATTATTGTAGCACAAAGTCTCCACAATCAACTTTAGAACATCTCCTAGATTATTCTCACTCACACTACTATTTAATCAAACAAATAAAATTGTATTAGGAAAAGGACATTAGAACAATTTCCAATACAACATAAGTTATTTCAACACAAAGTTTGAATGATCACTCGATTTCTTATTCACTTGATAAAATTTGATTTACAATTTGAACTCAAAGTCTCAAAATGCTCTTCAATTTGGTAGAGTTTCACTTCAATAACTAAAAGATAGATAAGTACATTAGAGTCCCTCTTTATTTATAGGGAGAGGCCTTGAGAAAATTTAGGAAAAACCTAACTACTTTGACCTATTCAAAAATATGAGTCCTTATTGACTTGGGACTTCCTATGTTTTTACATGTAATTACATATGAAAAAAGTACATGTAAATATGTCTAAAGTTGTTTCAAAATTACATCTAAAAAATGGAAAATAAACTAAGGGAAAAAAAATTACTTCAATTTATATTTCCATCTTTCTTCATGTGACCATCATACATAGTGAAAGTTGCTTGCATCCCGATACTGTCTGGACTAACAGTGTTCCTGAAAATCATCTTAGCTCTAACTATGACATCTCTTAATGTGGTGACTAATTTTGTATGATTAGTTAGCTTAATTTTTAGATTATCTAAAGTCAACTAATTGTCAAGGATATTGTCCACAAAGGCCAGTGAAAATGTTTTATCTTCAAACTCTTTCTATAACATATCTTCAAATTCTCAAACCATTTCTTTTGCAGAGAGAAATTGGTTATCTTGTGATACGAACTTGCAAGGTAGCTCCTCCAATTTATGCAAAAGACTGACATCACTTTGTTCACTAAGTTTCCTTGCAATTTCTAGGTCATTAATCAAATATTTAAGCACACGACTTCTATATGTCAATACCTCTTTAGTTTCTATATAAGAATCCCTATTAGGAATGATGCCAATTGATATTAGAGTGCTCATTTTAAATTTTCTCATCTCCACCCATTTATCATGATTATTTTCTATGCTCTTAATATCTTGAGGAACAACATCAATGAGATCATCAAGTTCTGCTCTTATTTTTGTCATTTTATCTATCTTCTCAGATAGCTCTATAAGTAGGAAAATTCCTTGTGCACACATCTTGTCTAAGTACTCTTCAATTAATTTTCCTTTGAGATGAGTATTTTTTACTTTCTAAATGATGGGGTCTTCTACAGAAATGGCCTCAGGAGTTACTGCTTCTAAACTGAAAGTGATTTTCCTTACCACTGCAGTCAAATGTTCCACCATTGTTTTGTAGTGATCTTTCATTTCTTTCTCCCTATCAAATTTATGAATCAAGATGTCCATGGCTGATTTCATATCATTCTTGGAACTTTCATGAGTTATCTTGCCTAATTCAACTCTAGAGATAGATTAATCATTCATATCAAAATTTTCCATGGTTGCATCCTGTGGAGGTCTTGCAATCTCTAAAAATTTCTCTCCCTTGTCCCCAAGCATTTTTAAAAGAATCTTTGGCTTCTTCGTGGTCTTGGCTTTTACAGGCACCAAATTATTAAAATCAAAGTCACTTGGGGAGATGGCTTGTTTCTTTCTTTTTGGTGCATAAGCTGAGAACCATGGTGGAAGTACAAAAGTACTCACATTAGGGTCTGTCTCCATTGTTGGTGTCACTGGAACTGCACTTGCACTGGTAGTGGAAATAATAGGTGGAGTGTTAATATAAATTGCACCTCTTATAAAGTGATAAAAAATAGAAGCATCTCCAATATAAAAAGATGAGGAGGACAAACTAGGAATAGACCTTGAGGAATGGAGAACATATTCAATTTTTTTTGAGGGTTATCAAAAAATATTTTGGAAAGAGAGGGAGATTCAAAAGAGGGAATATTAATATGAGAAACAAATAAAAGAGCTATAATAGGTGTGTCAAGAAAGGGAGAAGAGACTCCCATTTCTTATTGTACATTATCTTATGGGGACAAATCTTCCTCCTCTTGTTGATCTGTAGGCCTATCTTCAATCTCCATCTCTTCTATGGCTGGTTCTTTAATGCTCTATTTCTCAACTTCCATTTCTTCTATTTTAGACTCTTTCTCCACAGCTTTTGATTTCTTCATCACAAATATGGTCTTAGGCTTATGTGGATTAGAAGAAGAGGGAACATCACTTTTGTTATTCATCCTATTCTCTACCTTTTTTTCTATTTGCTTTTGAATATCAGTCTCTGACCCTGTGAGAAATTCTTTCAAAGCAATTCCCTTATTTGCTAGCCAATTATTAGTGTTTGCCAATATAGGCTCAAATATTTTTGAGACCATTGGATTGGAGGGAGAGGGGTATTAGAAACCTATTCAATATTATATCTATCATCAACTAACTCTCCATTATCCACTAGATCCTCTAGAATATCAACAAGTCCCAGATATTCAATCTGCTCAAGAGATAACCGGTTGTAGTCCAATTTCTTGACATTTTCTTCTATTCTCAAATGTACCCAAACATCTTCAACCATAGTTTCATGGAATTGGGGTTTTCTCTTCATTTTGTCTTTCATACCCCTATAGTCAAACTTTGGTCTTCTCTTGAATTGCTTCATAGTTACAAGCTACATCTCAATTTCCATAGCCCTAGCCTTTGCAGTAGTTAATACTAAATATCTACCAATTTCAATTGGGAACCTAAAATCAGGCTTCTTGAGCTCCATTTAATTATTATGCATGATGATCATTTTTATACATAACTCCATTAAGACTAGTTCATCTAAGGTGAATCTTGGAAGCATATAAGGATGACCTTGGAAAAATCCAACCCTCAAGTATGAGAAAGAAGGAAACTGTAAGAACATGCATCCAAAATAATTTACCACTATCTAAGCCTCATCTAACACTCTTCTTTGTTCTAGTTGAAGATAAAAAAGACATAAGAATACTACAAATAAAGCACCATTTACTCTCCTAAAATGATGAATAAAACCCTTCAATGTTAATTGAGAATAGTATTGATACACAGGGATGACCCTCCTATCTCCTTATAATGTTAAACCTGGAAAGATTCTCATAAAAGCTACAATATACACCAGATAAGAAGTCATGTAGAACTTGGAGGTAGTGGATACCTTCATCAATTTTTCATGCAAAGCATTGATGATTTGTTCTCCCCAGAAGGTAGTTTGTTTGCCTTCGAGTATTACCTTGATGAAAGGATACATCCATTCATGAAATAGTGAGGAAGAGGACAAACCTCTTATCCTACTGAGAAGAGTTATTAGCTCACCAAATTCTTCTATAAATTCACTTCTAGGAAAACTCCATGGCCATCTTGACAAATTTGACCTTGACATATTGAGTCATTTATTATTGATTACCTTCTTTGCCTTTTCAAAATTTTTGTCATACTCTTTTTGTGCTTCAACAAAATCAAGCTTTAACACTTCTGTAGCAGGAGGGCACATAGACACCTTATCAATGAATTTAGGATCTAGTCTGATTATTACATTGCCACTAGCATCTATCACAGCCCTAGTATCTTTGTTATAAAAATGAGCACACTAAAGGATAAATTCTGTGTTGTGGGGTGCCACCAGGAAAGAAGATACCAAATGAATGTTACTATCAATTATCTTTTTCATTTCAAGGCTAGGATTGCTTGACTTGGTTCTCTCCATAAACTCATCCATGTCCACATGGCTAATCTCTGTATCTCTAATGTCATTGACATTAGAAGTAACTGAGGTGATTGGAAAAACACCTTGATATTTGTACTTCATTGCTTTCAACTTTTTTGGAGACAACTCAGTCATCTAAATGAGCTATTACTAGAAGGATGTCAATGAAGAAAAAATATCCACAGAAGAAACTGTAATAAAAAAATCATGATTATGCAATTAAGGGAAATATTGGTAATCTTGGAAAATTACATGTCGATGATCATGACTATGGAGATGCACTTGAAAGGACTAGAGTGCAAGTAATCTAAAAAATCAGAAGAAAGCGGGCTCGAAAAAACAAAATTGAAAATATGCTAGAGTTAGGAAAATTTGAGAGAATATTTGCATGGGTGGAAAAATTTTACTACCCTTGCATGTGAGGGATATTGTACACTTGTATCGGTGGCAAAATTTTCTGCTATCGCATATTGGTTATATGTTGGAGCGACAGAAAATGTTGACACTGTAGGTAATGAAGAAATTTGAAGTTTGATGTTTGAGCAACAAATTTTTGCCGATACCACATGTGACCAAATTTTTAAGGTTTTCATGTAAGGGTGGTGGATTTCACCACCCATACACTTCCTCTTGAAAGCATCTTTAAATACATAAGCAACGAAAAATTCCAATTTTGCTTTTGAATTATTCACAATAGGAAGATGTGAGAGTGACTAATATAGCCATCATTATAATGTTTTATAAGAATTGGTTTTCAACTAACATGTTTTGAAGGGTAAATCCTTGTCAGGTCAAACCATCAATGACACACATCAACTTAAAACCTAGGGGACAATCAATGGTTGGTATTTTTCACCAGTTTGACTCACTAGAAATAATCTAGGACACAAACGAATGGAAGAACAAGGGTTCAACATAAAAGACCAAACAAAATAAAAATATCAATCTGTAGTAGATACCACTCAATAAATAAAAGCATAAAAGTTAAAAAAACTTACCTGGTGAGTTTGAAACCCTAAGCTTGACAGTGGTGAATTTGAAATCTATTTGAATCCTCCATCACCACGGTCGAGCGGTTTCGAAAAGGGTCTAGGAATTAATTAAGAGACTTTGACAAAAGAAATGACAAGAAAAAATATTAAAATAACACATTTAAAATATTGAAAATAAACCTTTAATATTTGGCATGAGTGGCCATTAATGCCACTTGAAGTTCAAGATCTTAGAGATCTTGCTTAGGCAGTGATTTCAGTCGACCTGACACGTGCCTAGACAAAATGCAAAAAGTGGTCAAAACTGTTGACCATGCACATACCTTTTTGAATGGGAACATGTAATGGTGGAAAAAAGTGCCACTTGAGCATGATAAAAATAAAAACCATGTAAGAGTGGCAAAAAGTGCTGACTTTATACAATCAAATTCAAAATTTCACTAACACCCCCAAAATGATCAAAATTGATATTTTGATTAGTTTATAACTATAAAAAGCTTCACAATTTAAAAAAAATAATGGTTGGGATCAATGATACAAACTCTTCTTGAGATGTTAGATAAGACTTTGCTTGAGATCAAGATAATATTTTCTTGATCAATGAACTTAGAGTGTAGATTATGAAATAGACAAGTTTCGTAGGGGTTATCTACAAAATGAGTGTAGCTGATTTTGGAAACAACAGCTGGCTCTAACTGGGGAACTTCCATCGATCAAACTTTGAAATGATTGAAGGGAGAAGAATCCAGTCTCTAAGTGCCTTCATCCATGCCATTGGGCTATAGAGTCAAGCTACCAAAAAGAAAAAGACACAAAAGACTAAACAAAAACATAAAAAATAAAAACACAAAACTATACAAATGTATAAATAAACTTATCTGATAATTTAAGGATTGAAGTGTTTCAGATGTTTCCCATTGTGAGGCAAAAAAAATGGTGTTCTATCTTGATATTTTAGAAAGAAGCTATTTCCACCACATAATTGATGAATGGTGAACAAATCTCTTCACAAGGAATCAAACTTTCCTTGCATTCCTTTTGGTTCTCTCCTCTTATCTCACAACAAGACTTGATCTCTAATATGAAACTCATGAGTCCTTAATTTCTTTTCAAAGAGTTTATTAACTTGACTTTGATGCTTAGCGATACGGTCCACTACCATAGTTCACTGCTCCTCAAGTTTAGCTAGGCACATGATCCTTTTATCAATAGAACTTTTAAAAGTTCTATCTTCTACTACCTTTGCCAACTTCAGTGCTAGAAATTCCAAGGTAATTGGTATCTCTACATTTAGACCATAAAGAAGCTAAAATGGTGACATACCTATTACACTTTTAGGAGTAATCCTATCTACCCACAAAACATCAAACAATGCTTTATGCTAAGTTCTCTGATTCTCATCTACAAGTTTCTTGATAATAGTAACCAGATTCTTGTTACTTGATTCCACCTGACCATTTCCTTATAGATAATAGTCTGAAGAGTGGAAAAGAATGATCATGTGATTGTAGCAAAAGTCAGTAATATCATGAGAAGAGAAACAAGTAGACATTGTCTACTACAATCTTGTTTAGAACTCCAAAATAGGAAATAATATTTTTCTTAAGGAAATTGCATACCACTTCAAAAGTAGCATGCTTAACTGGGATGGCTTCCACCCACTTGGTAAAATAGTCTATCGTGGTGAGAACATAGTTATGTCTCACACTTGATGGTGGGTTCACAGACACCAATGAAGTCGATGCCCCATTACTGAAAAGGTTATTCAATCACCATCTGGCTTGAGAGGTAATGCAGCCAACTTAGGTTTTCTAACAAACTATTGACACAAATCACACCTACGCACCTAATTATACACATCTTGAAATAGTGTAGGCCAATAGTATCTAGCTCATAGAATCTTGTGAGCCATTACGGGTGCAAAAAAATGTCCTCCATAGGCCAAATTATGGAAAGACTCCAAAAGTCTACTTTATTGTGCTTTATTCACGCAACAAAGAAATACTCCATCAAGGCTTCTTTTGTACAAACCATTGTCCTATAAGACATAGTTATCAGCCTTCAACTTAACAGTCCTTTTCTCCTTATAAGATAGATGGGTAGGACACTCACCATAGGTAAGAAAATTAGTGATATTTGAATACCACTCATCAGTAGTAGTGATAAAAAGAACTATTGGCATGTCCTCAACTTCTGCTTCTTCATCCCCTATCTCTTTTGGTACGTTATCAACAATCAATTGACACAAAACCTCTTCCATGCACAAGATTAGTAGGTTTGATATCAAGATCAAACTCTTGAATCTTATCAATCTAATTTCTCCTTTTAGTGCCGAACTCCTGTTGAGTTAGAATAGACTTTATTATTATGTCAGGCACTAGAACAATAGTATGTGAATTTAGGATATAGAACCAAAAATGCTTTACCGCCTTAACCATGGCATAATCGTGCTTCCCATGTTTGAATATTTCAATTCATGAGCTTTGAGAGGACAAATCATAAATGATATGTGAGATTCCACACCTTATTCATTTTGTTGAACTAGAATGGCTGAAAGTGTATGTTCAAAAGTGTAGCTATATACTATGAAATCTTTGGTATAGTTAGGACAAACAAGGACTAGAGCATGAGTAATAGCCATCTTGATATCCTCAATGTCACTTTGCCTTCTATAGTCCAATGGAAAGTAGCCTTATCCTTCGTTATGTTGATGATGTGATGAGTTTTCTCTACAAATTTAGGAATGAACCTTCATAGAAAATTCACCTTTCTAAAAAAAGAATGAACTGTAGTCTTATTAACAGGAAAAGTAAGACTTTGAATAGATTTGAATCTTTATGAGTCAATTTTAGTGCCTTCTCAAGATAAAATTTGACTGAGAAGTTTACCTTCTGTAACCCTAAAAACTAACTTCTTAAGGTTGAGAGAGATATCATTTTGTCGACAACATTCCAACACTTGTCATAAATGGTGCGCATGATCATGACAATGTTTGGAGAAAATAGTCAAGTCATCAAGATACACCATAATAAACTTCCCTATCTCATCTCTGAAGGCAAGGTCCATTACTCTTTGGAATGTTATGCCAGCATTGATTAGACCAAAAGGCATTTTACGATATTTAAATGTGCCTCAAGGTGTAGTGAAAGTAGTTTTATACTAATCTGGTTCATTAACTTCCACTTGATTATACCTTAAAAAACTATCTAGCATAGACAACATTTTTGAACTAGTTACTGTTTATAACACTTGGTCCATGATGGGTAGGGGTGGTTATCCTTTAGATAAGATTGGTTGAGATTCCTAAAATCAACACAAATACGGCTTTCTCTGTTCTTCTTTCTTACAAGAACTATGTTCACGATCCAGGTGGAATGATGAATTGGGAAAATAATTCTTGCATTCAACATCTTTTGAATCTCAGAAAGGATAGTACTTGATATTTTGGGGTTATATTGCCTTTGTTTCTACTTGTGAGGCAATGACTAACTTTAAGGGGAATTTCAAGTTGAATTTATTTAGGCCTAAAGGACTCCAGATCATCATAATAATATGCCAAAACATCAATGTAACGGTGAAGGAGAGTAATGATTTTGAACTTTTCATTGGCAGTGCAACATTTCTCAATGTTGATGATTTTGGGATTTACCCTCAAACTCAAATTTATTTTCTCAAATTCCATAAAGGAACTTGAATCTAGTTGTTACTACTACTTGATATATCTATCATGATTATCAAATAGCTTTTCAAGGGAAACCAAACCTTTTAGAATTTTATTCCCTCTTAATTGAATAAACTCTTCACTAATTTGTGAATCTATTTTGGAAACATATTCCCATGGTGGAGATTCACTAACTTCAAAATAGAGCTCATCAAAGCTATCCATCTTTTCCAAGAAAGTAGTGATTTTATTATCACCATTGAACACCTGCCAATGGTTAGAATTATCAGGTACACTTGGTTCGAAAGACCAGCTCAATAGTATACTTGTTTCCTTTGAAAATTTTATGAAGAACCATGAGAGTGGCAGAGACAGCTAATGAATCTACACGATTATTAAAATCTCTTGGCACTACAGAGATATTGAAAGCATCAAAACTTTCAATGAAATTCCATATGTGATTGCGATAATGATCATAATCTTTCATTTTTGGTTTGATATAAATTTCTCACTTGACAAACCACTAATTCAACATCTCCTCGAGCATGAAGAATCTAAACACCTCTAGCATAAGCAACTTTCAATTTGAGCAACAATGACTCATATTCAGTGGTGTTGTTGGTATTATTAAATTGCAACTTATATGAGAAAGAGAAAATATCTCCTTGTGGGGATATCAAAATAATTTTAGCTCTAGAACTGGTAGAGAAACAACTGCCATCAAATTTTAAAACCCAAACCTCATTAAAATTTGATTTTTTTAAATTTTGTTGATTAGAAGATTCCTCTTAATCAGTGAGAGAAGAATCTAGCATTATTATGCCTTCACCTGAACTTTCATCTGAAAAACTCTTTTGACTCTCTGTCTGAATTGTCTGAGCTATCACTTGATGAACTTTCATATGAGGAATTAGAAACATCTTCAGTGGACAGGAAATAATTACCCATTCCCAAGGACTCAAACAAAATTTGAGCTTCAAAATTTGCCATGTGGGTAACAATGTATTTGGTCTCCTTCTCAAGAAGTAACTTTTACATGATGTGTTTAACAGGTATCCTTACTTCAGATTGATACATGTTCAACTCCCCACCTACATTTTGTATAGAAATTACGTTCAAGCAGAATGCCATAAAAAGCTAGAACATCAACCACTAGGACTGTCATCTTAATCCTCTTGTCTGGAAAAGCTGTAAATGCAAATTGGGCAATTTTGTTTTGACCCAAAAGTGGTACTTATTTATTTTCCATGGAGAAACATCTCTTAAAAGTCTTAGTTAAGGTGATACCAAGAGAGTCTACTACCTTATCAAGCATAACATTATCAGAGGCTCCAGAATCTATTATGCAATTGCTCAACTTATGACCATTTACCAATAGAGAAACATAGAAAGGTTCTATTTTTTTAGAGGCAATAAGGGAAGTAGTGATAAGATTAATCTTGGGTAGAATTGTTTTTTGAGGAATCATGAGTAAATTTTAGAAAATCTTGTTCTGTAGGGATAGTTTTATTTTTGATGTATTTAGCCAACCTATCAAACTGTTTAGGATTAGCTTGTAAATACTCAACTTCAGATATTTGGATCTTGGTCTTCCTAGCATGAACTATTATGTCAAATAACTAGAATGAACTAGAAATAGAGGAAGGAAATCCATCATTCTAATTTTTATTTGATGTAGTACTTGTCTGAGAGACAAAAGCAAAAGATACAAGATTGTTAGATGTACTTACTTATTGCCCACCAGGTCCTTTAATTGGAAAGGTGGCAGAGTTCCCTATTTAACAATTGAGATCACTGGTTGAGGTTCTTCTCTTGATTTTCTCTTATCAACTTATCTGATTTGACTGATTTTGGGACCTAGTAAAAATAACATATGCTCCATCATATACTTCTCCTTCTTTTTTATCTTCATCTTGGTAATTTATAAAGTTGATGGTAGAGTCGCCAGCTAATTCTTCTCCTCCTGCTACAAAGATATTAGCATCATTATCTTGGTCTAAGTCAAGTTGGAAAGAATGATCATGTTTAGCTTCATAATAACCAACTGCTGAGTTGACCAGCACTGCTTTAATGGCAAGCTTCCCCTGTGTAGGTGGAAGATGATTGGGTTGCCCTTGATTTTTAGGAGCATTGTCTTGATATGAATTGTTGGAAAATGTCCTCCTTGGTATATATTGATATGAAGGAAGGGTAGACATACCTTGGGGCATTTGCATTTTTAGAGCTATCAATTCATTTACTAAATTTTGCACCATAGGGTCAGTGGTGCTTGTAGAATAATTCTCAATAAAAGAGGAACCTTTATTTCTATTAGAATCTCTTCTTATCTTACATGTAATAATAATATCATCTTTGACTTCGATAGCCAAAATATGAGCTGTAGGAAGATCTTCAGGGCCATCCCACCTTAATATAAAACTCACTTTAAGAAGTTGAGTATTGATAAATAAACACTTAAGATTCTCTGGTGTTGGCTAAGCAATTGCAGGAATCTTATTTCTCTACTTATTGAACTTAGTGATGAAGTCTCACATAGGCTCATGAGGATCCTTCTTCATTTATATAAGTTGAGCCAATAAGGTGTGTGCATCTTCTATAGATTTGAACCTAGCCTCAAACTTGGTCTTAAGAGTGTTCTAGTTAGTTATAGTCTGAGTTTGAAGATGATAAAAACAATCTACAGTAGCACCTTGCAGTGATTCGACAAAAAGCCTTACTGCAAAATCTTCATGTTCAACACCTATCACACCACAGGCTATGTAAAAAGCTACAATGTGTTTATTAGGATGAACTTTCTCATCACCATAGAACTTGAGATTTTTTTTCTTAACTACGAGGTAGTTCATGCAAAGGTAGGGTTAAATTTAGAGGACCAAAAGTGTTATCCCAATGGCCTTGGACTACCATGATGCGCTGATTAAAATGTGAGATAACAAACCTTTATGGAGTATGAACAGATAAAACTCTGGTAACACTAGAACTAGAAGCTTCACCTGGTATTGGAGACTTGGCATTGGTAGGATGAAAACTCTTGGTTTGTTGAAGGTGAGGTCATACAGGCAAAAAAACAAAATTATTTTGCTAAATAAACTCAAATACAAGATCAATAATAACTTGAGCTCTCTTGCTTCTGGTATACTGTGAATCTGCCAAAATGTAGTATACTCAACAAAATTTTGCAACAAATGGAAAAGAACTAAAAATGCTTCAACTCAGAGCATGAGGCTTTAAGTTGCACATTTTTTCCCTAGTGGAGTCACCAAAAAATATTGAGTGAATATTTTATCTTCAACTAATTGAAGGCAAAATGGTTATATCGACCACAGTGTAATGAGATAAATATTTTTTTTCAGCAAGGGGAGGTTCCCTATAAACTATCACAAACTAATTTAAACAAAATACTAATTTAGGGGTGAGACCATATCATCCATTTCTTTTTTTTAATAAATAATGTTTACAAAATAAAAGAACACTTTCTTGATACTAACTGGAAAACCAAGAACCCACAAGAACACAAAGTATATCATTACTTCTTTTGCTGATTTATAACTTAGAACACAATAGATTGAGGTACAACCCAAAGTCTTCATCGAACACTATGTCAAAATATATGATCACAAAAGATAATATTAGTTCAAAGCCTTTCCAATATCCTTTACTTTAAAACACTAAAACACAAACTAAAGATAATTGTTGTAGCACAAAGTCTCCACAATCAACTTTAGAACATCTCCTAGATTATTCTCATTCACACTACTATTTAATCAAATAGATAAAATCATATTAAGAAAAGAACAAGAATAATTTCCAATACAACACAAGTTATTTCAGCACAAAGTTTGAACAATCACTTGATTTCTTATTCACTTGATAAAATTTGATTTACAATTTGAACTCAAAGTCTCAAATGCTCTTCAATTTGGTAGAGTTTCACTTCAATAACTAAAAGATAGATAATTACAATAAAGGCCCTCTTTATTTATAGGGAGAGGCCTTGAGAAAATTTAGGAAAAACCTAACTACTTTGACCTATTCAAAAATAGGAGTCCTTATTGACTTGGGACTTCCTATGTTTTTACATGTAATTACATATGAAAAAACTACATGTAAATATGTCCAAAGTTATTTCAAAAGTACATCTGAAAAATAGAAAAAAAACTAAGGAAAAAAAAACTACTTCAATTTGTATCTCCATCTTTCTTCATGTGATCATCATACATAGTGAAAGCTGCTTGCATCTTGATATTGTTTGGACTAACAATGTTCCTGAAAATCATCTTAGCTCTAACTATGGAATCTCTTACTGTGGTGACTAATTTTGCATGATTAATTAGCTTAGTTTTTAGATTATCCAAAGTTAACTGATTGTCCAGGATATTGTCCATAGATGACATTGAACATGTTTTATCTTCAAACTCTTTCTGAAACATATCTTCAAATTCCTAAACCATTTCTTCTATAGAGAGAAATTGGTTATCTTATGATATGAGCTTGCAAGGTAGCTCCTCTAATTGATGAAAAAGACTGACATCACTTTGTTCACTGAGTTTCCTTGTAGTTTCAAGGTCATTGATCAAATATTTAAGCACACGGCTCCTATATGTCAATGCTTCTTTAGTTTCTATATAAGAATCCCTATTAAGAATGACACCAATTGATATTAGAGTGCTTATTTTCAATTTTCTCATCTCCATCCATTTATCATGATTTTTTTCTATGCTCTTAATATCTTGAAAAATAACATGAATGAGATCATCAAGTTTTGTTCTTATTTTACTTATTTTATCTGTCTTCTCAGATAGCTCTGTAAATAAGGAAATTCCTTGTGCACGCATCCTGTCTAAATACTCTTCAAGTACTTTTCCTTTGAGATGAGTCTTTTCTACTTTCTGAATAATGGGGTCTTCTACAGAAATGGCCTCAATAGTTACTACTTCTGAACTCAAAGTGATTTTCCTTACCACCGCAGTCAACTATTCCACCATTGCTTTGTAGTGATCTTTCATTTCTTTCTCCCTATCAAATTTCTAAATCAGGATGTCCATGGTTGACTGCATATCATTCTTGGCACTTTCATGAGTTATCTTGCCTAATTCAACTCTAGAGATAGAGTAATCATTCATATCAAAATTTTCCATGGTTACATCTTGTGGAGGTCTTGTAATCTCCAAAAATTTGTGTCCCTTATCCCCAAGCATTTTTGAAAGAATCTTTGGCTTCTTCAGGGTCTTGGCTTTTACAAGCACCAGCTTATTAAAATCAAAGTCACCTGGGGAGATGGCTTGTTTCTTCCTTTTTTGTGTATAAGCTAAAAACCATGGTGGAAGTACAAAAGTACTCACATTAAGGTATGTTCCCATTGTTGGCATCACCAAAATTGCATTTGCACTGGTAGTGGAAACAATAGGTGGAGTGTTAGTAAACACTGCACCTCTTACAAAGTGATCAAAAATAGAAGCATCTCTAATATCAAAAGATGAGGAGGACAAACTAGGAATAGACCTTGAGGAATATAGAGCATCTTTAAAAGTGTTTTGAGGGTTGTCAAAAATTATTTTGGAAGGAGAGGGAGATTCAGAAGAGGGAATGTTAATAGGAGAAATAGATAAAGGAGCCACAATAGGTGTGTCAGGCAAGGGAGAAGAGACTCCTATTTCTTGTTGTACATTCTCTTGTGGGGACAAATCTTCCTCCTCTTGTTGATCTATAGGCCTATCTTCAATCTCCATCTCTTTTGTGGATGGTTCTTCAGTGCTCTATTTCTCAACTTCCATATCTTCTATTTCAGACTCTTTCTCCACAACTTTTGATTTCTTCATCACAAATATGATCTTAGGCTTATGTGGCTTGGAAGAAGAGGGAACATCACTTTTATTCTTCATCTTGTTCTCCACCTTTTTTCCTATTTGCTCTTGAATCTTAGTCTTTGACCCTATGAGGAATTTTTTCAAAGCAATTCCCTTGTTTGCTAGCTAATTATTGGTGTTTGCCAATATAAGCTCAAATATTTCCCTCAAAGAGGTCAAATATTTTTGAGACCATTGGATTAGAGAGAGGGGTATTATCAACCTGTTAAATATTATATATATCATCAACCAACTCTTGATCATCCACTAGATCCTTAGGAATATCAGTAAGTCCTAGATATTCAATCTGCTCAAGAGATAAATGGTTGTAGTCCAATTTCTTGACATTTTATTCTATTCTCAAATCTACCCAAACATCTTCAACCATAGGTTCATGGAATTGGGTTTTTCTCTTGATTTTTTCTTTCATGTCCCTATAGTCAAACTTTGGTCTTGTCTTTAATTGCTTCATAGTTACAAGTTTCATCTCACTTTCCATGGCCCTAGCCTTCACAACAATTAATATTGAATATCTATCAATTTCAACTGAGAACCTAAAACTGGGCTTCTTGAGCTCCATTTGTTTATTATGCATGACGATCATTTGTCTACATAAATTCATTAAGACCAATTTGTCTGAGGGGAATCTTGGAAGCATATAAGGATGACCTTGGAAAAAGCCAACTCTCAGGTATGAGAAAGAAGGAAACTGTAAGAATGCATCCAAAATTATTTACCACTGTCCAAGCCTCATCTGACACTCTTCTTTGTTCTAGTTGAGGATCAAAAAGACATAATAATGCTGCAAATAAAACATTATTTAATCCCCTAAAATGATGAATAAAACCCTTCAATGTTAATTCAAAATAGTATTGATACACAAGGATTACCCTCCTATCTCCTTCTGATGTTAGACCTAGAGAGATTCTCATAGAAGCTACAATATACACTAGATAAGAAGTTATATAGAACTTGAAGGTATTGGATACCTTCATCAAGGTTCATGCAAAACATTGATGATTTTTTCTCCCCAGAAGATGGTTTGTTTGCCTTGGAGTATTACCTTGATGAAAGGATATATCCATTCATGAAAAAGTGAGGAAGAGGACAAACCTCTTATCCTGTTGAGAAGAGTTATCAGATCACCAACTTCTATAAATTTGCTTCTAGGAAAACTTTATGGCCACCTTGACAAATTTGACCTTGATATCTTGAGCCATTTATTATTGATTACCTTCTTTGCCTTTTCAATATTTTTTTCATACTCTTTTTGTGATTCAACAAAATCAAGCTTTAACACTTCTATAACATAAGGGTACATAAACACCTTATCAATCAATTCAAGATCTAGTCTGATTATTACATTGCCACTAGTATCCATCACAACCCTAGTATCTTTGTTATAAAACTGAGCACACTGAAGGATAAATTCTATGTTGTGGGCTATCACTAGGAAAGAAGATACCAAATGAATGTTATTGTCAATTATCTTCTTCATTTCAAAGATGGGATTGCTTGACTTGGTTCTCTCCACAAACTTAGCCATGTCTATATGGCCAATCTCTATATCTCTAATGTCATTAGCATTAGAAGTAACTGAGGTGATTGGAAAAACACCTTGATATTTGTACTTCATCACTTTTTGACTTTTTTGGAGACAACTCAGTTATCTAAATGAGCTATTACCAGAAGGATGTCGATGAAGAAAGAAGATCCATAGAAGAAACTGCAATAAAAAAATCATGATTATGTAATTAGGGGAAATACTGATAATTTGAGAAATTTGCATGTTGATGATCATGACTATGGAGATACACTGTGAAAGGACTAGAATGCGAGCAGGCCAAAAAATTAGAGGAAAGTGGGCTCATAAAAACAAAATTTAAAATACCCTAGAGTTAGGAAAATTTGAGAGAATGTTTGCGTGGGCAGAAAAATTTACCACCCTTGCATGTGAGAGATATTATGCACTTGTATTGGTGGCAAAATTTGCAGTTATCACATATTGTTTATATGTTGGAGTGACAAAAAATGCCGACACTGCAGGTAATGAGAAAATTCCAAGTTTTATGTTTGAGCAAATTTTTTTTGTTGATACCACATGTGACTAGTGTTGTAAGGTTTTCATGTAGGGGTGGTGGATTTCACCACCCATACACCTCCTTTTGAAAGCATCTTCAAATACATAAGTGGCAAAAAATACTAACTTTTCTTTTAACTTATTCACAATAGGAAGATGTGAGATCAACTAATATAGCCATCATTATAATGTTTTGTAAGAATTAGTTTTCAACTAACATGTTTTGAAGGGTAAATCCTTGTTAGGTCAAACCATCGATGACACACATCAACTTAAAACCTAGGGCACAATCAATGGTTGGTAGTTTTCACCAGTTTGACTCACTAAAAATAATCTAGGACACAAATGAATGGAAGAACAAGGGTTCAACACAAAAGACCAAGCAAAACAAAAATATCAATCTACATTAGATATCACTCAATAAATGAAACCCTATAAGTTAAAATGACTTATCTGGTGAGTTCAAAAACTTAAGCTTGATGGCAAAAAAATTGAAATTTATTTAAATCCTCTGTCACCACGATCAAACTATTTCAAAAAGGGTCGAAGAATCAACTAAGAGACTTTGACAAAATAAATGACAAGAAAAAACAATGAAATAACACATTTAAAAGCTTGAAAATAAACCCTTAATTATTTTAATGAGTGGCCATTAATGCAACTTGAAGTTCAAGATCTTGGAGATCTTGCTTAGGCAGTGATTTTAGCCCACCTGACACGTGCCTAGACAAAATGTAAAAAGTGGTAAAAACTACTTACCATACACATACCCTTTTGATTGGGAACATGTAATGGCAGCAAAAAGTGCCACTTGAGAATGAGAAAAATAAAAACCATGTAAGAGTGGCAAAAAGTGCTGACTTTACACAAGAAAATTCAAAATATCACTAACACCCCCAGAATGATCAAAATTGACATTTTGATTAGTTTATGGCTACAACAAGCTTCATGATTTTTATGAAATCATGGTGGGGGAAATGTGGAAAACTCTCCTAGGATGTTAGATGCTTTATCTTGAGATGAAAAGAATTTTGTCTCGATCAATGAACTTAGAGTGTAGATTATGAAATAGACAAATTTTGTAGGGGTTGCCTACAAAATGAGTGTAGCTGATTTTAGAAACAATAGAATGATCTCTTGAATGAAGTGCATATGAATCTTGATGTGATTTTTTTGTTGATTTTGAAATTTATCCTTGAAAATCTAGATAGTGCTCTGATTATCATAGGAGATGATTGTGGATCCCCTAAACTAGATACCAAACTTATTAAGAATCCCCTAAAGCTAAATATCCTCAGTAATAACATAAACAACTCCTTGTACTTAGTATTAATAGATGATAAAGTAATGGCATTATAATTCTTGATAGACTAACTAATTATACCTAAATAAAATGATCAATTGTATCCTAAAGTGGACTTGTGATGTTGAATATCACTAGCCCAATCTGAATCTATATACCCAACCAAGTCAACATCAATACCTACTCCATAATGAATCCAAAAAATGTGAGTACCCTAAATTTTATGGAGAAACTATTTGGATACCTTCTATTACAACTCATGTGGTGTCTAAATAAACCTATACCATTCCCACTACATATGAACTATCAGGCCTAGTGTGTTTCAGATAGATGATACTAACAATAAGCTATTGATACAAGGTGGCATCAACTAATGGATTAGAACACTTAGCCTCAAGATTGATCCAAAAATAAAGGGAGTCGAAATTAGTTTATAGTCAACCATGTGAAACCATGCAATAAAATCAAGAACATACTTGGATTGTGTAATGTTGACCCCTGACTTAGATTATGAAAGCTCAATCCCAAGGAATTGGTGAAACAAAACCAAGTTAGTTATGGAGAATGTATCATGCAAATCATTTTTCATTATTTTAATGGAGGATAAAGAACTCCATGTGATCAATAGGTCACCAACATACAAAACTAAAATCAAAAGTGAGTCATCCTGACACAAAATGTAAACATTTGGATCAGAATGGCATCTAGTGAACTCAACTGTGAGAAAGAAGGAATCATTCTTGGCATACCAATCCTGAAGGGCTTGTTTGATGCCATAGATAGATTTTTGAAGTTTACATACTAAGGAATAATATTTCACAAATACCTAATGTTTCTCCATATATATTTCCTCCTTAAGGTCATCATGAAGAAATACACTCTTCACATCCATCTAATGAACCTCCCAATGATGAGTTGCACAATGGTAAGAGCGAGTTAGATAGAGTTCATATTTGCAATTGGTGTAAAGGTCTTGATATAGTCTGTGTCAGGAACTTATGAAAAGCATTTTATAGCTAAACATGCTTTAAACTTATTAACTTACCCATCTTCTAAAAATTTTGTTCAATAGATCCACTACTTTGAACAAGTTTCCTTCCCTCAATAAGGGGTACCAAATCAAAAGCATGGTTCCTAGTCAAGAAACTATACTACTCATGCATAAATTTATCCCACTTAAGAGTGCCATATGTCTCACAAAAATACTATAGATCATAAGTAGAGGCAATAAAGACATGTGGAACACCATAGAACTATGAGCATGTCCACTTGGTATCTGATGGATCCCTAACCCAATCACTTACGCTTTGTAGTGTCTATCTAACCCAAAGAGGACATGATGTTAGAGAGTTAGGAGGAGATTCCTCAACTTATAAAAAGTGAACAAGAGAGGAATAAGATGAATCCCCATCAATACTCGTGTCATCTAAATTGGAAGAAGAATCTTCATCATCAAGAATCCACTCAAGGTGATATGAATCATCATAATTGGCATCAAATCCTAGTGAGTCTAAGGAGGAGAGAGAAGTGTCAAGTGTATATTTTGAAATACCCTCCTAAAAATGAAAAATAATCTTGATGAATAACTCACGTGTCATAGATGAAGAAGGATATATCCCTTAACACCATATGGATACCAACAAAGATGCACGACCTACTCTATGAATCTATCGCTTCACATATCTTCTTAGGAATGTATACCATAACTAGAGATATAAAATCTCTAAAGTGCTTAATTATGGGTTTTTGATTTCTATAAGCTTTAAAAGGATCAATTATTTTCAAGGCTCAATGAAGAACATGATTATGGATTAGCATGCATAATTAATGTCATTTACCCAATACTAAGGTGCAATAGATTTTGAGTGTATCATACAAATTTTCATTTCCTTAATGGACTTGTTCTTGTGTTTTACCACACCATTTTGCTAAGGACTATATGAAACTATACATTTAAATCAATCCTCTCTTAAGTGTAGAACTACTAAAAATAATGGTTGGCATACTCACCACTATTGTCTATACACAAAACCCTTATGTTATGGCTTTACCTAATTATTTCTCCATAAAATCCTTGAAGTCTTGAAAAAAAATCAAATACCCTAGACTTATGTCAAGGAAAGTATATCCAATTATACCTCAAAAAGTCATCAATGAAGTTAAGAATATATCTAGTCCTATTAAATTTAAGGTTTTGGAAATGGACCAAAAATATCACTATGAACTAGCTCCAAAATCTGTGTAGCTCTTCATGATTTTCCTTTGTCATACTTCGCTTCAAAATATTTTTTGAGTGTGCAAACTTGGAAAACACCATTATAAATATGGGCATGAGGTAACCTTGTAACAATATCTTTCCAACTAAGTTGATCTAAGTAACGATAGTTAAGATAGCCAAATTTATCATGTCGTAACTCACTCACCTTATCTAAATCAGTGAGTAGTGGATTATAAGGGTGATCAAGAGAAAAGTGTGAGAAGGTGTACAACCATGCTTGGTCATTTTATTTCCTGACCACCATTATAAAATCACTATGCAACTCCTTAATAACCATAACATTTGGGTTAAACTCAACTCTCTTACATGAACTAATTTAAGTGATCTAATAAACAAATATGAGTTTAGTTGATAGTGAGGGAACACATAGAACATCCTAGAATGTTTCATTAGTCACTTCAACAAATCATCTCCCAAAAATGTCTATAGAAGTATAACGACCCATCAAAACATAAGGCATAAAAATGGCTCCAAGGATGAGAAAATTTCATGTGATGAATCCATGAGATGTAAAACACTATAATCAATCACCCATGTGGAAAGCTAGGATGCTACTAAAATAAGGGCTTTTCCCTTTCTTTTCTACTTGGCACTATATTTTGCCTTAGAGGACTCTTGAGTTGATGAACTTTATTTCTTAGAGTCAAGGACACTTACTTTGTTTTTCTCAATAATTTTTGTAAAGTGATCTATCTATTTATTCATATATTTAGGATCATCATGCCCATTTCTATTACAATAGGTACATTGGACCTTCTCTTTCTTAGGTTTGGCATCTGAAAAAGAGGTCTTCATTGTTACTTTTAAAGTATCATTAGTTTTTTAGACCCTTCATTTGTTCATTTTCCTTCTTATTATGTTTCTTATCCTTATTATTTAGATCCTTCTATTTTTCATGACTAACAATAAGGGCATGCTACTTATGTTATTCCCTAGTCAAGGAGGTAGCAAAATCATACAAGGATGACATTGTCCATGTAGTTCCAAGGGAAATCCTAGTGACATGGAAGGTAGAAACAAAAACAAAATATTAAGGACCTTAACTTAATAATAATTGAAAGGATCAATTATTCATCTTTTTTCTCTATACCACATAGTTTTAACTACAACCTAAGTGACTTGAATTTGGTGAAAAAGTCTTGTATTATGTCAATTTTTCTTAGACTCAAACTAATGAGCTCATTATCCAACTCATGACTCCTCTTTACATCCTAATTCCAAAATAGTCATTTCAAAAGGACCCATACCTCATTAGGTATGTTTGCAGACTTAATGTGAAAGAGGAATTTAGAAGATACTAACAGACATAGTAGTCCAAAGGCCTTATCACATTGGTTAAACACTTAGTCTTTTATGCATCTGGTGTTGGTTCAGTGTCATTACCCTTAGAAATTATGTACAAACCCTTACTCCTAAAAAAAGGTAATTTGGTTTTCCACTCATGATAATTATATGGCATGAGAAGTAAAACCAGGTTATTATTCATAGTGTAGTAAAATAAATATTCTTAGAAATGAAAGTGTAAGAGAGAACACAAGGCCCAATGCAACCCCACATTAAACTATCAACAATAACCTCCCCCCAAGATTACAAAGGTTTGACACTTTATATTTTAGTGCATATATAATTTTCAAAAATTATAAAAGTAAAAAAATTGAGCTTTCAAAAATATGACACCCCAAAAGGAGTTGCCTACAAAAATTTATGTGATTTATAATTTATTCTAATCACTATTTATACAAAATAAATTCAACCCTAAAAGAAAATATTCTTCAATCCTTAGAAAAACATTTGAGCCCCCTTGCGTTGGGTGTAACCAGAAGCTAAACTACCATGTGACCAATGGCTAAACTCTTGAAAGGGGTGTCATCTCTCCCCCCCGCCCCACCCCCACCACAAAAAAAATGATGTCGTACAAGGGGGTAACTTTTATAGGGTTGATACAGGAAGGGTAACCACATACCATAGGTTCAACACACTATATTG
Organism: Torreya grandis; assembly: GCA_037957365.1. NCBI lineage: Eukaryota > Viridiplantae > Streptophyta > Pinopsida > Cupressales > Taxaceae > Torreya > Torreya grandis. The sequence continues at coordinate 2,187,231 of JARHVA010000641.1, read as the reverse complement.
GTATAATGCACATAAAAGATGTAGTAAATGATTCATATGAAGCAATACATAGTGCATATATATATATATATATATATATATATATATATATATATATATATAATGCATGTGCATATGTATAACTCATAATAGTTTACAAGCATAACACATAGAATTTTATAGGTTGTTTTAGGATACATAGGTACATGTAAAAGGATATATTCACATGTAAAAATAGTGTATGTAGGTAGGTTAGTTCCAAAGATAGAGTATAAGAACTATATGTGTATTTATCCCTTTAAAAAACTTTGGTAATACATAACACATAAATAAATCACACTCTAGATTATCCAAGGACACGGGAGAATATCATATTAAAAAAATAAAGGAATTATTTTATGCAAACTCAAATACTCAAGATTTCAAAATAAATTACAATAAAACAAAGGTGTTCAATTACCAAAACCTGATCTGATACCATGTCAAAATGGGACACAATCGAGGATTAACATGAATTGAACACACTAAACTCTCAACATACAAAATGAAATATGCAGGAGTCTTGTTGTGAGAGGGAGGAACTAAACATGAGTATAATAATGGCTTGTATTCATAAGCAATGAAAATAGATTTGAGTAAGGGTACATAAATAAGAAAAAGAAGGATTAAATCCACCTACAATTGGCAATGTGAAAACATGTCAATTTCAAAATGAAAAATGAGCACCATGTATTAAATGTCAACATTGGTTGCAAAATTAATAGTGCATGCACACCAATCAATTTCACTAAAATTTAGGCATGTGGATGTGCATCTCATATCTATCCTAATGAAATCATTGTTACACCTAAGAAACTTCATTATTACACCTAAGAAAGCTAAATACATGTGTATAAAAAACTATAAAATAGAATAAAAAACCTACACTAATAGTTTAATCAATGTACGAATTCACCAATATGTTTTTCCCCAATTTGGATTACGATGAATTAATTAATATAATTAAAATATAAATTAGTACATGAATATATATTACTAAATATGACATTTAACCATGAATCTAAATGCAAAAACTTTAAATAGATTGCAATGATTTGAATAGTGGTATATACTAAATATTGTAAGTACAATAAAGGGATAAGTACTTAGTTTTTTTGATTGATTGTCTAACAATGGAAAATATACCAAAGTAGGCTTTTGATTTATAAGGTCTAGGAACTATATCTCTATTTGCAAATGGTCAATTTCATCATAGCCAGGTCAATATCGATTGTTGTTACTAACTTTTAGTGGTTGGTAGTAACCTATGCTAAAATAGGGACATGTGACCACATAGTCACCTTCACCTATCTCTGAAAGCTCTATATGTGATATGTCAAACCCTAAAAATGTGTGCAGCTCCATAAATCAACCTCCTTCACCTTCAAACTCTAGTGTGCTTGTGAATACTAAAAACTTATAAAAACTAGGAAAAGGTAATGGGTTGAGATAACCCCAATCAACCTTCTTGCTGATTAATTGTTGCCTATGTATCTGATACTCTAAGGAGAGAAATCAATCTAAACATAGTTTTCCCACCTATTATGATTTTAAAATTATGCTCCTTCACTATATGAATGCAACTAATGATTTGGATTTGATACTTGACAATGCTTACTTTGGCTTGGATTTGATATGCTCCAGATTTGGCTTATGGCTATTCCTAGTGATTAATTTACAATTTGAGAAGAATATGGCATATTTTATCAATGTGCAGTGGTGTATAAATGCTTGATAACAAGTTCCTAATCCCCTATCAAGTGAAGCCTTTATTTGTAAATATGAGTCCAATTGCTTAATTTTTAGTGCCACTGACACAATAGGTAGATGTGTTGACCTTAGAAAAAGATTTGATTTTAAAAGTAGCCATTACTAAGAGAGGATCATGATCTACAGGTGCTGCTTAGTTTCAACCAAAGATACTAACCTAGTTCAATGGTAGTGACCCATGCACAATAGTCCTAAATTGAAGGTCTAGGGATGTCTTTATGAGATGATATGTTGGTTTGGCACAAATTGTAAGGTTCATGTAGGTGTTTAACAATAAATAAAGAGGGTCAAACTCATAAGGTAGCATGTAGGTATGACAAAAAGGTAGGTTAATACCATACTTATGCACATCAGTCATGCATGGTAAATGTATGTCAAGCTTGTCATTGTCAAGTACTTAATACCATATTTTAGTGTCTACACATTTATCTCTAGTTTACATTGTATTTTACATTAAGTAATGAAGTGTGTTTTGCACTATTTTTTAATTAATATATACAAAATTAGTCTTATTAACATAATCATTTTCAAATATCAAACAAAATAAATCTCATTCATATAGTTATAAATATAGTAACATGTTACTACTTCCTTTGTTTTTTGAAACTCCTTTCAAATCTTTTTTATATCAAATAATTAAATATTAAATACTTATATTCATTATATACCCATAATCTTGATTTTTGATTTATTCACCATGTGTTGATACAATTATGTTATTCATAATTTATTCTTGGCTCATAGTTGGAAATTCTTGTTAAAAACGTAGCTTAAAATTATCCTTAATTTATAGTGTGTTTTGCATTAAATGATAGTGTATTTTTCACTAAGTATTTATTTATTTAAAAATAATACATACAATAAGATTGTGTTATTTTGACATTAATTTTGGGATAACACAAATCTGAAGATATATTATTTAGTAAATTCATAATGTGTTGATAAGACTGTTATTCATACTTTGTTAATAAGATTGTGTTATTCACACTATATTAATGGAATATGTTATTTATAGTATCCTCAACTTATAGTAAGAAATTCTTGTCAAATAATTAACTTAAATTTACCCTTAATCTATCGTATGTTTTTCATTAAATGCCAAAGTGTGTTTTTAATTAAAGCCTTATTTATGTAAAAATAATGCACACAATGAATTTTTTTAATTTAGATAATACTTTTGAGGCAACACATATATGAAGGTATGTTATTTAATAAATTCATATCGTGTTATTAAGACTATTATTTACACTCTATTAATAGGAAAGTGTCATTTACACTATTTTAATATGATTGTGTTATTCACAACATGTTAATTGAACTATGTTAGTTAGAACATGTTAATATGACTGTATTATTCATATCATGTTAATAAGATTGTGTTATTCATTGTTTATACTCAACTTATAGTAAGAAATTATTATCAAATACCTAGCTTACATTTATCCTTACTTTATGGTGTACTTTTCACTAAATATTTATTTATTTAAAAATAATAAATATAATGAAAATGTGTTGTTATTTACTAGACTCATAGTGTTAATGGGAATTTATTAATAACACTATGTATTTTTCACAAAATAACACAGTGTGCTTTTTATGAAAACCTTAAGTATTATTATACAACATAATTTGCATTTTAATTGTCAAATAATTCCTAGTTGGTGTCTCACATTCCATATTGGAGCATTTGTTAATGTTGTAGTATTAATATTTATAGTTGTTTCTAATGTTGTTTGTTGTTATCTTTATAATATTATCATTTAAAATTTGAATACTTACTTACTATTTGCATTCTATCTTATATAGATTGGTACAATGTAAAATATGTATTTATGGGGAAAACACCTTGCATAAGAAGTACATGATATTAAGAATAAAGTGACATTCTCATTAGAGAATCTCACATGGACAAAAATTAAACTGGGAAATAAAGAGGCAAATCTATTGGCTATAATAGCATCTAGGTTATTCCAAAACTGAAAGAGAAGGGAGGAAAACAAGGTTGGTAGTGTCACCACCTTCGTATGAAATAAGAACACATTGAATGTGACACAAATTATAGAATCCAATACAAAGTAATATGAAGTATAAGCATAGATTACATTGAATTTTAAATTTGCATCCTACCATTTCCATGTATAATGTTACTCTTCAAATTAATGTTAAATAGGTATCATTAGGCTGATGGTTTTAAGGATAAGAGAAGTACTCCTCTAACCTATAAAAGGAAAACAAATTACAAAAAAAAGATGGGTTGCCAAACAAAGTTTGTTGTGAAGGTATATTTTGAGAGACCTAATTTTGGTATTATAACATACAACAATCAGTTTCATGAAGACACAAAAAGAGAAGCCTTCCACAACATATTAGGCTTAAGTGATAATAAAATACCAATGTATGCACCTCACCTCTTAAAGTAATTAGTTTCACATAAAACCCATCTTATCCAAATAAATATTTCAATTAAGTCTAATCCTAATATGCCTCTTTACATAAACATTTCACATGAAGGTTGTGAAAGATGCTTGGGCTAGGAGGACTAGTCAAGAGGTCACGACATGAAACTAGGGAATAGACTACTTAGTAAACCTTCAAACCTCACTTATACACTTCACAAGAGCTGAAAAAAGGATTTCAAACTAAATATGATTGCTAAAAAAGGACAACATGCCAAAGAAGCAAAGCTAATCACTTGACAAGATCAACTAGTCATGCACACATATTAAAACCAATCAAAGGAAGATGCAAAATAGTAGCTTATCATTGATAAAAGCCATGTAAATGGGAAGGGATTCACCATACCCAGGTGGAGGATACATTCTTAACCAAACAAAGCTACTTATATAGAGAAAGTAAGAGAAGAGAGAGGAGGGGCATCAGAGAGCCCATTAACAAGTGTCACTCTTGATGGATAAAGTTATAATAAATAAATAGTAGTTATTAAGTCTCAATATTATTCTGAACATGTGTTCATCTTATTTGATGATGTCTTCCTCTTCCACATGGCATAGGTACAACTTTGCTTGACACCTTGCCCTATTCTTCAAAATTGCCCTTTGTCTTGGCTTATGAGATGATAAGTGGCCTCATTGATTGTCAAGTCATCTTGAGTTACATATTTATCCTATTATTTACCCTTTTCACTTGTTTATGAGTCTTCATAACTAATTCTAAAATGATGATTATAACTCCTAAGTGTCTTGAAGCCCACTTGGCCTTATTATGCCTACTTTTGCTTACAAGCATAAAATCTTGGTTTCATCCTCACCAAGGAAATATATCTACATGAATGACATATTGATTTAATATTAGACATGAAAAAAATCATTTGGAGGCCTCAAAATACCCGAAGATCTCATCTTGTACCTTAAGCTCTCATTTGGCCTTAATTCTTTGTAGCTTTAAAAATAGGTAAATCTCCATGTGTAGGGTAATGTACAAAGGATATTAGAAAAATAAAGATATTTTTAAGGACCTATTATCCTCTTACATATACATGCCAAATTTGAAGACCCAAATCTGAATGGAAGTACACTTATTAGTGCATTTTTTCTCTCAAATTAGGTCTCCATTAGGCCTTCTAGGCCTAGAAACTTAGTTTTGGCTCTATAGGCCTCCCACACATGTGATACCTCTATAAAGTGTGTGATTCAATTAAAGTACCTCATAATCATACTCCATGCCAAATTCCATCTCCTGAAACCCTATACAGATATATGAACCATAAAATGGTCAAAACCCTAGTCTTGGTGCTTGTGCATGCTTAAGAGACATTTGAAGTGGTTTGATAAGAAAGTTTCAAGTTTTAGTTCTTAGAAAAGCTCTATTGGGTCTGAAACACCTTAGGACAACTCAATATACTAAGGAGAGGTCTCTTGAAGTACTTGATAGGCCTACATATAGGGCTTTTGGTTTGTAAAATAATGAATTCCTCTCTTCTTGACCCACATGACAAATTGTATAGCTCACATACCTCTATATGAGACCTAAAAAGGTGTGTGAATGATTTTATATCCTTTTTTAATTATTGATACACCTATTCAATTGATTTTTAAGTCAATTCATACCCCATTTCTTCATAAACACCCTTACAACAATGCTTATAGGCCTATTCCATATAGTTGTATACATGCACATGCCATCCAAAGACATACTCAGGTAACCAAAAGACCTATGAAGGTCATATTGATAATTTTAAATCCAAACCAAACCATTATAAGACATTATAATGCATGTCTCTCTCATTGGGTTACTACAGGGGTTTAAGAGGGTTTTAGGTATGTTTTATATTAAAAGTAGTTTATAGAGAACATAGCCTCTTCCCCTAAAACAATGCCATAGGATATAAGGGGAGAGACCCCTAAAACACATCCAAACTCCTTTTTCCACCATGCATCCTATCAATGAAGATCCAAGCAAAAGTTGGTGCCTCTTGGGTGGCTGAGTATGCATTATGTAAGGCTAAAAAAGAAATGAGGCATGAACGTAATATTTTGAGTTTATCTTGAATTTAATATTACATATTTAGGTTTATGACACATATTGTGACATATTCCAATTTTTTTTTTCATATTTATTCTTCATTATGTCTCCTGCACCTTCACTAGTCCATATCTAGGGTTCTCTAGCAAATCAATACTAGTGACTCTAGTGACTATGTTTAAGCTAATTTATATCTATTGAAGGGATAAAAAACTTCATATAATTATTCAATTCAAATATAAAAACCACCTTGGGGTCTCTAGGTCTTCATGTCACCATCAGTCAATCCAACTTTCATCTAAAACTACACACACAAGTTTGTGTGTTTAGTCTAAGTTTAATAGTCCAAAATAGACTTCTCAAGATATGGAGTTACTTTTAATGAACGTAAAGATAATATATATCTCATGATGTAATTTAAAGGTGATTTTCATGTGATTTTATTCTCTCTACATACCTTTTATTTGACAAACTAAATAGACACCCTTCATGTAGGCAGACATGCTTATAAGAGCACTTGACTATGAAAATGTAGGGTTTTAAATTAACTCTACCTGTACATTTATTTAATAATTATTTTTAGGTTCCTATTTAGGTCTCTTTTGGTTTAAAATTACCTTTAAGACTTTATACATTTACCTAAGTTTCAAATCCACTATTATGCATGATTTCTTTTCTTATCACTGTTCACACCAAAACATTCTTGGCTATATGTGTGTGTTTGACTGTGTGACTAAGTATTGGGATCTGAAATAAAATTTTATCTATTGAGTTTGACCTCTTAAAAATATAATATCATATATTATTCTCATTATAACTCCTAATTCGTTAGACTTCATTCTACAACACAAATGTCATCTTCTCTTTCAAGCTTGTCCAAGAAATGATTGCATGTGACAGTTTATGATAGGGCTCCATTATTAAATGATATTCTACCCTTGGAACCCACTTGATCCTTTTTAAAAATGTGATAATTATCTCTTCTTGCTCTGTGACTTGTTTCCCAAGACCTTGTCTATATCAATGGTGTTGGTCTACTCGATTAGTCATTACCTTAATACATCCAATCCATCTTCAAGGGATTTAGGTGTACTTGGAGTCTTACACTTCTTAGTTCTTATTTTGATCATCCCATGTTTAGTAATAATTTAAATATTTTTCATCTCTTTTATACATTTACTATCTATGTCTTTAAGGTTTAGTCTCTAATGCAAGAGTATTGCATTTTATATGTAAAAGAGGCCTATAGGTCTAGACAGACCTACAGGTCTGCATTTCAATGCATAGAACCTTCTTATGATATGTGTTTGATATTCCCAGACCTAATAATGTTTATTTATTTCTCATCACATTTATTACGATGTCAATACCATCATACAATCTTAATAATGCAATATCACACCTTCTAAACTCACTTTTTTTGTAGGCAGCTTTAAAACACAATCTTTTTTCTAGGAACATTAATGCAACATAGTTAATCATATTAAATGGTATTGAAGGTAATGGGAATATGATTAAAACAAGTAACCACCACCCTATAAACATTTAACTCTTTAGAATATTTTAAAACTTTAAAACTTTGAAGTGCAAACCCTGTAACCTCAATTTCCATGAAAAACACCACTCATGAATGACTTGGACAACATGAAAATGCTTTTAAATGAGATTATAAGATTGATAAGACTGTGATAGAACCTAAAACAACTTATTACAACAAGAAGTTCACAAATTCACCTGAGAGGACCAAAATTACCCTATCATGGATTGAGAGGTAGTTTTAGCACCTTGGGGTCTTATTGATTGTTCATAAAGGAGAGGGAATGTATCTACAAAACAATGCCACAAATTTTAAGCTTACTAGGAACCCCTCCTTTGGAAAAATATTAGCCTCCAACTTTCTCTATCTTGGTCATACCATCCACATGAAATTTACATTTATGAGCTTGTGAAGGGAGTGATGGAGGAGAGAGAGAGTTATTTGCATCTATGGGACATGAAACTTCATTCCAAGCATAAATATAACCTATGAAATTTAAAGAAGCACCTCTAAACTATTTTCATTTGAAAGCGACTTTCCCAATTCTGTACAAGTGAGTGAAACTCCCTTATTTAGTGTTGAATTGCAAGAAACTAATGACTTTATGACATCTTGACATATATGATAGTTATTTAATTACTTCAATAATTTATAAAAATGTATTTTTCTAGATATCCACCATGGTTAGCTTTAGCATGCATTGGTTTTGACCAAAATCACGTTTTTCTTCATAAAACTTTACCTTAAAGTTTTCAAATAAACCTTAAAATATCTAAAGAAGTTTGAAATTTTTATGCAAAGTGACTGAGGGGAAAATATGACTTTGAGGGACACCTAAGGACCTATGACACCATTTAACCCAGTCTCATTACACCATGACATGACTAGACCATCACAAGGGCAAGATACGACATTACATTAACTTTGTCAAATAGACCTTAATATTTGATAATAAGGTTTTAGAAAGACCTTTTGAGGACCACATAAGGCATGATAAGATTAAGAAAAATGTTAAAAAGACATGATAACTAAGTTTTTACCTATAAGGGTTGACTTTTTGATCTTGGGGGTCAAAATTAGTAAAAAAGTACACTACTAAAATGGTTTATTTTCAATTAAGAACTCTCTTGAAGGTTCTTATAACTAATCATGATTCTAACATTCATTCTTAATTTTGAATAATAATAAGTGATGGAAAAAATATATCACATCGTTATTGACAAGATCAATGTTTTCTGATGAAACTGTCCTTGCCTTTGCTCTGATACCAAAATTGATGAATATGCTGACCTTAGACTGGAAACAGGGCAATCTTGCAAAGCTATTTGTTTAATGAAATCATAACTAAACGGATCTCATTATTAGGTGTTTGAGATCAACCATCATATATTTTAGCTTTAATAACAAGTCTTCCCTTTGTTCTGTTGACTGATACAGTTCTTCCACCTTAGCTTCAGACTGCATTACTTCTCTCTTCTTGGGTTTTAATAGTTCTGCTACACGCCTTGCCCAAGCAAGTCTCATCTGAGGCTCAATAGCATAGAAAAATGTGTAATCAAATATAAAATCAAACAACTCTACTGGAAATGATGTAAAAAAAAAATCTTCCTTCAGAAACTGGAAGTAATCTGCGTTTGAAGCACATGCAACCAACTTTTTTTTTTAAAAAACTGTAGTTTTGGAGATATCAACACCTACCACAAAGTGACTATGGTTAGCAAGGGCCACAACATCATACCCCCATTGGTTGATTATTGACTAGTTGTCGCATTTTCATCTGCTTCTCTTTTTGAGTGCCACCCATTGCCATTTGATTCATTGAATAAAAACCAATATGCACCCTCCCTGGTTCAAATGACAGTTTCCTAAATACACTGCCACTGGGAGGGGTTATATGCCTTCTCTGCCCTTTGCCAAGTAGAGAATATAATTGGGGGAAACATTTGAAATTCGTTGAACAACGGGTGTCATGCATCGCGTGGGCATGAAATAATAGATGCCTTTCATCATGGCGACAGGGTATATACATCTACTCATTCAGAGTTTGGTCGCAGTGACTCTACAAATGCAAAATTAAACACTTCGTATTTGATTCTTCTACAACATATCAAGCACTACACAATTCTTCCAATAGATTACAGATAGGATTTACACACGTTTAGAATAAGTAGATGTCTTCAAATATCCTAATCAATACTTTATTAATGCATAAGAACACTTATTCGCATGATAGAAGATGGAGAATCAATCCACAGACTTAATTAAATTCATCAAATCAAAATATACATACTTATAACTATTCCTTGGCCTTTGAAGGCCTCATTTCAGAATTTCCACACCACCTTCACTCCTTGCTCTCTTCTCTACATCCTTTTGTCCTTCTTTCTCTCTTATTCGATCCCCTGCGTATCTTTCTTTGATGCAGCCATAACACTTAGCACCAAAGGCAACAACTTCATTCAAATTAACACCCTTGTTCTCGGAGATCAATTTAACAATATTTTAATGGCACTCTGAGCACACCCTTTTCCTCCAAGGCCGCGGGTATGCATTATCTGTAAACTATAGAAAAGAAGAAAATTGCTTAGAGCTCTTCATGTGAGTCATCTTCTTCCTCATCACCTCCAGAGGGTCCACTAGTTTTCTCATATACTTGCTTGATGACTGGATTGCACACAGCTTCCACCTCTTTCAATTTCTCTTCATAATCCTCTTTTTCCATACAGACCTATAGGTCTGCTGCTCTCACCACACCTTTTTTTTTTGTAGAATGGTCTACACACGGATTGTATATAATTTTGAATGAAAACTTGCATAATGGCTTACCTCCTTCCTAACTTCTACGCCCAACTTGGGCACTAAGACCAACAAGAAAAATTTACAATCTCACCAATATACTAATTTGGAGGAGATTTACCTCCACTAATATCTTACGGTTGAAAGGTTTCAACCACTCCCCTCATTTACTCAACAGTCCCAAAAAAATTACTTTTTACCTTTACTTTTTACAATTACTCCTTATTAACAACATTTTTGGAGGGAAAATACAATAATTTGAAATTCAACTTTAATCATGACCATGTCTTCAGGTAGCCATTGCAGATGCTCCTGCATCATACTCTCCCTCTAGGAATAATTTAAACCTTAGTTCAAATGAAATGCTACCTCCATACATTAGTATTCACTATTTGCCTGGATCCCAAGGTCTTGTTACCATTACCAATGCTCGTCTTTGATAGTCTTTGTCTTTCATCTTGCTTATCTTCCTTTTTTGGTATGCTCTTCTCCTCATTTCTTTCTCAACTGCCATCTCCCACTTCCATGCTTCTTCATCTTCATACATATCTTCTAGATGTTCTTGTTTTCCAAAGTTTTCATCTTCTATACCTACATTCAAAACATCAAAAGCAACCTTAGTAGAAAAACATTGAGGCCATGAAGCCCCTTGATTGTCTTCATGCTGTTCTTTGTCCAAATCTTCCTTCACCATCTTTCTTTGTTCTTGTCTCAATTCATTTTCCATCTAATTAATGGTGCCACCATGTTGATATGTGTCTCTACACAACTCTCTTGGAGGATTCAACAACTCTTCTATCCTCTTCAACTCTTCACTCAACACATGCTCATCCAAATCTTCATGTCCTATATCAAACTTAGGACTAGATTGTCTTTCATCCTTTATATATACATTCATCCACTCTATGGTTTCTTCATACAAGTCAACTTCTTCATCAACATCAATATAATTATCAAAAACAATAGGAACACCATTACCTTATGTCTCCTTGTTCTTTTCAAACATGTGAACTGATTTCATATCTTCACTTTCATCATCCATCTTCTTGGAACTCTCTCCTTGCTGCACATTCATTTTCGTAGACATTTTCCATTCCTCATTTTCCATAAAAAGATATTTAAATGATTCAAAAACATCATTATCCCATTTATTACAAGCAATTAACTTACCTTTCATCTTTGTATCCTCATGCTCTACCTCATTATTCTTTGAGAAGTTTTCTTTCTCACCTTTAGCCATCTATACCTTCTTCATAGCTTTAGGATGACACTTGTTCAATTCACCAACCAATTTCTGCTCTTTGACATCTTCATGTGGTCTTGCTTGATAGCTGGCCTTGCTCACTTTGCATTCTACCTCTTCCTTCATGCTTTGTATTTGCTTCTTTCTTGAGTCATCATCTTGACTGAGCTTTGTGTCCTTCATTAAATTTGCTGATCTCTTGAGCCATTTTGGTACCACATAGCCATGGTCTATTGCTGGATTTGAAGGCTTTTTATTGACCTTCTTCATCTCCATCTGTAAATCAGTAGTCTTACTCTTATATGCATGTGCAAAATCAGAATTTGAACTTATTTTTACCTTTTCAATGGCTTGATGTTTAGCCATACTTTTCCTCATAGTTTCCTTGCTTGCATTCACTTTCTTTAAGTGTGTTTCCTTCCTTTGTTCTATTGGAATGTTTTTCAAGTCATCATAATATTCTATACCCTCTTCTTCATTGGCATGATGAAGGACTTCTACTACTTCCTTGTGGAATTTTACAACTTGTTCAACAGTTGTTCCATAATTAAGTGGATGAGAAAAATCAATACTATAATTCACCTTTACCTCCTTAATGGGCTGCTTCATGTTTTCCTTCATTTGTATGGCTTCTTTGATTGCACTATCCTCTTTTGTGCATAGTTTTTCACTTGCTCCTTCAAGGTACTCCATGGCATCATGGAATTCATCTTCGTCTTCTATCTCTTCTCTTACTTGTATGGGTTCTTCAACACCTCCATTATGCATTAACCAATGCATCTCTTCTTCTTTATCAACAACAAACTCACTTCTCTCTCTTGCACCAATCTTTTCATTCTTCAAGGCCCTTCTTTTAACCTTCACAAGGCTGCCCATACCTGCATTTACCCACTCAAAGACAATATTAGAAATAAAAACAAGAGACCATAATGTCTCCATGAGTGTTCTCTTCACCCACACTCGTATCTTTTCAAGTGCTCTTCCTGGCACTTCCTCTTTTATTTCTTCTCTCTTGTTCTCCTCAATGAGAACCTTCTTCTCCACCTCTTCCTCTTTTTGTTGCTCTCTTGGCAACCTTCTTATCTTCTTCAAGCCTCTATGGACTTCTCTCTTCTTGGCAATCTCATTTTGCCTTCTTCTCCTCTTCATTAGGAGATCTATTGGCCACTTCAACCTCCTCCTCATTGGCCATACCCATACTTGCTTGTCCATCTGCATCCAAGACTCATATTCATCTTTAATCTTAGCTAAATCTCTTTTCAAACTATCAATCTCTTTATCAATTACAAAATTGTTCATACCTTTGATGCTTGCTTTCTTCTTGGTGCCCTCATGTACCTTGCTGCCCTGCTCTTTTCTCAGCAATATCTCCATTTTTGAGATCTTCACCCAAGTCTTTTCCACCTTGGTCTCTTGACCCCTTGTCTCACCCAAGCCTTTCTCCTTGACTGGTCTTTTGACAATCTCCTTGATCTCACCTAGGCCTTTTGCATCCTAGTCTTTCGATCCCTCTCAATCCTGCAGCAACTCTTTATACAACACTTCATCAAATACAAATCATAAATCCAAGCTTACCTTGCTTTGGATCTTCCTTTTGAGCATTCACTTTCTCTCTTACTTTTGAGCTTCTCTTAGCTCTTCACTAAGCCTTCCTTGGCTTCTTCTCCTCTTAAGCCTCAATGTCTTGACTGCCTTCCTCTTCACCTGTTTACTTCTTAACAAAATAAACTCAAATCAAATATCATATATTACTCATACCTTTTCTTCAGCAGATCCCAAGAGCTTCAAGCTCTGATACCAAAAATGTTGAAACTATCCTTGCCTCTGCTCTGATACCAAAATTGATGAATATGCTGACCTTAGACTGGAAATAGGGAAATCTTGCAAATCTATTTGTTTAATGAAATCATAACTAAACGGATCTCATTATTAGGTGTTTGAGATCAACCATCGTATATTTTAGCTGTAATAACAAGTCTTCCCTTTGTTTTGTTGACTGATATAGTTCTTCCACCTTAGCTTCGGACTACATTACTTCTCTCTTCTTGGGTTTTAATAGTTCTGCTACATGCCTTGCCCAGGCAGGACTCATCTGAGGCTCAATATCACAAAAAAGTGTAATCAAATAGAAAATCAAACAACTCTACTGGAAACCATGTAAAACAAAAAAAAATCTTCCTTCAAAAATTGGAAGTAATTCGCGTTTGAAGCACATGCAGCCAACTCATGTGTTTTTTTTTAAATTGCAGTTTCAGAGATATCAACACCTACCACAAAGCGACTATGGTTAGAAAGGGCCACAACATCATACCCGCATTGGTTGATTATTGACTAGTTGTCGCATTTTCATCTGCTTCTCTGTTTGAGTGCCACCCATTGCCATTTGATTCATTGAATAAAAACCAATATGCACCCTCCCTGATTTAAATGAAAGTTTCCTAAATACACTACCACTATGAGGGGTTATATGCCTTCTCTGCCCTTTGCCAAGCAGAGAATATAATTGGGGGAAATGTCTAAAATTTGTTGAATAGTGGGTGTCATACATCGCGTGGGCATGAAATAATAGATGCCTTTCATCATAGCAACAGGGTATATACATCTACTCATTCAGAGTTCGGTCTCAGTGACTCTACAAATGCAAAATTAAACACTTCGTATTTGATTCTTCTACAACATATCAAGCGCTACATAATTCTTCCAACAGATTGTAGATAGGATTTACACACGTTTAGAATAAGCAGATGTCTTCAAATATCCTAATCAATACTTTCTTAATGCATAAGAACACTTATTCGCATGATAGAAGATGGAGAATCAATCCACAAACTTAATTAAATTCATCAAATCAAAATATACATACTTATAACTATTCCTTGGCCTTTGAAGGCCTCATTTTAGACTTCCACACCACCTTCGCTCCTTGCTCTCTTCTCTACATCCTTCTGTCCTTCCTCCTCTCTTATTCGATCCCCTGCGTATCTTTCTTTGACACAGCTAGAACACTTAGCACCAAAGGCAACAGCTTCATCCAGATTAACACCCTTGTTCCCGGAGATCAATTTAACAATATTTTAATGGCACTCTGAGCACACCCTTTTCCTCCAAGGCCACGGGTATGCATTATCTGTAAACTATAGCAAAGAAGAAAATTGCTTAGAGCTCTTCATGTGAGTCATCTTCTTCCTCATCACCTCCAGAGGGTCCACCAGTTTTCTCGTATACTTGCTTGATGATTGGATTGCACACAGTTTCCACCTCTTTCAATTTCTCTTCATAATCCTCTTTTTTCATACAGACCTATAGGTCTACTACTCTCACCACACCTTTTTTTTTGTAGAATGGTCTACACACGGACTGCATATAATTTTGAATGAAAAATTTCATAATGGCTTACCTCCTTCCTAACCTCTACGCCCAACTTGGGCACTAAGACCAACAAGAAAAATTTACAATCTCACCAATATACTAAGATGGAGGAGATTTACCTCCACTAATATCTTACGGTTGAAAGGTTTCAACCACTCCCCTCATTTGCTCAACAGTCCCAAAAAGATTACTTTTTACCTTTACTTTTTACAATTACTCCTTATTAACAACATTTTTGGAGGGAAAATACAATATTTTGAAATTTGAATTTAATCATGACCATGTCTTCAGGTAGCCATTGCAGATGCTCCTACATCATTTTCCAACATTTATTCATATTTTATAGTACAATTACACTTTCTTATAATTGTTTAACCCTTTTTAAATTTTATAAATATGGTGTGAAGGGTTAAGGCGGTATAATAGCCTATACACAAAGATGAATAAAATTATTCTAGAGCAAGTCATTTAATTTCAAACTCAGATAAATGAATATTCTAAATTAAAATACTTAGATGTGATAAATATAAAAAGTACCAAATTTGAAATATGTTCTATTGATTTTAATTCCAAGGAGAAATGATATTTAGAAGGATTTATATTACACAAGAAGATATAAGGTGTACATAGGCAGGAGTGTGTGGGATCAAGATTCTGAAATAGTTGTCAGATTCCAAAAATGATGTTTCTAAAACCATAAACACTGTTATCAACCTTGGGACACTACTATCGATGTTATTATTTGTTCTATGATGTTACTATCTAGTAAAAAATACGTGATAAATTACGATGTAACCAAATTCATTATTATGGGTTTTCTATCACATTTTTACTAATGTATTCATATCTAGAAAACACATATATATATCTACTTATAAATCAAACCCTAGTTGTTCACTATTCTTTACCCTTGGGATGTGTTTTATAAAAAATGGGTTAGTGGGTTCACAGTGTTGAGTTGATCTCAAAGACCCCTCTATCAATGCGCACTACCTACATAAACAATACTCCAAGGAGGGCCTAAGACTTATATAGTTCTCCCCTATGTGTGTGAACAGTGGTGTAATATGTTATATGTAGACGCACACAATTATCTATCTTGTAACTTGAAAAATATCACTCATGGGATACTTTTTGGACGCTTCATACATTTTTTATGACAGATAAATTAATAGGGATGAATAGGGCATAATAACTTAGTTGTGTGATTTATTAAATGGGCCTTAGTAGGAGCTTGCATGGTATTTGTTAGATGAATAATCATAAGGATTAGACTTGTATTTATACCACACCTTTTGAAAATATCTCACAATAAGGTTCAATAATACAAATAAGTTGACCTATAGGTTTCAAATAGCTTACAATTTGGATGAATTTATGTGAATAGACACTAGCATCAACACTAGTGTCCCTTTGTGGCTAGTAGTGTCCAAAGGCTGGAAAATATGCACAGATTTATAATTGGTAGTTAAGGATATACATAAAGTTTTAAGCCTTCTATAGTGATAGGTGGTTTGGGTCATCAAAATGATAAGGCTTGGACTATAAGATAATCATTTAAGCATAATGAGATGGTGAAAATGAACCTTTCAATAACGAGAAGGTTTAGAACTAAAGGGTAGAGTCATGATTGGTATTTGTTAAATGTATAAGATTGAGATGATATAAATATCTAGTTTTAATATCTACATATCCCTCCATTTGATTTAGAAATTCATAAGGATGAATTTTTTAGGTTAAATGAAATAAATGCACATCTGGGTGTGTATAACACACTTTGCCTTTTTTTGAGCCCACTTTGAGTGTTTTTCTAGTATATGACATTTAATCGAAAGTAGTTATAGTATAATTGGTGCATTTAATTTGAAATAATTTAAATGATTGAAATGAAAGAGAGCAAGGAATGAGTACACATGTGTGTTGATGCAACCATTTTGCCTCTTTATATTTTGCTTGGTAAATATGCTTTCTTATGAAGCATTAGAGCTGAGAGAGGTTTAAAACTAAAGCTCAGAGATTTGAAGGGGAGACTGGAAACTATTATGCCCCTAATATGGTGTAAGGATGAGCTATGACATAGCCATGGAGATCACTATATCTCAATGGCATAATTCAAGTGTGAATATATAATCTGATGAGGGTGAGTGATTTGATCAATTTATCCTATAAATATTGTGAGGTTGGTGATTTTATAAACTCAACCTATAAACTTGGTTTGGTTGATTGATTTAACCAATTCAACATATAAATAGAACCAACTATTATAGACATAAAAAAGTTCAATAACAATACTTGGTGTAAAATGGTGTTTGCTATTGATGGTAATCTAGAGATATAATTGGTAAAAATATAATTTTTTGTACACTTGCATGGAATATACACCTATAATATGTCTCAAACTGAAGTATATGTGTCACAAATATGAGAAACTATGTTTCAAATATTTTGAAAAATTAGTGTAATGCATATGATTATGACCCAAGTGTATATTGAAATCATGTAACTATATTAGATATTGTGCAAGTGTGGAGGTAAAGTCTTTATGACATGCCCCCACTAAAATATGTAGATACTAAGAACTTAGTAAGTGTGGAGGTCATGTTTTTATAACATTCTCCCATTTTAAATTTGAAAATTATGTAAATTTGGAGGTCATGCCTTTATGACATGCTCCCATTGATATGCCCCCACTTTTGAGGTGAGGGAAATAGAATATGGTAGTTACCTTATCTCAAAAGGGATAAGATAACCATATCATCTATGTGTGATTCATGTATCATATAGGAGTAACATGTCTATGTAGATATATCAATGAAGTGTGTAGTATGTGATCACATCAAACCCTAAGATGCATGATATAAATCATGGAACTATCTAGAAACTTATAATACAAGCTCAATAAATAATTAAACACACACACAAGAGCACTCAATGAAATTCAAAGGAAGGGTCCAGGGATACCTCATAAAATTTACATGTTTAAATGTTGCACAATCAAAAGGAAATGACATATTCAAATGTCAATAAACATACAATAGCACAAGGGCCAACAATAAAGGAACATATTTAAATGTTCTAGAAACAAGACAATAGAAAATAATGAAATACACATAAGGAAGTGACAATGTGAATATTTTAAGTATAATCAACCAACATAAGCACATCATAATAATCCTTGCATATATGTTTTTATAAAAAACATCATGTAACATAGCATATCAAGTACACTATGAAAAATATGAGCGTGGATATATATATGTGTAAGAATTAGTATATAAGCTCAAACATGTTAATGTATAAATGATCATAAAGGATATGCAACTTGTATCAATCATGATCAATGAAGGAGATGCCCTAAACATAATATATGATGTGGGTAGAGGAGAGGTCCAATATTTGCACATGCTTATATCATGTGTTTGTGGTATGCCTGTTGTAGATTATATTTATTTATTATATATCATCTCAATCTTGTACACTTGGAAAACTCAGATCTTAGTTGTTGCTCTCAGTTTTGGACCATTTTTGCTTCCATAAATCTTGCATCTACTCTACATTGTGCCCCTTGGCCTATATATCTTAGTTTTACTAGTCTTATGTTATTGATCCATGCCTTATATCTTGACTATAATGCTTAAAATGTACTTATCTTACATCTTTGTAAGTTTTAAACATGTACCTAATTTCCTACTCCTTGGACACTAATGTCTAGGATAGACACTAGCATCAACATTAATGCCCTAACATGATGCAAGTGTCCAATACCCTAAAGTCATCTATTTTATGATTGAAACATATCCCAATGGTTGGCTTAAGTGATTTAATTTAAATTACTTCTTCAAAGGGATTGATATAAATATATGATCAACCCTTATTCATTCCTCACCTATTAACATGGGAACAATACCAAGTATTCTTACCAAAGAGCATTCAATTAAAAAAAGATTCCCTCACACCAGTCATAGGTATAACACATCTACAATTTTGAAGTACTAAAGGAGTATCCCAAGATTATGATTTGATAAGTTACAAGCTAGGTCATTATTGTACTTGCTTTGCACATATTACATAGTTCACACACAAGTCAACATGTAGGGGAGAACTACATCACTCTAAGACCCTATTCAAAGTATTGGATATATAGGCAACACTCACTAACATAGGGGTATTTGGGGTCATATTAAAACCATCTAACTTATTTTTTCCCAAGGTCACCATGGAGATGAAGAACTAGGGTTTTATAAATTCATGAAGAATAATAGTCCATGACCCATATTTGAATGCATTAGAGCAAAGGCAAAGTCAAACCTTGAAGCATCTAGGTGTTCACGTCCTTTTCCAATAGGTATTTCATATAGGTCACTTGTATTAAACCTAGATATTAGTATCAATATAATTATCCTAGGTGACATTAGTGTCTAGAGTTCTAGAAGCGTCAGATCCAAAATCTGATGACTACTCTAGATTCATCTTCCAAATTATTTTTTGCCTATTTCAAATTCAACATTATGTTGGCATCAGAACCAGCTAAGTATATTACTTATTCATTATTTACATGCATAGATTAGTTGTACTCAATATATTTAGCCTATTTTTAACATAATAAATTTAGTGTATGTTTATATTTGAGTTTAGCATTTAATTGGCCTACTGTAGATCTGATTATCAACCTTTGTGCATTGTCATTTCAATATTCTTAACCCTATTAACACCAAATTGGGATTCCTACATCTAATTTATGGTTAAATACATATATCACACTTAAATATGAGTGAAACATGCATGTGTATATAAACTAAATGATATCATGTATACTAACATGAAGCAAACAACATAAGTGCCAAGGAGCTAGTAAATATGGGAATGTTAAATATTTTTTTGTATTTTTGAATTATTTGAATGTTTTTATATTTTTTGAGTATTTAAATTTTTTATTTAATTTTTTTGGACTGTTTGTAAGGATAAGAAAATAAGATATGTACAAGGAAAGTGCTACTAGAAGCCAAGTATCTCATCAAGGGGATGCCTCTATGAAGACCCTGCATCATGTGCATCATATTCATATGATGCATAATCAATATCATTAGGATCATACCAATATTTTGTATTATTAGGATCATTATGATGGGATATGTAACTTATTAGGTTGCTCTTAAAATTTTGATATATCATTTTGAGCATCCATGTATGAAAAACCAATTACTCCAAAGATTAGAGTTTCCTTCTTAAATTTTTATTTTTCTTGAGTATGTTCATCATTGTCAAAATGTTGCATATCATTATGAGCCAGAGAAGAGTCATGTATCTTTGCTTGAAAACTAAAAAATATGTAATTTATTCCCTAACTTATTTATTTGAGGATGAAAGCATAGACTTTTTAGTATTGCTCTAAACTTTTTGTTCCTCTATGCGTGAAATAGATATGATGTTTGGATCCTTACCAACCATTTTGTATCATTTGATTTTGTAGGCATGTTTTTCTTTGAAAAATAATTTTTTACAAACCCTATTTTTAGAATACTTGTTTTCTTAACTTGAGTTTGATTTTGTAACTTTTTTTCTTCCTTTTATAATTGTTATTTTTCATTTTGATCTTTTTGTAATATTGATTTTTGTAGTTGTTCCTTTTCATTTTTATCTTTTTGTAATATTTCTTGCTTTAGCTTTGCATTTTGAGTCTTTTCTTCCTCTAATTTTTACATTTTCAACTATTTTTTATCTGAATTATCCTCTGGAACCCATAGTTGCTCTCTTTTCACTTTTGTTGTAAAAGATGCATACATAAGGTGAGTGGGTTTATTAATTGATGTATCAATGATAAGATCATACCTATCATTTATCTTTTGTATTTTGTTATTCAAGGAAAAATAGAAATTTGTATGATTCCCATTCATTCTATTTTATGCAAAATAATATTTTGACTTCTACAAGGATGTATAAGAGGTGATTTGATCACTTTATTTTGAAGCGTTTCTCTTAGAAATTCACTTGAACTCTTAGTATTATTTTTATTTTATTTTTTTAATCACTGGTTATAGATGAATTTAATTTTATCTACTTATTTTTATATGAAATCTCATTGGGTATAACATTACTATGTGAGGATGCAAACACATGATTAACATTAGCATATTCTTGATTCTCTAGGTATGCAATCTAATTTTCCAATGATGTGATATTTGAACTAAAATTATTATTAAAATCTTTTATTGACTTGATAAAAAGGATGATTTTATATTTAAGGGATTTATAGGCACAAACTCTATATATTTCATGGATATTTGGGAGGTGGAGGGGTTTGAGGAAGGATATACTGATTAATTTCATTTTAAATCACAAGGTGGGACACCTTACCACTTGAAGTAGTGATAACATGGACCTAATTATAGGGATAGTAACTCTCACCATCTAAATATTCGAGAAGATGCCTTATAAAATTTGGAATATATGAGTAGTCTATTTTCACTCCCACTTGTATAGAAAGTTGGATAGTTTTTTCAGCATAGGCATCAAAACAATTAATATAATCCATGGGGAGTGAAAGAAAGAGTGCAAAGGTTAGGGAAAAAAAGGAAAAAAACATTAGATATATTATGCTAGTGCAATAAAGAGACTCATAGGCTAGGTTCACCAAATGTTTAGCCTTTTTTGGGTTTTAAAAATATGGTGGAAGGGTTAATTGGGTAGAATAGCCTATACAAAAGGTTGAAAAAAATTATTTTAGATCACGCCAATTAATTACAAACTTAGATAAATGAGTATTATAAATTAAAATACTAAGACGTGTTAAATATAGAATGTACCAAATATGCAAGATGTTCTACTGATTGTAATGCCAAGGAGAAATGATACTTAGCTAGATTTATAATGCCCATGATAGATATGAGTTGTGCATAGGCAAAAGTGTGCAGGATCAAGATTATGAGACAATCATCAGATTTTAGAAATGATGTTTCTAGAGCCATAGTATACTACCATTGACCTTGGGACACTACTTTTGATGTTGTTATCCATTATGTAATACTATTATCTAGTAAAAAAAATATGTGTTGGATTGTGATGTGACTAACTTCACCATTATGGATTTTATATCACCTTTATACTGTTATATTTAGATTTGGAGCATAGGTTGTATATATCTAAATATGGATCAAACCATATCTCTTCACCCTTCTTCACCCATAGGTTTTTTTTTTTTCCAAAAAATAGGTTAGTGGATTCATAGTGTCAAGCTAACCTTAAATACTCCTCTGTCAATGAGTGTTACCTACATAGCCAATACTCCAAGGAGGGCATAAAAATTATGTATTTATCTCTTATGTGTGGGATTATGTGTGAATAATGGTGTAATATTATATATGTATATGCATGCAATGATCTAGATTGTAAATTGACAAATACCACTCATGGACTTTGGATGCTTCAAACCTTTTGTATGATTGATATTATGACTAATAGATAAATAGGGACAAATATGGTAGAATAAATTAGTTGAGAAATTTATTGAATTAGCCTTGTTAGGTGATTATTTGGTATTTGTTGAATGAATAAGGAAAAGGTTTAGACTTGTATTTATACCACACTTTTTGAAAATATCTCACGGTAGGGTTCAACAAGACAAATATGCCAACCCATAGGTTTCAAATAATTTGTAATTTGGATGAATTTAGATGACCAGACATTTAGATAAGGATTTGGAAACTAGCATCAATAAACACTAGCATTGATCCTAGTGTCCCTATATGGCCAATAATGTTCAAAAAGATAGAAAATAGGTGAATATTTTTAATTAATAGTGAAGGATATACATAATTTTTTAAGCTTAATGTAGTGTATAGGTGGTCTAGATCATCATAATGATAAGAGTCATACTATAAGACAATAAGTTAGACATAATGAGATGGTAAATGCAAGCCTTTTGATAATGGGAAGGTCCAAAACTAAAGGTTAGAGCCTTGATTGGTATTTGTCAAATGTATAAGACTGGGATGCTATAAATATTCAGTTTTAGTATCTACAATAGTATGTATTTCAATATAGCAATGATCTATTTACACAATAAAATAATATAAGCATTCATAAACCATATTTCTTTATATACAACACTAGATAATGGCTTAGATCTAATTACATCATTGAATATCCTTATAATTACTTCTTTGGAAATATTATATCATTTAAATACATCTTGTGTTCTTTAACATGGATTGATAATTTCAATAATAAGAATTAATTGTAATATTTTAGATTGTTTCTACTAACATCATTTCAATCAAGTCTAATAACATATATAACTACTTCATCAAATATGTATTCCTATATATTTAAATCCCTATTTGATTAGAACAAGTATCCAATGTACAATAAAAATTTAACATTTCATAAATCAATTATTTTTCACTAAAATAAATTTTAAAAGTATAACATAAGATAATTACTTAATTATAGATTTCATCATTACAATTATATTGTTTGCAGTGATACATCATAATATTACAATTTAGATAAAACCAAAAATTTATTTCCTTCATACAAACATGGGAAAGTAGGATAACATCTTTGATTCTGATAGCAGACTATGTAGATATAGAGAGGGAGAGTATCATAGAGGGATTCACCTCTAACGATAAAGCCTTTTAGATCCCCCACATGCTTCTCATCAAATGAGAGTGGCCCTACCCTTCACAAATGTTTAACCCTAAAATATAGATTAGGGAATCTAAGGTTAAAGCGGATAAAGATAGCCTAAGGTACAAAAGCGATAAACTATCTCAATAGTAGTATAATTAAATACTAAACTTAGATATAACACATATTGAATTTATTAAATTGAGATAGGTTAAAAATAGTAAGTATAACCATGCTAGATATGGAAATGATAAAGAAATAATGTACTTAGCTGGTTCTAATGCTAACATAATTTTAGATCTAGAACAAGAAAGAAGTAAATTGGAAGAAGATTCTTGAATAGTCACCAAATTCTAGATTAGATACCTAAATATCCATACAAACTAACATCAATGTGGGATGGTTGTGTTGACGCTACTGTCTAAACTATATGGAGGTGTCCTCTATAAAATACTTGTTAGAAAAGGATGTGACCACCTAAATGCTTATGGGTTTGTCTTCACCTTTACTCTAGTCCATTTATATCTAGGTCATAGACTATCACTCCAAATGAAATTTCAAAACCCTAGTTCTTCATCTTCATAGTGACCTTGGTAAAAATGGGTTAGTGTATACATGGTGTCGAGATGACCCCAAAGACCCCTCTTTCAATGAGCAATGCCTACATAGACAATATTCCAAAGAGGGCCTTAGAATGTGTAGTTATCCCCTAAGTGTTTGTTTGTGTGTGAATCATGGAATATGTGGAAAGCAAGTACAATAGTGACCTAGTTTTTAAGTTGTCAAATCATGTTGATGGAGAGATTAAAGAAAATTTGATATACATATAGCTTGAGAGATATATGTTTAGACTCACAACATTTTTTATTTTTAATTTTTGATTTAAAAAAAATAGTATTAAGCTATAAAATCCTCTTATTCATTAATTACAACCTTTGATCCAACTCATCAAGTTGGGTTATACCTTTCTTAGAACTATAAAATGCATGAAAATGCTAAAATTGGTTTTCTAAACCTTATTTTTAGGTCTTCAGACTAATAAATCTAAATATCTTTCCCTGAAGATGAAAAATAAATCCAAAAAAACTTGGAACACTTTAAAAACATTGTCATACACCATTATCAAAGTTTCATTAATTTTAAAGGGTTATTTTGCAATATATAGTAATTATTTGTCTTCAAAACCTAGTAGGGTTGCACATAGGCTGAGAGCTTTCAATCAAGGAAAATGTAAATTTTAAGACTTTTTTTCAAATATTTTCAATTGGAAAATAATATCCTCATATATAGAATACACTTTCACTCACTTATACACCTTTAAAAAGCTTAAAAGATGATAAAAAACAACTTTTTATGGGCGTACAAGACCTTGTCTTTGAGTGTTTATAGATAGCAAGCATAAAATGAATAGAAATTCAAGTTATTAAGATATTTTTATAATATTTTGATTTAGAAATACTATTAAAACAAATTTCCTACTTTAATATTCACCTTGGCACTTGGATAAATCCAAAAACATAATAAAGACAAATTTATATGACTGTAGAAACACTTTTCTAGACTCTATAGGGACAATGAGTTAAAATTCAATGGAAATTCCACAATTAAGATCTAGTTTGGATTATTTTCAATTGTAAAACCTTATTAACCATGTATTTTTCCTTTCCAATTTATTTGATCTCTTGTCCAACCTTTAAAAGTGATAGAAGATAGTTTTTTATTGACTATCAAACCCTATTTTTCTGATTGTAGCAACCTGTACCATCTTTTCAATCATGCAACATGTTATTCCAAGTAATAAATATGGTTTTAAAATAAATAATACACCAAATTACATGTAATAAAGGATTGAATTTTACATAAAATAACTCAATAATACATTCTTTATTTGATTTTGAGTGCAAAATATTACATGGCCCTATTTTATAGCTCTATTTAACATATTACTTCTGTATTTTTTATCTAAATATTAGATAAATTATCTATTTATTTGAATTATTATATTATTCCACATACCAAAACCATATTATTTCTCTCCGCATTCTCCATTCTTTGTTCCAACTCCTAAAATTTCTTAAACAATCTAACCAATTCTTTGTAACCCTTCTTAAGACTTAACTCTTAAGTGAGTTTAACATGTACATATATGGTTTAAGACATTTGGATTACTATAAATCATTCCTAGGACCTACCTTGACCCATAAATAAATTATCTATACAAAAAAAAGACTTATAAGTGAGAGAAATCTCTTGAAACACTAAAAACATATTAAAAAATTCAAATTTCAATTTTGGTAGGAAAATGGAAAACAAGCAATAATGACCAAAACAAAGGAAATTAAAGCATGGAAATGCTTCCTAAAGACAAAATATTACCTCTAACACTTATTAAATCCAAAATTTACAATACTTAACATATAAATCTTAATGTTCCTACATCAAGATCCTTGAGTGTAAAAGATTTCATGAGCTCATTTTCATGAAATCTTCAATGGTACTCCAATTCATCATTCACCAATGTATAAGCTTGCTCCATGTCAAGTTTTGGATTATCAAATTATTCTCAAACAATTTTTAATTTTTCTTCCTCCCTGATTGACTGCAATTGACCCTTCACCTACATATCTCATCGAGGACTAGCTTATTCCCATGTTCTATCACACTCTTTTATCTTCAAATTAGCTTGAAGACCTTACACATTGGATGGAACATCAACACCAACTATTTCTCCAATCACTTATACAATATCAATCACTTTGTTAGATTATTCAATCTATCTCTCATACCAATAAACATGCTGAACCGCTCCACACTTATTCCTTGTCATTGCTATCCTATCCATGGATGGACCTACATAATGTACAAACATATTAGAGAAAATAAGAGTTCCCTCATTCACCTCATAAACCATCTCATCATTATACAAAGGCATGTTATCCAACCATTTTCCATTGATATCATGATTCTCATATCTTTCACTCTTACCATGGGTTCTCAAAATCTCCATATCAACCATCTCTATGGCTACCTTTTCCTAAATCACACCTCTAAATTTAGCTCCTTTGCATAGTTAAACATTCTAAATTATATTATTATGTGTACTTAATTTCACAACCTTTACATCTAATGCTTCTACCATGGAAAAATGCAAATCTACTTGGTTTCGCTCTTCCTATATCTATAACTCTACATAGTTGCCATATTCTTTCTCTAACTCTATCACATCTATATTATCCTTCATTATATATCATTCATTTATGGGATGATCACAACTTTATTGCTCCTTGTTATTTTTATAATCAACTTTGAGTTCTTCATAACCAACCTCTTCTTCTTAATCAACTGCAAGAATTTTTTTCCATTCACTAACAACACCTAAGTATTATTTTCAGCTTCATTACCATCTTTCAATGGTGTTAGAGTATGCTTCTTACCATGCTTCTCAGATGTATATGTGTTACTCCTTCCATCATGTATAGCCTTCCTATCAAACTGACAAGGTTTACCCAACAACATGTGGAAAACATTCATAGGCACAATGTCACAAAATACTTCATCCTTATAGCCACCAATATGAAAATCAACCTTACATTGCTCATTAACTAGTAATTGATGCCCCTTTTGTAACCAAGATACCTTATATGGTGTATAATGTATCAATATTTTCAATCCTATTTTTTAAAACCATTTTTGAAGAAAACAAGTTATATGTACTACCACTATCAATGATAACTTTACAACATTTACCTTTTGATTTACATGTAGTCCTAAACAATCTTCCTTTGGATTGGTTCCTTCACCTCCTTGTTTGGTTTTAGTATTACTCTCTTCATCAATAAGGATTATCCTACTTCAAGTTCTCCAACATGTGATGGTTATCCTACACTTTCTTCTTAATCTTGAACAACTTGATTATCGCCTTAAGTTATTATATGGTTTATTTTTAGATTCTTAGGACATTCATATGATCTATGACCATTATACCTATTACATTTATTACATGTTATCCAAAATCCTTATCCTCTGCCTCTTGTATATGGAATTTTTCCTCTATATGAATAACCTCTTTTACTATTGTCTTGGCCTTGAGAGCTGCTTGCTTCTTCATTATGAAACTTGTTGTCCTTTAGCTTTGAAATTTTTGCCTCCTCCTCTAGATTGTTGAGTTTGCCTTCTAGCCAACTTATCTTCTACCTTTAGAGAAAAATAATAAACTTATTTAATTTATTTTGGAGATAATAAAATTATCTCATCCTAAATATTAAACCTCAAACCATTGATGTACCTTATTATTTTTTCATCATCATCTTTTAAATGACTAGCTTTGATTGTAAGCTTGTAGAATTCTTCAATGTAGTCCTTTACACTCACATATTTTTTATTATAATTTTGGAGTTTTTTTAACAATTTTATTAAGTATTTGATAGGCATAGATTTGGATTTAAGCTTTTCTACCATTTTGTCCCATGACTTGATCTTCTCTTTACCTCTTTTCTTTCTTTCTTTCTTTCTTCTTGAACACTATCCCACCAAATGCATGTCCTTTCAACCTTGTACAAACAAACTCTTGTCTTTATATATTTCTTCAAAATCAAATTATTTGTCCATTTTAGCTATCTAATCTACCAATTTTATAATATCTAGACTACCTTCATATACTAGAACCTCCAATTTGGGCTTGGAACCTATTCCTGTGACTACTTTCAAGAGTCTTTCTTCCATTCTTTCTTCATCTTCTTCTTGTACAACATATTGTGATTATTCCTATCCTTAAATCATATAACTTGTCACAACACCTCTTATTTTATTATTTTATATTACCTCTAAATGTTCCTGTAATTTTTTTATCTCATTCAACAATACATCTCTTGATTGTCTTCTTGGACATGCTCTAGCACCACCTCTGACTGCTCCTCTAAGTGCCATTTTGAACTTATTTAAATTTTATTTTTCACAACCTAATTTTCTCTCTTACAAATGAAATTTTTATCCTTAGGTCATCTTTAAGTACAACCAAACCCTGCTCTGATACTAAAAATGATGGTGAAGGAATAAAAAAAGAACCAAACTTGTAATTTTGCTTATGAGAGAGATGATTAGGTCTACAATCCTTATTGACTGCTAATATCAACAAAACAAGGGGTTTTAATACTATAATAGAATATTAAACATTAATTTCATTTTATCTCAACTTATCATACTAATTTATACCTTTATCCAAACTTAAAAATGCAATAAAAGGTGAAAATAAAGTTTCTATACCTTAAAATCAAGCATATAGACTAAGATTATTTAATAAAATTTTATGTAGGTATCCTTAAGACTTGAAAACAAATTTAACACCTCAAATTTAAACTAATTCACCTCTAAAAAAAGTTAAATTGCATTTGGCTAGGTCACTTTTAGGTTATGATGATTTTAGTAGACTAAAACCCTAGCTACCATTATACAGGGCGATGACACTAAATCAAGTTAAAATTGAGTTTTATGACCTTTTTTCAAATATTTTAAATTTTAAAATATTATTATAGTATAATAAATACAATTTAACTCAATTATACACTTTGAATAAGATTAAAAGATGATAAAAAAAATAACTTTTATGACTGTAAAAGACCTTGTCTTTGACTATAGCAATTCAAGTAATTAAGATATTTTTGGAATATTTTTATTGAAATATACTTTAAACACATATTTCATACTATATAATTCACCTTGCCACCTGGATAAATGCTAAAACATGATAAAGACAACTTTGCATGACTCTAGAATCACTTTTTTGGACTATATAGGGACCATGAGTTAAAATTCAATGAAAATTTCACATTTAAGATCTAGTTTGGATTAGTTTCAATTTTAAAACCTTAATTCCCATGTATATTTACTTTCCAATTGATTTTTTCTCATGACTAACCTTGAAAATTAATATAAGATAGATTTTTCTTGACTGTCAAACCTTGTTTTTCTAACTGTAACAATATGTACCTTTTTTCAATCATGTAACACAAATTTAATTATTCCAAACAATAAATATGGTTATAAAATAGGTAATAGACCAACTTAAATGTAATAAATTATTGAATTTTTTTACAAATAAGTCATTCTTTATTTGATTTTGAGTGCAAAATATTACATTACCCTTTTTTATAGCCCTGTTTTACAGACTTCTCTCTGTTTCTCTAAATATTGAAGTCTTGGTATATTTAGTTATATTTTTATCTTCTCCCACATACCACACAACCATATTAATTCTATCCCCATTCTCCCTTCTTAGTTTTAACTCTTACAATTTATCAAACTATTTAACCAATTCTTTGTAACCCTTCTTAATATTTAACTCTTAAGTGAGTTTAACATAAAAATATATGCTTTAAGATATTTGGATTATTATAAATAATGAATAGGACCTACATTGACCCATACTTAAAGTATATAGAAAAAAAAATCATAATAAGTGAGAAAAATATCTTGAAACACTCAAAAACACAATAAAAAATTTTAATTTCAATTTTGGCAGGAAAATGGATGACCAAAAAAAGGAAAGTAAAACATGGAATCATTTACTATAGACAAAATATAATCTCTAACACTTATTCAAGCCAAAATTTAAAATAGTTAACATATAAATCCTTATTCTCCTTCATCATAAACTCTTAGACTTCTCCTTCAGTAGTTCATACCTATAGATGTGTAGTCCCTATAACTGATATGAAAATAGGAATAAAAAGGGAAGCTTTGCTCAATTAAATGCTCTTTCAATGTTCTTTGGTATGAATGCTAGGTTGTTTATGAGGAATGAATGAGGGTCGATCTTGTATTTATATCAATCCCTTTGGATAAATAACTTGAATTAAAGCACTTAGGTTGATCATTAGGATAAGTTTCATTTGCAAAATAGATGACTTTAGGGCACTAGACACTTGTGTCAGGGTAGGACACTAACAATAACATAGGGGTATGGGACTGACACTTGTGTCTTAGTAGTTAGAAAATAGGTACACGCTAAAAACTTGTAAGGACATAAGATAAGTATATTTTAAGCATTTTAGGTAAGATAAAAGGTATGGGTCATCAACATAAGACTGGTTAGACCAAGAGTTGGGATGAGGGGCACAAGATAGAGCAGATGCAAGACTTTTGAAAGTTGGAAAGGTTCAGAATTGAGAGGAAAAACCAAGGTCTAAGTTTTCCAAGTGTACAAGATTGAGGTGCTATATAATCCATAAATATCATCTACAATGAAAAAGATAGATATAAATCTAATGACAAGAAAGAGGTCACCATACAAGTGAGTAAACACTACAACTACTCTACACAACATAATGGAAGTGTGATAGTAAATTGAGATAGGAATTGGTACATCCCTAATGTATACTATGTATATGAATTACTTATGATCATAAGTCTATATTTGACATGTCCAATTTATTTCATTCAAATTCAATAAAATGGTGAGTCATAATAAGGCTAACTAAGATTTTCTCTCATCTCTTAGTACTCACATCTTGTGGTTCATGAATCTAACACTATGTCTCCCCAACCTACCCATACTAATAGTTATTTGGCCTTGAATGTATCTTAGGAGTTAACACTATGATCTATGAGAAGTGTTTATAGAACTACGCCTTTGATGGGTTTCTCATACCACCCACAGAAGTCAGAATCTCATCCACACTTCAGTGAAGTATCATATAACAACATTTTGTTATATTTTTATTTAGGTTTTATTTAATAAGTTTGATACATATATTTTATTGTGTCAAATAATGTGCCTCATTTTCAATCTAAAAATAGGAACAATTTTTATTTTAGGCAAACTTTTGCTTTACTTGGTCTAGAGGACCTCTTTAGAATGTTTTGGGTGTATCTACTTGAGCCCTTCCTTGATTAACAGTTTATAGATGATAAGTTATAAGCGATTATTAGTGGCTTATTTTTAGTGTCTTTGAATTTCCTAAAGTTTGGTATAAGCTTTCTTCTACGAACATCAAAGTTTAATTTTCAGGTTTATGAAGTCTTAGTCAATGATTAAATGCTCCAATATTCACCCTTTTGAATGTTGGACATCCACTTTATGCAAGTTTGTCTATGTTTTGAGACTTTTACATGACTTAATTTTAATAATGAAACCCATGAATAAATTATTTCATAGTAAAAATGGCTTGAATATTTGGTGGACTTAATTTAAATCATAACTTGTAAATCTCACTATACACTCCTTAGCCAAATATTTAATAATCATGATGCTCTTTGCCTACAAATAAATTTTATTTCCCCTTTGATTTAAATTGTTTTGTCATTTTTCTATAAGAATTTATGTTTGAATGTTTAGGTGTAAATATTTGTTTATGTAAATGAATGGTTTTAATTTAAGTATTGATTCACTACTTCTCACATGAATTTTCAATTGACAAAGAGATGGCTTTCTCAAAAATTTGACTTAGTTATTTTTCTTATTTTTTCATAGGTTTTCCAAGACTTCTTAGAGACTCTTAGATTCTTCCATGAATATAAATCTCATCAACATGTGGCTTCATATTAAAATATTTTTGTAAAAAGACTAAATCCTTTTAAAGCCTTATGTCCCCAAGATCGTGCCACATGGTATGATCCTAGTAACCTAGCCCCTCAAAACCTTAGAACATTAGGAGCATTAAGGCATTAGCCTACGACAAAAAAAATATTGACATTGGTAAACATTTATTCCCCTAAATCTATGAGAAGGTGCCACATGGCACCCTCTTAAAATCTTGAGAGCTTAGAACAATTATAACATTATCCCAAAGCATGAAGAGCTTGGGGGCTCGATAAAAGGCCACATGGTGATGACCAAACAAATGTAGACTAAAGATCTTGGGAAGTTGAGAAGAATCCACATGTCCCCATCAATGATAAAGAAAGTGAGATAAAGCTCAAGAGCATTGATAGGCCACCAAGTGGAAAAATGGGACTTGCTAAAAAAATATAATAGCCTAATAAATAATAAATAATATTACATCGATTAATGAGCCACATATACATTCTAAGTCATTAGGGTAGCTTGAGAACCAAAGTTGATGGCCCATATAGCTGTCATGGTTGTCAACTCTGTGAATGGGTTATGTGCACAATTTGATGATAGAAGATCAAGTTGTAGAGGTCCATATAAGACAAAGAAGAGATAAAATATAAAAGTTATGCCTTCAACATGCATGGATTCTAACTACAAAGCATGGTTCAATTGGAAAATATGTTAGAGAATCATGAATCTAAGTTGTATTTCCAAATCTTCATTGAATATATATAACCACCTCATTAGTGCACTAAGCTAGAAGAAAAGGACACGAGATCCTTATCTTTTTAAGAGGTCTAAATTTCCATCATTAATGGTTAAGACTTTTTGGGTTGAAATGTTGTTGGGATTGTGCCATGATTGTACTTGCCTTTCCTTTTGTGTTTTTCCTAGACTATCTACCTAGAGACATTGAAAGTAATAGAATGATTTTATAAATTTGGATACATATTTTATTATGTTTATTTCATTTAATGTATCTAGTATTTTGATTTAGCTGGTGAATTAGGGATAATACCATTAATATTCTTGGTTGTAAATGATTGTCTTAGTTATGTTGTTAGTATATATCATAACTAGTTTATTGAGTTCTTTCATGTTTTATTTAGAATTATCTTAGTCATTATGTGCAACAACTACAAATTGTGAGTAGTTTTATTTAGAATGGATTCACTAAATAAATGGATTACACACTTGTCCTTAGAAGCTTGTCCATTAAGTGACTCACATTTGTGCAATTAATAGACTAGGCACATAGTGGTATAATTATGGTCAGGCATGATTTCAACTCCTTGGCATCAAGAAACTTATTTAACTCAAGGAAAACCCTCTCTTTTATGCCCTACCCTTCTCTCTCTTTTTGTTTCTTTTTGATGATGCCCTACCTGAGTTTAAGTTATGACATGAATTATAGTAAAGTAGAGCTTATTGTTTCATAAGCTGAATCAGATAGACAACTTGATTTAGATAATTAATTAATAAGAATGTAAGTAAATGAACATGAATGCTCACATAAATTGAACCTTTGGTGGCATCAATTGTTGTTATTAGAGTAAAATGGGCTAAACTACTAGATCCTTGTATTAAAATAACATCAATCTTAAAATTAACAAGGGAACATTCATCCCATCTACTATTTCCTCCCTTTGTCCTCTTAGAATGGTTAATCCCATATTCATTTATTAGGTAGGTCATTTGGAGTGACTAATAATATTTATTACTTAAGAAACATCTTAAACCCTTAATGCTTAATTTTACATTAGATAATAAACCAAAGTATTGAAAATCCTACAACAATATGACAAAGGTGATTTGATGCAGACAAAATACACACTTCTCTCACTCTTTACCTTGTTCTTGATTCAAATTCTTTGTTAATGGAACATGGGGTTTCACATGCATTTAATGAATATTAAATTCATGGATTTGGTTGATTACTCTAAGAAACTTAATATTGGTCTCTATAGTCCTATTTGACTCCTTATTCCTATTTTACCCTTGTCAATGTTTCACTTGACTTCAAACTCCAATCTGCCTACAACCTACACAGGCCTGTTCCATCTTTTCTTACATTGAGACCTCTCCCTAATTGCTAATGCATGCTTTACACTTGATTTAAAAACATTGAGATAATTTTTTATGCCTATGATATTTACACTCATCTATTTCAATCATTTAATTTATAAATATTCACTTATGTTCAACCTTTTATCCACTTTTTTGGGTATATAGAATCTATAGTCACCTTCTGCAAGGTATTGGAAATCTTAGTATTGAATTTTGTCTAGTTTTCTACCTTATTCCATGTCCAGATGTTCCATAAACTTATTTATTCATTGTATAATTATTAATATTCTTCTTCCAAGTCTCTACTCTAGTATTCAAACACGTCTTTGGAATTCCCCTATAACACATATCCTTAACTACAGTAATCTGAGAACATGTTTATTTCTATATATCATTCCAAACATGATTTCCTTCTTCTGTGAAAGTTATTTAGGGTCTATATTAAGACTTATTTCTTAGACAAAATCATTAAAAATCATATTATGGCATCTCTATTCCACATTTAACACTATTCTTGTCTTTTCTTGTACACATAATCAAAACTATAGTTCCCAGAAACATCCATCTTAGAATTTAAAGTTCATATTATAGTAATCTGTACAGTTCAATGAGGACTATATTATTTTTATACATGTTTTCCATGGGTTGGTTTATATTCACAACACACTAATTCACACTCTTCTAACCTTTATATATATTTTCCACTAAAATCTTGCCCACATTGTATGTGCAGACACTGCCCGTAGGTCTATAGACTTGTTTGCAGTTTCTTGAATTTACATAATCATTTAAAGGTTATGAATGAATAAATAGACCTCTTCCAAATAATTGTTCAAGTTTTTTTAGTGACTCTATTCCCTATTATTTACATTCTATTTACACACAGTTACCATTGACAGAGTCTGTAGGTGAATTCTTGAAGGTTCTTAAATATTGAATGGATTTACAATCTAACTGATTGTAATAGGTGTGACAAAAAATAAATTTTTAACTTTATTTAGAATCACTCTAACTCCTTTTATAATTCTATTATCTCATTTCTCTATACTCCATTTGTTTACAGTCTGGGTGTGAGCTATCCTACAAGCCAACTTAGTCCTGATAGCCAACATAACAAGAAACAAATGCTAAAAATGATTGAAACACAATTAAATAATGCATAATGAACTCACCAATCCATATTGAAATTCAAAAATAGAGCACAATCACATTTCCTTCATTGAGCATTCAAAAAGAGACATTGTCAATCATTTATTTATGCATAGAAAATAGGGCTATAAGACTTTCAACAACATTTTGAGAACTTCTTTCCATTATTACCTGAGCCTAACTCTCTTGTTCCTTTTAATTCATGGTAATAAATAAATTAGAAACCAAAATTAACATGTTTTATATCCATTTTAACTACCTAAACTACACTTCCATCGATCTTTTGCAAAGACATTTGGCACCTTGGTATAATTCCCAAGATTGATTGTCCATACAAAGGACATATGAGCATGTAAATGTAACCATGGGTTATCATTATTATTATTTTTAAAACCTAAACATGTTATTTGAATATAAAATACTAAACAAACCAAAATTGCTTGAGTAAACATCATTTGGAGTCATCCAAGAAAGATGCTCCTACATCATACTCTTGGGGTATGAAAAGTTAATTTCCATGAAAGTTTGTCAACTTGAATTGATTTCCCCAACATTCCTATTTTTTGTTGTCTCTTTCAATTGAAAGGTATACCACCTGGATCCCAAGGCCTATGAGTAGCACATAGACTTCTTTGTGATTTGACCAATTCCATTGTGCTTACTCCATTGAGGTGGATGTCTTGCATAGTGATATTAAGCTTGACCATCTTCAACACCTAGTGTTTTTCCTACAACCATCCTACACATGGAACACACATATCAAAGCAAACAAATTATTGGTCATCTCCTTGAAACTCAATCTCTTACTTTGGCATGCTTCTTTTGTCCATGCTTGGGTTTGTTGTCTTTGGAATGGTTTTTGATGATTCCTATCTTTCTTTCACCAAATCATCAACCATTACAACTTCTTTTTCCACTTCTATCTACTTTCCATTATCTACTTGATCATTATCTTCTCTCTCCATCACCAACTCCCTCAACATAACAACTTTATCAACAAAACCTCCAAGAAACTCCTTGTTTTATATGAAAGACAAATGAGAAGACAAATTTGTAAATAATATTTCCAAATGATCATTGGAAAACAACTCACCTTTTTGGTCTATTTGTAATATCTTCTTATTTCTTACCTTTACCTCCTCAAAATGCTAATCTACTATTGTATGATCTTCTTCCAATGGCTTGGAAACTGGGATTAGCTTGTTTCTTCATGATTCTTGATTGCAACTATTATGTTCTCATCCTTATTATTGTTGCAACTAATTTCCTTAGGTATGTATTCCTTCTCTCTAAATAACATGACACCTGGTGTCCCTCTCCATGCATTGTCGTTCAATGGTTTTAATGTATACCTATAACCATCATTCTCAATAATATAGGTGTTAGCTCTCCCATCATGCAATGATCTCCTATCATAATACCATGGTATCCAACGAATTATGTGACAAAAATTAATGGGAATGATTTAACATAGTATCTTATCCTTGTATCCACCTATCTGCAAGTCTACATGACATTGCTCACTCACTAGGACTTGATGACTATTATGAATCCAAGAAACCTTCTATGGGCTTGGATGCTTACTTATTTCTAGGCGTAATTTAGAAACCATAATTTAAGAGACTAAATTATACATACTACCATTATCCATAATAACCTTGTAACACTTACCTTTACTCTTGCACATGGTTTGAAACAAGGTCTTTCTTTGTGGTGGTTCTCTTTCTTCTTGTCTGGTTTTCAAAAGGACTCTCTTCATTAGCAATCTATCACCTATTTCAAGAACCTCCACATATTCTATCAATGCATTTACACTCTCATCATATTATTTCACCACCTAATTTTTAATCTTGTGCCAAGCGTTGTCACTTTGCACATCTTTAGGACACTCATAGGACATATGCCTTACAAACTTGTTGCATTTGAAGCACTTGCTTGGAAGCCACCTATTAAAACTTCATCTACCATATGATTTTCCAACTTTATTGATGTATCTACCTCTATTTTATGAACTTGAATCCTCTGAACTACTGCCCACTTCTTTACTTTGTCCTTCCCATTTTCCTATATTGCTTGGTTTCCCTCTTCCTTCTTGTTGGCTTCTTCATCTATAATTTCTTCCACCTTTATCTCTATTCAATTGACTTTGACTTATTGAATTCTTTTTTATACTCTCAAGGATACTTGGTAAGCCTCCTCAATATTCCTAGGTGCCAAAATACTCAGCTCACCTTGAATGGCAAACTTCAAGCCATTCATGTATCTAGCTACCTTTTTAGCATCATTTTCTATGTGGCCTAATCAACTGGTCAACTTATAGAACTCCTCCATGTATTCATTCACTGTCATATATTTATGCCTTAAGTTTTTTGGACTCTTAAAAAAGTGAGTATGATAATCCTTATACATGAACTTTCCCTTCATCTTGGCCACCATTTTATCTCATGACTTTGTCTTGTCTTTGCCCCTTCTTCTCTCTTCCTGGATGTCATCCCACCACAAGGATGCATGTCCTTTCAGCCTTGTTACTAAAAATTTCAACTTCTTTTCTTCCTTCACATCTTTGTATTCAAAATATTTATCCATAGATGTAATCCATTCAACCAACTCCTCCACATTCAGGCTAGCCTCATACATGGGCACTTCTATCTTGGGTTTTGAACTCACCCCAAGAATTGCTCTAATGAACCTCTCTTCTACTCTTCCTTCATCACCTTCCTCTACTACCTCTTCATGAGGAGTCTCATCCTCAACATCAGATATATCACCCTGGTTTATCTCTCTTCATTATGTCAACTCCATGGCTTGTAATCTTGCTTGAAGGTTTCTCATCTCAACTATCATAGCATCCACTGCTTGCAATCTCCTTTGGATTGTTGTTATTTCTCTTCATCCTCTACTTGACATTATTTATTTTTGCCTTTTAAAGATATCTTAGCTCTAATACCAAATGATACATATAAAATACACACTTCTCTCACTCTTTACCTTGCTCTTGATTCAATTTCTTTGTTAATGGAGCATGGGGTTCCACATGCATTTAATGAATCTTAACATCATGGATTTTGTTGATTACTATAAGCAAATTAATATTTCTCTCTATAGTCCTATTGGACTCCTCAGTCCTCTTTTACCCTTATCAACCTTTCACTTCACTTCAAACTCCACTCTGCCTGTAACCTATACAGACATGTTCTATGTTTTCTTAGATCAAGACCTCTCCCTAATTGTCAATGCATGATTCACACTTGATTTCAAAAACTTTAGATAATTCTTTTAGGCCTATGATATTTCTACTCATCTTTTTCAATCATTTAATTCATAAATATTCACTTATGTTTAACCTTTTATCCACTTTCTTGGGTATATAGAATCTATAGTCACCTTTTGCAAGGTATTGGAAACCTCAGTCTTGAATTTTGTTTGGTTTTATACCTTATTCCATGTCCACACATTCCATACACTTATTTATTCATTATATAAATATTAAGACACTTATTCCAAGTCTCTACTCTAGTATTCGAACACGTCTTTGGAATTCCCCTGTAACAAATATCCTTAACTACAGTAATCTGAGAACACACCTATTGTTATATCTCATTCCAAAAATGATTTCCTTCTTCTATGAAAGTTCTATAGGGTTTGTATTAAGCCTCCTTTCCTAGAAAAAAATCATTAAAAATCCTATTATGATGTCTCTATTCCACATTTAACACCAGTCTTGTCTTTTCTTATACACATAATCAAACCTGTAGTTCTTAGAAACACCCATCTCAAAATTCAAAGTTCATATTACAATAATCTATACAGTTCAATGAGGACTATATTATTCTTCTACACATTTTCCATGGGTTGGTTTGTATTCACAACACACTAATTTTCACTCTCCCAACCTCTATATATATTTTCCATTAAAATCTTGCCCACACTATATCCTTATTTATAGTTTCTTGAATTTACATACTCATTTAAAGGTTATGAATGACTAAATAAACCTTGTCCAAACTCATTCTTCCAAATAAGTCTTCAAGTTTTTTTAGTGACTCTATTCCTTGT
Organism: Torreya grandis; assembly: GCA_037957365.1. Classification (NCBI taxonomy): domain Eukaryota; kingdom Viridiplantae; phylum Streptophyta; class Pinopsida; order Cupressales; family Taxaceae; genus Torreya; species Torreya grandis. The sequence goes on along the minus strand of JARHVA010000641.1, from coordinate 2,147,565 downwards.
TCTTTATATTTTGTTTACACATAGTTACCATTGACATAGTCTGTAGGTGAATTCTTGAAGGTTCTTTAATCTCAAATGGATTTACAATCTGACTGATGGTAATAGGTGTGACAAAAAATAACTTTGTAAATTTCTTGAGAAACACTCCAACTCCTTTGATAATTATATTATCTTTTTTATCTATACTTTATTTTTTCACAGTCTCTGTGTGAACTATCCTACAAGCCAACTTAGTCCTCACAACCAAGATAACAAGAAATAAATAATAAAAACTATTGAAACACAATCAAACAATGCATAATGAACTCACCAATCTGTATTGAAATTCCAAAATAGAGAGAAATCATATTACCTTCATTAAGCATTCAAAAAGAGACATTGTCAATCATTTATTTATGCACAGAAAATAGGGCTATAAGACTTTCAACAAAATTTTGAGAGATTCTCTCCATTATTCCTTGAGTCTAACACTCTTGTTATTTTGAATGCATGGTAATAACTAAATTGGAAACCAAAATTAACATGTTTTATATCCAATGTAATTACCTAGCCTACTTTTCCAATGGTCTTTTGCAAAGACATTTGGCACCTTGGCACAATTCCCAAGATTGATTATCCATACAAAGAACCTATGACCATGTAAATGTATCAATAGGTTATCATTATTATTAATATTTTTAAACCTAAAAATTCCATTTGACTATAAAATACTAAACAAACCAATTTTTTTGAGTAAACATCATTTGGAGTCATCCAAGAAGGATGTTCCTGTATCATGATTGATAACCAAAACTTGATAGCAAGGTTATCTATGTTTTCCAATTACCTATCTATAAGGTTTTGGTAACATCCATTAACCATTATTTTGATCAGTATGAATTCTTATTGCTACTTATTTCAATATAAGAGTAAAAGGTAATATCAATTTGATCATTGATAACAAATAATGTAATTTAAAATATATAAATACGATAGTCAAATCATCAAGCCAATTCAATTTATGATGTCTTTTTAAAATGTATTTATCATATCCCTTAAAGCTTGCTGCAAAATTTTATGAAAATACTTGTGAAAATGCTTTTATTTAATCATTACCCATAATACTAGTGTTGTCAATATGGTTTAAGTAAAATATAGATGTTAAGAGTAGCATCATCAGTCAGAGAGTTGAATGTGATCCTTCACAATGATATTTTATAATAGTTTTTTATAAAGGGTTATGTTTAGAAGAAATATGTATATATTATCAACAATGATGGTATAAGTGGTATTGAGGAACAAAATGACAATGTTAGCAGTATTCAAGCTATACTTTTATTATTGTATAGGATTTATAATCAATAGAAACTTCTTGTTTAAAAATTGAATCATGCAACTTAAATAGGAAGCAATGACAGTAATTTACAAATTCAATGGATTGTGCATCATGTTATAGTATAATGATTTAAGTTCAAATGAATTTGAGAGAACATATTTGACATATCTTGAACTAATTCATTTCCTTGTTTTCTTGCAATAATTAATTTAGATATAAGAGGAGATTACAAGGCACTAGATATATTATTTTCCTATACAAACATATCTACATCTTTAATTTTGGATAACACCAATGACTTATTCTAATGATTTATATTAGATAGAAGAGTTAAATAATGAGAATTATTCTATTACTTTCAAATGCAAGTGTTGTAGTGTTTAAAGTGCATAGTTCCAAGGTGAAGCATAGTCCCAAAAGGGTGATATGTAGCCCAAAAAGAAGAAGACATAATTTATCAAAACTAGTTGTATTTAGAATGTAGACCAAAAGGTATTTAAAAATGCAATGTTAAGGCATGGCACAAATCATGACAAGAGAATGTAGATTTTACAAGGTAAAACACCATTTTATAAATATAGTAAAGGCATAATGTAATCAAAAAATAATTGGAACATAGTCCATAAGAGATGCAACTAAACTTATAAATGATAAAATAAAGTTTTAGAACCCAAGGCATAGTCATCCAAGTATAAGAAGGCACAATTTATAATAAAAGTGTAATTTATGGAAAGTAGGGCATAGTTTGTAAAGATAACCCACAAGAGCATGTTGAAGAGTAGGGCATAGTTTGTAAAGATTAAACATAGTTTAAAGTGGAAACTCCATTTAGTTTACAAAATTAAACAATAGTTAATATGAGTAAAATTTAACCAAAAATGAGGTGGAACATAATTATTGGAACCCAAAAACAACAATATCAATCCATACGTAGTTTCATAAAAGGCAAGATTAGTTTTTCATATTAAAATATAACCATTAGAAGATGGACATAGATCATGAAGAGAATTCCAATTTTGTAAAATGTAAAAAATATTAGTTTGAAATGTAATAATTGTATAGCAAAAAAACTAGAATTAAATATGACTTATTGATTGATTTCTCCTTCAATGTGTTTCCCTTGGAAGGCATCTTTCTACAACTAACTATCCTTAGTGAAATGACAAGTCTTTTTTTCTGAATGTGATCTAATGCAAATGGCATTCCCAAATTGGAAGGCATAATAGGTTTGAATTAAAAAAAAAATCCTTTTAGATTTTTAGTGGCATCTCAAGAGAGGAATATGTCCTCATTAAATATTTAAATCTTTGGCTAACATAATAAATGCTTTCAACTATCCAACTATTCCTAGGGAAGGCACCTTTGGTGTAATTTATTGCTTATTTGTGAATGTATTTACTTTATGGTAAAGTTGAAAATATCTTTAACTATTTTGTCTCCCATGGCACAACCCATGTGGTTGATATTTCAAAACTCTCAACAACCAATCAAATCACATACTAATACAAATACATAGGGTTTATAATAGTTTTAAGACTTTTCAAACTGATAATTCAATAATAATTACAATGTAGAGGGTGTAGGGGTTCATACTAACACAATTAATAGGGGCAATTCCATTAACAAAATTTATACAATGTTTATTATATTGCGAATTTGTTGGGTGAATATTTTATCGTCAACTAATTGAAGGCAAAATGGTTATATCAGCCACAGTGTAATGAGATCAATCTCTCCTCTCAGTAATGGGAGGTTCCCTATAAACTATCACAAACTAATTTAAACTAAATATTAATTTTGGGGTGAGACCATATCATTCATTTCTCTTTTTTCAAAAATAATGTTTACGAAATAAAAGAACATTTTCTTGATATTAAATGAAAATTTGAGAAACTCACAAGAGTATAAAGTCTATCGTTGCTTCTTTTGCTGATTTATAACTTAGAACACAATAGAATGAAGTGCAGCCCAAAGTCTTTACCAAAAATTGTAACAAAGTATATGATCACAAAAGATAAAATTAGTTCAAAGCCTTTCCAATATCCTTTATTTTAGAACACTAAAACACAAACTAAAGATAATTGTTGTAGCGCAAAGTCTCCACAATAAACTTTAGCACATCTCCCAGATTATTTTCACTCACACTACTTATTTAATCAAATAGATAAGATTGCATTAGGAAAAAGACATAAGAATAATTTCTAATACAACACAAGTTATTTCAACACAAAGTTTGAAAGGTCACTTGCCTTCTCATTCACTTGATAAAATTTGATTTATAATTTGAGCTCAAAGTCTCAAAATGCCTTTCAATTTTGGTAGAGTTTCGCTTCCATAACTAAAAGATTAAAAATTACAATAAAGGCCCTCTTTATTTATAGGGAGAGGCCTTGAGGAAATTTAGGAAAAAATTAAATACCTTGACTTCAAAAATAGGAGTCCTTATTAACTTAGGACTTCTTATATTTTTACATGTAATTACATATGAAAAAAGTACATGTAAAAATGTCCAAAGCTATTTCAAAAGTACATCTAAAAAATGAAAAATAAACCAAGGGAATTTTGTTTTTCAATTTGTATCCCCATCTTTTTTCATGTGAGCATCATACATAGTGAAAGTTGTTTGCATCTCGATACTGTCTAGACTAACAATGTTCTTGAAAATCATGTTGGCTTTGACTATGGCATCTCTTACTGTGGTGACTGATTTTGCATGACTAGTTAACATGTTTTTAGATTATTTAGAGTTAACTGATTGTCCATAATATTGTCCACAGAGGCTATTAAAAAAGTCTTAACTTTGAATTTTTTAGGAACATACCTTCAAATTCCTGAATCATTTCTTTTGCTAAAAGGAATTGGTTATCTTGAGATGTAAACTTGCAAGGTAGCTCCTCCAAATTATGCAAAAGGCTGACATCACTTTGTTCACTGAGTTTCCTTACATATTTAAGGTCAGTGATCAAATATTTAAGCACACGAATCTTATATGTCAATGCCTCTTTAGTTTCGGTATAAGAGTGCCTATCAGTAATGACACCAATTAATATTAGAGTGCTTATTTTTAGTTTTCTCATGTCCACCAATTTATCAAGATACTTTTCTATGCTTTCAATATATTGAGAAACAAAATCAATGAGATCATGAAGTTCTACTCTTATTTTTCTCATTTTATTTGTCTTCTCATATAACTCTGTGAGTAGGGAAATTCCTTGTTCACGCATCTTTTCCAAGTATTCTTCAAGTAATTTTCCTTTGAGATGAGTCATTTCTACTTTCTGAATGATGGGGTCTTTTATAGAAATAACCTCAAGAGTTATTGTTTCTAAAGTGAAAGTGATTCTCCTTACCACTGCAGTCAACTATTCCACCATTGCTTTGTAGTGATCTTTCATTTCTTTCTCCCTATGAAATTTATGAATCAGCATGTCCATGGCTGACTGCATATCACTGTTGGCACTTTCATGAGTTACCTTGCCTAATTTAACTCTAGAGATAGAGTAATCATTTATATCAAAAAATTTAATGGTTACATCCTATGGAGGTCTTGCAATCTCTATAAATTTGTGTCCCTTATCCCCAAGCATTTTTGAAGGAATATTTGGCTTCTTTAGGGCCTTGGCTTTTACTAGCACCAGCTTATTAAAATCAAATTCATCTGGAGAGATGGCTTGTTTCTTCCTCTTTGGTGTATAAGATCATAACCATGGTGGGAGCATATAAGTACTCACATTATGATCTGTCTCCATTTTTGGCATCACTGGAGCTGCACTTGCAAAGGTAGTGGAAATAATAGGTGGAGTGTCAGTAAAAATTGCACCATTTACTAAGTGATTAAAAGTATAAGTATCTCCAATATCAAAAGATGGGGAGGACAAACTAGTAATAGACCTTGAGGAATGGAGAACATCTTCAAAAGTGTTTTGAGGGTTGTCAAAAATTATTTTGGAAGGAGAGGGAGACTCAGAAGAGGGAACATTAATAGGAGAAATAGATGAAGGAGCTGCAACAGGTGTGTTAGGTGGGGGAGAAGAGACTCCCATTTCTTGTTGTACATTCTCTTGTGGGGACAAAGTTTTTCTTCTTGTTGATTTGTAGGCCTATCTTCAATTTCCATCTCTTCTGTCGATGGTTCTTCAGTGTTCTATTTTTCAACTTCCATATCTTCTATTTCAGACTCTTTTTCCACAACTTTTGACTTTTTCATCACAAATATGATCTTAGGCTTATGTGGCTTGGAAGAAGAAGAAACATCACTTTTATTCTTCATCTTATTTTTTAATTTTATTCTTGTTTCCTCTTGAATCTTAGTTTTTGAACCTGTGAGGAATTTTTTCAAAGCAATTCCCTTATTTGCTAGCCAATTATTGATGTTTGTCAATATAGGTTCAAATCTTTTCCTCAATGAGGTCAGCTCTTTTTGGGACCATTAGATTGGAAGAAGAGGGGCATTAACAATCTGTTCAATATTGTATATGTCACTAATCAACTTTCCATCATCCACTAGATTCTTAGGGATATCATCAAGTCCTAGATATTCAATCTACTCAAGAGATAACATGTTGTAGTCTATTTTCTTGACATCTTCTGCTATTCTCAAATCTACCCAAACATCTTCAATCATAGGTTCATGAAATTGGGTTTTCCTCTTGATTATGTCTTTCATGCCTTTGTAATCAAAATTTGGTCTTCTCTTGAATTGATTCATAGTTACAAGATGCATCTCAGTTTCCATGACTCTAGCCTTCCCTGCGGTTAACACTGAAAACCTATCAATTTCAACTGGGAACCTATAATCAAGCTTCTTGAGTTCAATTTTTAATTATGCATGATGATCATTTATCTGCATAGCTCCATTAAGACCAATTTGTCTAAGGGGAATCTTGGAAACATATAAGGATGATCTTAGTAAAAGCCAACCCTCAGGTATGAAAAAGAAGGAAACTGTAAGAACGTGCATCTAAAATCATTCACCACTATCCAAGCCTCATCTGACACTCTTCTTTGTTCTAGTTGAGGATCAAAAAGACATAAGAATACTATAAATAAATCATCATTTACTTTTCTAAAATGATGAATAAAACCCTTTAATGTTAATTGAGAGTAGTATTGATACATTGGGATTTCTCTCCTATCTCCTCCTGATGTTAGACTTGGAAAGATTCTCATTGAAGCTGTAATATACACCAGATAATAAGTCATGTAGAAATTGAAGGTAGTGGATACCTTCATCAATTGATCATGCAAAGCATTGCTAGTTTATTCTCCTTAGAAGATGGTTTGTTTTCCTTAGAGTTTTACCTTGATGAAGGGATACATCTATTCATGAAACTGTGAGGAAGAGGACAAACCTCTTACCCTATTGAGAAGAGTTATCAGATCACCAACTTATTCTGTAAAGTCACTTCTCAAAAAAATTCATGGCCACCTTGACAAATTTGCCCTTGATGTCTTGAGCCATTTATTATTGATTACCTTCTTTGCTTTTTCAGGATTTTTGTCATACTCTTTTTGTGCTTGAAAAGAATCAAGCTTTATCACTTCTATAGCAAGAAGACACATAAACACCTTATCAATGAATTTGGGATCCAGTCTAATTGTCACATTGCCACTAACATCTAACACAGCCCTAGTATCTTTATTATAAAATTGAGCACACTGAAGAATAATTTCCATGTTGTCAACTGCTACAAGGAAAGAAGATATCAAATGAGAATTACTGTCAATTATCTTCTTCATTTCAGAGCTGAGATTGCTTGACTTAGTTCTCTCCACAAACTTAGCCATGTCCACATGACCAATCTCTATATCTCTAATGTCATCGACATTATAAGTAATCGAGGTGATTGAAAAAACACCTTGATATTTATACTTCATCACTTTCAACTTCTTTGGAGAAAACTCAGTCATCTGAAAGAGCTTTTACCAAAAGGATGTCAATGAAGAAATAAGATCCACAAAAGAAACTACAATAAAAGTCATGATCATGCAATTAGGGAAAATACTGGCAATCTAGAAAAATTGCATGTCGATGATCACGGCTATGGAGATGCACTTGAAAGGGACAAAGTGCAAGTAGGCCAAAAAAAAGAAGAGGAAAGTGGGCTCAGAAAAAAATTGGAAATATCCTAGAGTTCAGAAAATTCAAGAGGATTTTTGCATGGGCAACAAAATTTATTGCCCTTGCATATGAGGAATATTTACATTTGTATTGGTGGTGAAATTAGCCACCCTTGTAGGTAGGAGAAAATTTGTGTTTATGCATAGGTGGATAAATTCACCGCCATTGCATATCTTTTGTGTGTAGGAGTGGTAAAAAGTGTTGACAAGGCATAAAGCAAGAAAATCAAAGTTTTGATGTCTAAGTGGCAGAATTAGTTGCTACTGTAGGAAATGGGAAATGTTTAAGTGGTATTGTTTGCTAACATTATATGTGGTATCATTTTCTAAGTTTTCACTAAGATAAAGCGATAAAAATTCACCACCCTTACACTATTGTTTAGAATGTTTCATACAACTTGAAAGTGACAAAATTTGGCGTTTATGCATTTGTCTTATCTATGACGGGAAGAGTGAGAGTGACTTATTAAAGCCATCATAACCAAGTTATTTGTGATGTTTTTAAAATGAATTGGAAGGGCAAACCAAAGTCAGGTCAAACCACCGATGACATGCACAATGAAAACCTAGAGCAAAGCAAAATCAGTGACTAAGGCTCACTAGGGTAAAACAAAAATAAAACAAGGGTTGAACCACTGAAAGATAAAACAAAATGAAAAGAAAAGTACATGTAGCATCAAATTCAAGATCTCCCTTGTTTATGTGGTTGAGCGATTGTGGAGAGGAGTCTAGGAAACTTGAAATAAAAAGAAATGACAAATAAAAAGCATTTAAAAGCCCCAAACAAGCTTTTAAAACTTGGCACGTGCGACCATTAATGCCACATGAAATTTAATATTTTGAAAATCTTTCCTCAGGAAGAAAAAATATCCGCCCTAACATATGTCGGTGCTAGATCATGCATTGGCGACAAAAAGTGCTGTCAATACATGTTGAAAATAAAATTTCTCTAACACTCTAAAAATGATCAAAATTGACATTTTGATCAGATAAAGACTACAATGGGTTTCACAATTTTTGAGAAATCATGGCAAGGGAATGTTGTAAAATTTTCTAGGATGTCAAAATTTTTCACTTGAGATCAAGATAATCTTGTCTTGAATGACAAACTTAGAGTGTAGATTATGAAACAGACAAGTTTCATAGGGGTTGTCCACAAAATGAGTGTAGCTGATTTTGGGAACAATAGCTGGCTCTAGCTAGGAAACTTCTATTGATTAAACTTTGAAATGATTTAAGAGAGTAGAATCCAGTCTCTAAGTGCCTTCATCCATGCCATTGGGCTATGGAGTCAAGCTACCAAAAAAGAAAAAAACACAAATAACTAAACAAAAATATAAAAATAAAAGCATAAAGCTATACAAATAAACTTATCTAATACTTCAAGGATTAAAGTGTTTCAGATGTTGCCCACTGTGAGGTAGCGAGATTGGTGTTTCATCCTGATATTATAACAAGAATCTATTTCCACCATAGAATTGATGAATGGTGAATGGACCTCTCCACAAGGAATCAAATTTTCCATACATTCCTTTGGGTTCTCTCCTCTTATCCCACAACAAGACTTGTTCTCCAATCTGAAACTCATGAATCCTTGATTTCTTGTCAAAGAGTTTCTTTACCTAAATTTGATGTTCAGTGATACAGTCCACTACCATAGTTCATTGATCTTCTAGTTCAGTTAGTTACATGATCCTTTTATCAATAGAATTTTCAAAATTTTGATCTTCCACCACCTTTGCCAACTTTAGTGCTGGTAGTTCCAAGGTAATTGGTATCTCTGCATTCAGACCATACAGAAGCTAAAATGGTGACATACCTATTGCCCTTTTAGGGGTAATTCTATCTTCCCATAAAGCATCAAACAATGCTTTATGCCAAGTTCTCTGATTGTCATCTACAAGTTTCCTGATAATAGTAACCAGATTCTTGTTAATTGATTATGCCTGACCATTTCCTTGTAGATAATAGTTTGAGGAGTGGGAAAGAATGATTCTGTGCTTGTAGCAAAAGTTAGTAATCTCATGAGAAGAGAAACTAGTGGCATTGTCTACTATAATCTTGTTTGGAACTTCAAATCGAGAAATAATATTTTCCTTAAAGAAATTACATACCACTTTTGAAGTAGCATGCTTAACTAGGTGGCTTCCACCCACTTGGTAAAATAGTCTATCACAGTGAGGACATATTCATGTCTAAAACTTGAGGGTGGGTTCACAATGCTAATGAAGTTGATACCCCATTTCTAAAAAGGTTCTACAATCACCACCAGCTTTAGAGGTAATGTGGCCAACTTAGGTTTCCAAATAAACTGTTGACACAACTCACACTTACGTACCTAATTGTATGCATCTTGAAATAGTGTAGGCTAATAGTATCTAACTCGTAGAATCTTGTGAGTCATCACAGGTGCATAAAAATTTCCTCCACAAGCCAAATTGTGGAAAGACTCCAAAAGTTTAGTTTGTTGCGCTTTATCTATGCAACAAAGAAATACTCCATTAAGGATTATTTTGTACAAACCATTATCCCATAAGACATAGTTAGCAGCCTTCAACTTAATAGTTCTTTTCTCTTTATAAGATAGATGGGTAGGAAACTCACCATAGATAATAAAATAAGTGATATTTGAATACCACTCATTAGTCATAATGACAAAAAGAACTATTGCCATGTCTTCAACTTCTATTTCTTCATCCCTTGTCTCTTTTGGTACTTTATCAACAATCAATTGACACAAACCTCTTCCCCACACAAGCTTAGTAGGTTTGATATCAAGATATAACTCTTGGATCTGAGCAATCCAATTGCCCCTTTTAGTATCAAACTCTTGTTGAGTTAGAATAGAGTTTACTATTGTATCAGGCACTAGAACAACAGTATGTGAATTTAGGATATAGAATCAGAAATGCTTTACCGCCTTAACCATGGCATAAACATGCTTCTCCATGTTTGAATATTTCAATTCATGAGCTTTGAGAGGACAACTCATAAATGATATGGGAGATTCTACACCTTCATTCTACTGAACCAAAATGGCAAAAAGTGTATATTCAAAAGCATAGCTGTATAATATGAAATATTTAGTATAGTTTGGACAAACCAGGTTTGGAACATGAGCAATAGCCTTCTTGATATCTTAAAATGCCACTTTTACTTTTGTAGTCCAATGGAGAGTATCCTTACCCTTCATCATGTCAATGATGTGGTGAGTTTTCTCTACAAATTTAGAAATGAATCTTTACAAAAAATTCACCTTTCCAAAGAAAGAATGAACTGCAGTCCTACTAGCGGGTAGAGAAAGATTTTGAATAGATTTGACTCTTTCTGAGTCAATTTTTGTGCCTTCTTGGGATACAATATGATTGAGAAGTTTACATTTTGTAACCCCAAAAACTAACTTCTTAGGATTGAGAGAAATACCATTTTACCTACAACATTCTAGCACTTGTCGTAAATGATGCACATGATTAGGATGGTGTTTGGAGAAAATAGTCAAGTCATCAAGATACACTACAATGAATTTCCATATCTCATCTCTGAAGGCAAGGTCCATTGCTCTCTAGAATGTGGCATCAGCATTGATTAGACCAAAAGACATTTTGTGATATGCAAATGTGCCCCAAGGTGTAGTGAAAGTGGTTTTATATTGATTTACTTCATTAAATTACTCTTGATTATAACCAAAAAAACTATCTAACATAGACAACATTTTTGAACTAGTTACTGTCAATACTTGATCCATGATGGGTAGGGGGTAGTTATCCTTTAGAGAAGATTGGTTGAGATTCCTGAAGTCAACACAAATACAAATTTCTCTGTTCTTTTTCCTTACAGGAACTATGTTCATGATCTAGGTGGAATGATGAATTGAAAAAATTATCCTTGCATTCAACATCTTTTGAATCTCAAAAAGGATAGTACTTGATATTTTGGAGTTGTATTGCCTTTGTTTCTACTTGTGAGGCAATGACCCAACTTTAAGAGGAATTTCATGCTTATTTTTTTTAGGCTTGAAGGATTTCATATCATCATAAGAATATGCCAAAACATCAATGTAATGATGAAGAAGAGTAATGAATTTGAAATTTTCATCAGTAGTGCAACATTTCCCAATGTTGACCATTTTGGGATTGACTTTTGAACTCAAATTTACTTGATCAAATTCCATAGAGAGACTTGAATCTATTTATTGTTGCTGCTTGATATATCTGTCATGCTTATCAAATAAATTTTCAAGAGAAACCAAACCTTTTGGAATTTTGTTCCCTTTGAGTTGAAGAAATTCCTCACTAGTTTGTGAATCTATTTTGGAAATGTAATCCCATGGTGGAGATTCACTACCTTCAAAATAAAGCTCATCAAAACTATCCATCTTTTCCAAAAAAGTAATAATTTGATTATCACCATTGAACACCTACTAATGGTCATCATTATCAGGTACACTTGGTCAAAAGACTAGCTCAATAGTTTACTTGTTCCTTTTGAAATCTTTATGAGAAACCATGAGAGTTGCGGAGATAACCAATGAATCTACATGATCATTAAACTCTCTTGGCACCATAGAGATATTGAAAGCATCAAAACTTTCAATGCAATCCCACACATGATTGTGATAATGTCAAAATCTTTTGTTTTTAGTTTGATACAGATTTCTCACTTGACAAACCAACAATTTAGCATCTTCTCAGGCATGAAGAACCTTAACACTTCTAGTGTGAGCAACTTTCAATATGAGCAATAATGATTCATATTCAGTAGTGTTGTTGGTATTGTCAATTACAACTTACATAAGCAAGGAAAATATCTCCTTTGGGGATATCAAAACAATTTCAGATCCAAAACTGGTAGAGAAATAACTGCCATCAAATGCTAAAACCCAAACCTCATTATAATTTGATTAGTCTAAAAATCCTCTTCATCAGTGAGGGAAGATCCCTTTTTACCTAAACTTTTCTATAAAAATTCTTCTAATCTTCTATCTGAATTATTTGAACTGTCACCTAAATAACTTTCATCAGATGAATTAAAAACATCTTCAGTGGATAGAAAATAATTACCTATTCTTGAGGACTCAAACAAAATTTGAGCTTTGGGGTTTGCCATTTGGATAACAATATATTTTGACTCTTTCTCAGGAAACAACTTTTGCATGATGCCTTTAATAGGTATTCTTACTTCAGATAGATCCATGTTCAACTCTCCACCTACATTTTTACAAAAATTACGTCCAAGCATAATGCCATAAGAAGCTGGAACATCGACCACTAAGATTATCATCTTAATCTTCTTGTTTGGAAAAGCTACAAATGCAAATTGGGCATCTTTGATTTGACCCAAAAGTGATACTTGCTTATTTTCCATGGAGAAATATCTCCCAAAATTTTTAGTTAAGGTAAGACCGAGAGATTTTGCTACTTTGGTGGGCATAACATTATCAGAGGCTCTAGAGTCTATTATACAATTTCTCAACTTATGATCATTTATCAATATAGAAACATATTGTTAGGGTGTGGAACTAAAAGCTTCACCAAGGAGCATACTTTAATAGGTTCGGGTCTACACAGACACCGGCATCGGTCAAGAGCGACCGACGTCGGCCAGATGTAGTTGGAGAGACGTCGATGTCGACAGAGTATCGGTCGGCGGCAGTCACAGGCAAGCAGCAGGAACCGGTGTCGGTTACCTGTGAAACTAGAAAGCTATTTCCAAGGACAGAAGCGAGTGTTTGTATGATGAGTTTGAGTTGTAGTCTTAAGCTCGCGTCTCTATTATTAGCAATATTATTTTTAGAGCCCTTGTTCAAGTGGCTTAACTGTTTGTTGTAAGTGCATGCTCAAGTCTCCTAATTCTATATGTAGAATTAGATCTTCCTAGCTTATTGTAGTTAGTGTGAATTATTGTAGTAATTCATTGTATGTAAAGAACAGTACAGAACTGAATCAATCCAGGTTTGTTGGAGTTGATTGTTCTTGAGAGAGAGAGCTCTTAAGGAATAGAGATCTAGTGAGAGATCTATACATCTAGGAGAGGTGTGGAAGAAAGAAGTTTCTTCAATTGTATTCCTTTTGTAAAGAGTTTGTTAATACAAGTTTTCAAGGTGGTTTCTTGTATCTCGTGTTCTTACTATTTATCATTCTAGTTACTTGTCTATCTGATTCATTTCCATGTTTATTGCTTTCACAAGTGTAATCTATTGTTGGTTGATCCCCAACACATATAAAGGTTCTATTTTTTTAGAAGTGACAAGTGGAGTAGTGACAAGATCATTTTGAGTAAATTTTTTTTAAAGGAATCATGGGTAACTTTTAGAAACTCGTCCTGGAGGAATGGTTTTGTTTTTGACGTATTCAACCAACCTATCAAACTGTTCAAGATTAACTTGCAAATACTCAACTTTAGACATTTAGATCTTGGTCTTCCTAGGATGATCAATTATGTCAAATAGCTAGAATGAACTAGAAACATAGGAAGGAAATCTATCATTTTTTTTAATTTGATATGGTACTGGTCTAAGGGATGGAAACAAAAGATACAGGTTTGTTAGATTTACTTACTTGCTTATTACTTATCAGGTCCTTTGATTGGAAAGGAAGCAAAGTTCCCTGTTTAGCAATTGAGATCACTGGTTGAGGTTCTTCTCTTGCTTTTCCCTTATCAACTTGATGATTTGACTAATTTTGAGACCTAATAAAAACAACATATGCTCTATCATACACTTCTCCTTCTTTTTTAGCTTCATCTTGGTGATTCAAAAAACTAATAGTGTAGTCACCAGCTAATTCTTCTTCTCCTTATACAAAGAGATTAAGATCATTCTCTTGGTCCAACTTAGGCTGGAAAGAATGATCATGTTTGGCTTCAAAATAACTAATTATTGAGTTGATCAGTGCTACTTCAATGGCAAGCTTCCCTTGTGTGGGAAGAAGATGATTGGGTTGCCCTTAATTTTTGGTAGTGTTGCCTTGATATGAATTATTAGTAAATGTCTTTCTTGGTATATCTTGATAAGAAGGAGGGGCAAACATACCTTGAGACATTTGCCTTTTCAAAGCTAGCAACTCATTTGCTAACTTTTGCACCATAGGATCAGTGGTGCTTATGGAAGAATTCTCAGCAGAAGAGGAAACTCTACTTTTTGTAGAATCTCTTCTTATCTTACTTGTAAGGATAAGATCATCTTCAACTTTGATAGCCAAATTTTGAGTGGCAAGAAGATATGTAGGGCTAGCTCGCCTTAATAGGAAACTCACTTTGGGAAGTTGAGAATTGATAAAGAAGCACTTAAGATTCTTTGGTGTTGGCTGAGTAATTATAGGAATCCTATTTCTCAACTTATTGAATTTAGTGATGAAGTCTTGCATAGGCTCATGAGGCTCTTTCTTTATTTGTGTAAGCTGGGCTAATAAGGCGTGTGCATCTTTTATGGGTTTGAACCTAGCCTCAAACTTGGTCTTGAGAGTATTTCAATTAATTATAGTCTGAGCTTGAAGATGATAAAACCAATCTACAGTATCACCTTGTAGTATTTTTACAAAAAGCCTTACTACTACATCTTCATGTTCAACACCTATCACACCATAGGCTTGCAAAAAGCTGCAATGTGTTTATCAGGGTGAACTTTTCTATCACCATAGAACTTTTGAAAATTCTTTATTGAATTACGAGGTAGTTCATGCAAAGGTAGGGTTAAATTTAAAGGGCCAAAAGTGTTACCCCAAGGGCCATGGACTACCATGATATGATGATTAAAAGGAGGGATAACAAACCTTTGAGGAGTATGAATAGATAAAACTCTGCTAGCACTAGAGCTAGAAGCTTCACTTGGTATTAGAGAGCTGACGTTGGTAGGAGGAAAACTTCTAGTTTGCTGAATGCAAGATTGTAGAGGCAAAAGATCAAAATTATTTTATTGCATCAACTCAAATACATGATCAATAATACCTTGAGCTCTCTAGATTCGCGTATACCATGGATCTATCAAAATGTAGTATACTCAATAAAATTTTGAAATAAATGGAAAAGAACTTGAAATGCTTCAACTCAGAGTGTGAGGCTTCAAATTATACGTTCTTTCCCCAGTAGAGTCACCAAAAATTATTGGATGGATATTTTGTCATCAACTAACTAAAGGAAAAATAGTTATATCAGCCACAGTGTAATGAGATAAATCTCTCCTCTCAGTAAGGGGAGGTTCCCTATAAACTATCACAAACTAATCTAAACTAAATATTAATTCTGGGGTGAGACCATATCATCTATTTTTCTTTTTTTAGAAATGATGTTTACAAAATAAAAGAATACTTTCTTGATATTAACTGAAAAATTGAGAAACCCATGAGAGTACAAAGTATATCATTGCTTCTTTTGCTAATTTATAACTTAAAAGATAGTAGAATGAGGTGCAGCTCAAAGTTTTCATCGAAAACTACAACAAAGTATATGATCACAAAAGATAAAAGTAGTCCAAAGCTTTTCCAATATCCTTTATTTTAGAACACTAAAACACAAACTAAAGATAATTGTTGTAGCACAAAGTCTCCACAATCAATTTTAGTACATCTCCCAAATTATTTTTACTCGCACTACTTATTTAATCAAATAGATAAGATTGCATTAGGAAAAGGACATAAGAACAATTTTCAATACAACAAAAGTTATTTCAACATAAAGTTTGAAAGGTCACTTGCCTTCTCATTCACTTGATAAAATTTGATTTACAATTTGAGCTCAAAGTCTCAAAATGCTTTTCAATTTTGGTAGAGTTTCACTTCCATAACTAAAAGATAAAAAATTACAATAGAGGCCCTCTTTATTTATAGGGAGAGGCCTTGAGGAAATTTAGGAAAAACTTAACTACCTTGACTTATTAAAAAATAGGAGTCCTTATTGACTTAGGACTTCCTATATTTTTACATGTAATTATATATGAAAAAAGTACATGTAAAAATGTCCAAAGCTATTTCAAAAGTACATCTAAAAAATAGAAAATAAACCAAGGGAAAAAATTGTTTCAATTTGTATCTCCATCTTTTTTCATGTGAGCATCCTACATAGTGAAAGCTGCTTGCATCCCGATACTATCTGGACTAACAATGTTCTTAAAAATTATCTTGGCTCTGACTATGGCATCTCTTATTGTGGTGACTGATTTTGCATGACTAGTTAAGTTGGTTTTCAGATTATCCAGAGTTAATTGATTATCTAGAATATTATCCACTGAGGCTATTGAAAATGTCTTATCTTCAAATTTTTTTTGGAACATACCTAAAAATTCCTGAATCATTTCTTCTGCTGAAAGGAATTGGTTATCTTGAGATGTAAACTTGCAAGGTAGTTCCTCCAACTTATGCAAAAGGCTGACATCACTTTGTTCATTGAGTTTCTTTACAGATTCAAGGTTAGTGATCAAATCTTTAAGTACATAACTCTTATATGTCAATGCCTCTTTAGTTTCAGTATAAGATTCCCTATCAATAATGACACGAATTGATATTAGAGTGCTTATTTTCAATTTTCTTATGTCCACCCATTTATCAAGATACTTTTTTATGCTTTCAATATCTTGAGAAATAACATCAATGATATCATCAAGTTTTTCTCTTATTTTTCTCATTTTATCTATCTTCTCAAATAACTCTATGAGTAGGGAAATTCTTTGTGCACGCATCTTTTCCAAGTATTCTTCAAGTACTTTTCCTTTGAGATGAGTCTTTTTTACTTTCTCAATGATGGGGTCTTCTATAGAAATAGCCTCAGGAGTTACTGCTTCTGAAGTGAAAGTGATTCTCCTTACCACTGTAGTTAACTATTCCACCCTTGCTTTGTAGTGATATTTCATTTCTTTCTCCCTGTCAAATTTTTGAATCATGATGTCCATGGTTGACTGCATATCACTCTTGGCACTTTCATGATTTATCTTGCCTAATTCAACTCTAGAGATAGAGTAATCATTTATATCAAAAATTTCAATTGTTTCATCCTGTGGAGGTCTTAGAATCTCCAAAAAATTTTGTCCCTTATCCCCAAGCATTTTTGAAAGAATCTTTGGCTTTTTCGAGGCTTTGGCTTTTATTGACACCAGCTTATTAAAATCAAATTCATCTAGAGAGATGGCTTATTTCTTCCTTTTTGGTGTATAAGCTCATAACCATGGTGGGAGCACAAAAGTACTCACATTAAGATATGTCTCTATGTTGGCATCACTGGATCTGCACTTGCAAAGGTAGTGGAAACAATAGGTGGAGTGTCAGTAAAAACTGCACCTTTTACTAAGTGATCAAAAGTAGAAGTATCTCCAATATCAAAAGATGGGGAGAAAAAACTAGGAATAGACCTTAAGGAATGGAGAACGTCTTCAAAAATGTTTTGAGGGTTGTCAAAAATTATTTTGGAAGGAGAGGGAGACTCAGAAGAGAAAACATTAATAGGAGAAATAGACGAAGGAGCTGTAATAGGTGTGTCATGCGAGAGAGAAGAGACTCCCATTTCTTGTTGTACATTCTCTTGTGGGGACAGTTTTTTCTTCTTGTTGATTTTTAGGCCTATCTTCAATCTCCATCTCTTCCATCGATGGTTCTTCAGTGTTCTATTTCTCAACTTCCATATCTTCTATTTCAGACTCTTTTTCCACAGCTTTTGACTTTTTCATCACAAATATGATCTTAGGCTTATGTGGCTTGGAAGAAGAAGGAACATCACTTTTTTTCTTCATCCTATTTTCTAATTTTATTCTTGTTTCCTCTTGAATCTCATCTTTTGAACTTGTGAGGAATTATTTCAAAGCAATTCCCTTATTTGCTAGCCAATTATTGGTGTTTGCCAATATAGGTTCAAATCTTTTCCTCAATGAGGTCAGCTCTTTTTGGGACCATTGGATTGGAGGAAGAGGGGCATTATCAGTATATTAAGTATTGTATCTCACATTAATCAACTCTCCATCATCCACTAGATTCTTGGGGATATCAACAAGTCCCAAATATTCAATTTTCTCAAGAGATAACCTGTTGTAGTCTATTTTCCTGACATCTTTCATTGTTCTCAAATCTACCTAAACATTTTCAATCATAGGTTCATAAAATTGGGTTTTCCTCTTGGTTATGTCTTTCATGCCCCTACAATTGAAATTTGGTCTTCTCTTGAATTGATTTATAGTAACAAGCTACATCTCAATTTCTATGACTTTAGCTTTCCCAGTGGTTAACACTGAAAACCTGCCAATTTCAACTGAAAATCTGAAATTAGGCTTCTTGAGTTCCATCTATTTATTATGCATGACAATCATTTGTATACATAGCTCTAGTAAGACCAATTTGTTTGAGGGTAATCTTGAGAAGAATATAAAGATGGCCTTGGAAAAATCCAACCCTCAGGTATGAAAAAGAAGGAAACTGTAAGAACATTACTGTCCAAGCCTCATCTAACACTCTTATTTGTTCTAGTTGAGGATCAAAAAGACATAAAAATATTGCAAAAAAGCCATCATTTACTCTTTTGAAATGATGAATAAAAACCTTCAATGTTAATTGAGAGTAGTATTGATACATTATGATTACTCTCCTATCTCCTTCTGATGTTAGACCTAGAAATATTCTCATTGAAGCTTCAATATACACCAGATAAGAAGTCATGTAGAACTTGAAGGTAGTGGATACCTTCATCAATTGTTTGTGTAAATCATTGCTAATTTGTTCTCCCTAGAAGATGGTTTGTTTGCCTTAGAGTATTACCTTGATGAAGGGATACATCCATTCATGAAATTGTGAGGAAGAGGGCAAACCTCTTAGCCTATTGAGAAGAGTTATTAGATCACCAACATCTTCTGTAAAGTCACTTCTCAAAAAAATCTGTGGCCACCTTGACAAATTTTCTCTTGATGTCTTGAGCTATTTATTATTGATTACCATCTTTACTTTTTAAGGATTTTTATCATACTCTTTTTGTGCTTCAACAAAATCAAGCTTTATCACTTCTGTAG
Source organism: Torreya grandis (assembly GCA_037957365.1). Classification (NCBI taxonomy): domain Eukaryota; kingdom Viridiplantae; phylum Streptophyta; class Pinopsida; order Cupressales; family Taxaceae; genus Torreya; species Torreya grandis. The sequence goes on along the minus strand of JARHVA010000641.1, from coordinate 2,128,153 downwards.
TAGGAGGGCACATAAACACTTTATCAATGAATTTAGGATCTAGTCTAATTATCATATTGCCACTAGCATCCAACACAACCTTGGTATATTTATTATAAAATTAAGCACATTGAAGAATAAATTCTATGTTGTGAGCTGCTATAGGGAAAGAAGATACCAAATGAATATTACTGTCAATTATCTTCTTCATTTTAGAGCTGGGATTGCTTGACTTAGTTCTCTCGACAAACTCAGCCATGTCCACATAACTAATCTTTGTATCTCTAATGTCATCGACATTAGAAGTAATCGAGGTGATTATAAAAACACCTTGATATTTATACTTCATCACTTTCAAATTCTTCAGAGAAAACTCAGTCATATGAAAGAGCTTTTACCAAAAGGATGTCGACGAAGAAAGAAGATCCACAAAAGAAATTATAACAAAAGTCATGATCATGTAATTAGGAAAAATACTAGTAATCTAGGAAAACTGCATGTCGATGATCATAGCTATAGAGATGCTCTTGAAAGGGCTAAAGTGCATGTAGGCTTTTCTACAGAATTAGAAATACCCTAGAATTAGAAAAATTTAAAAGGATGTTTGCATGGGTGGTGAAATTTGCTGCCCTTGCATATGAGGAATATTTGCATTTGCATTGGTAGTGAAATTAACCACCCTTTTAGGTAGGAGAAAACTTATGTTTATGCATAGGTGGATAAATTCACTGCCATTACATATCTTTTACGTGTAGAAGCGGCAAAAAATGCTGACAAGGCATAAAGCAAGAAAATCAAAGTTTTGATGTCCAAGCGGTGGAATTAGCCAAAACTGCAGGAAATGGGAAATGTTTGAGCAGTATTTTTTGCTGACATTACATGTGGTATCATTTGCTAAGTTTTCACTAAGATAAAGTGGTAAAAATTCACCACCCTTACACTATTGTTTAGAACATTTCATAGAACTTAAAAGTGGTGAAATTTGGCATTTATGCATTTATCTTGTTCACAATAGGAAGTGTGAGAGTGGATTATTAAAGCCATCATCACCAAGTTATTTATGATGGTTTTAAAACAAATTGGAATGGAAAACCAAAGTTAGGTCAAACTACTGATGATACACACAATGAAAACCTAGAGCAAAGCAAAATCGGTGACTAAAGCTCACTAGGGTAAAATAAAAATAAAACAAGGGTCAAACCACCGAAAGACAAAACAAAATGAAAATAAAAGTCAAAGTTCAAAATGAAATATTCAAAAAATGAAAACCTATAAGTAGAAAAAATAACTTACTTGTCAAACTCAAAATCCTAAGCTTGACGGTGACAAATTCGAGATCTCCCTTGTTTGTGTGGTCAAGCGGTTGTAGAGAGGAGTCTAGGAAACTTGAAATAAAAATAAATGACAAATAAAAATCATTTAAAATCCCCAAACAAGATTTTAAAACTCAGTGTGTGTGGCCATTAATGCCATATGAAATTAAATATTTTGAAAATCTTTGCTCAGGTGGCAAAAATAGCCGCCTTGACATGTGCTGGTGCTAGATCGTGCATTGGCGGCAAAAAGTGCCACCGATGCATGTTGAAAATAAAATTTCTCTAACACCCTAAAAATGATCAAAATTAACATTTTGATCAGATAAAGACTATAATGGGTTTCACAATTTTCAAGAAATCATGGTGAGGGAATGTTGTAAACTTTCTTAGGATTTCAGATAACTTCACTTGAGATCAAGAGAATCTTGTCTCGAACGACAAACTTAGAGTGTAGATTAAAAAATGAACAAGTTTCATAGGGGTTATCCACAAAATGAGCATAGATTATTTTGGGAACAACATAATTCACTGAATATCCTTAAATATTGACTAATATATGATGTGATGAATGCCTTAATAGTCATATGCAATACAAATGGGGTCCCATTAATGGTGGTGATTAAATTATATCATCAAAATAAAGTTCATTGAAGATATATTAAGACTTTGAAAGGAATATATATATATATATATATATATATTCATCCTATAAAAGATACATGGTTTTTACAGTTTAAAAGACTAAGAAAATAATAAGGATTTTTATGTCTATTACTTGATGAGTTATAATTGAACATGATGCAAACCATAAACTAATCACTAATATGAAGGGCACTTTCCATTGGTATATTGGTTATTTTACTAATGTTCCATGACCTCTCTGAAACATTGTGTAACATATCTATTTTAGTATTTTATAAACTAAACACAAGCTTAAAAAAATAGAAATAAGAAAATTACCATAGTTTGCTCTTGAGATTTCTTGATACTGGTAGATTAATGATAGCACACACAACATAAGGGATAGAACATAATAAGAACTTAATTGGATTGACTACCTCTCATTAAAAGTATGCATAGTTCATTGTTTGTATATGACCCATCCTCTTTCTTGACCTCAAATGTCCCATCTATCCATCTCTCCTCAATGATACCCTCCCTCTCTATATGGACATAAAACTTGCACTATAATCGCACACTCAACATAACCCTTCAAATGGTTAATCAAATAAAAATGTATTAAAAATATTTACACAATATGATGGTAAATCAATTCATTGTTGAATATTAACATCATGTTATTGTTTTAAAATGAATCAATATATTCCTCCTATCCATTGTATCATATTTGCTTTAACCTATGAAATTCACTGTCATAAACATATTATATAATATCACATTATATACATAAACATGTGTATTCATTGTTAGTCTAAAACTACATAATATAAAGAGATGTGTTTATCTAAGCAATTTTTTTATTCAACATAGTAAAGAAATATTGTGAGCGGTTCTTAAAATGTTTTAGAGTTTGAAACAAATAAGTCTATGTGGTATGCCATATCAACACAAAATAAGTAAATAATACATTCTCAAATATAGGATATGACATTTTGTTAATTAAATTAGTTTAGATTTATCTTTAGCTTACAATGTGTTTTTTTATTAAATGACAAAGTCTATTTTGTACATTATAAGAACCAAGAGTAATACATATTTGATAATATTGTGTTATTCAATAAATTCATAGGGTTTTAATAAGACCATTTTACTTAATACATTCACAATGTGTTAATAGAATTATGTTACTCAATAAATTCATATTATGTTAATATATTCACAACACATTAGTAACATTGATTATTTTTGCAACTCACTCAAAGGCAAATACAATAAAATATAGCATATAGATAAATGATAGATTAGACAACACATATGTGAAATTATGTTATTTAATAAAATCAGAGTGTGTTAACAAGATTGTGTGATTCATATTGTGTTAATAAGATAGTTATTCATGACATTTAATACCAATAATAAGTGAATTGCATCAAACATGTTAATGAAATGAGTGTATTAATACATATTGGATGGTACTACATTATTTGATAAAATCACATCATCTTAATATATATTTGATGGTACTATCTTATTTATAAATTCACAATGTGTTAATGAAACTATGTTATTCACAATTTGTTAATAGGATTATGTTATTCATAATTTATCATTATCTTATAGTAGGAAATTCTCATCGAATACTTAGCTTACATTTATCCTTAGTTTACATTGTGTTTTCCATTAAATGACCAAGTGTGTTTGCCACTATAGATTTATTATAAAGTTATGGTAATTAATAGTTTCACACCATGTTAACAAGATTGTGTATTCATAGTTCATCATTAGCTTATAGTGAGAAATTATTAAAAAATATGTAGCTTAAATTTAGCCTTAGTTTAGAGTGTCTTTTGTATCAAATGAAAAATCATGCTTTTCACTAAATATATATTATGAAGGCATTGTATTTAATAAATTCATAGTATGCTAATAGGACCATTATTCATAGTATGTTAACAATATTGTGTATTCACAATTTATCATTGGATTATAGTTTATCCTTGGCTTATAATGATAAATTATTATCAAATACGTAGCTTAAATTTAGCCTTATTTTATAGTGTGTTTTGTATCAAATGAAAAAATACATTTTTTCACTAAAGCTTAATTATGAAGCATTGTATTTAATAAATTCATGGTATCTAATAGGACTATTATTCACAACATGTTAATACATATTTGATAGGACTATCTTATTTTATAAATTCACTATGTGTTAATGGGATTTTACTAAATCACATGATGTTAATAGGATTGTGTTATTCACATCTTATCCTTAGCTTACAGTAGTAAAATTATTTTCAAATACTTAGCTTACATTTATCCTTAATCCACAATGTGTTTTTTATTCATTAGAAAAGTGTGTTTACCACTATAACTTTATTATGAGAGTATGTTATTTAATAAATTAATAGTGTGCTAATAGTACCAACTATTCACAACTTATCCTTGGATTATAGTAGAAAAATCTCATCAAATACATACTTTACATTTAACCTTTGTATATAAAGTGTTTTGCAATAAATGATAGAGTGCATTTTTAACTAAAGATATATTATAAAAGTATTGTATTTAATAAATTCACAGTGATAATAAGACTATGTTATTCACATGTTAGTGCATATTTGATAGGAATATATTATTTTATAAATTCACAATGTGTTAATAAAACTATGTCATTCACAATGTGTTAATAGGATCGTGTTATTTACATTTTATCCTTGGATTATAGTGGGAAATTCTTATCAAATACTTAGCTTACATTTATTATTATTGTAATCAGTTAAAAAACCTTGTGGGGCCCCTCATCCCTCTATCATTAATAAAAAAAAGTTCTTAAAAAAATATTTAGTCTGCCAAACTAGCAAGATCAAAGTTATGAGAGTCACTTTAAGGGGGAAACCCATACAAAAATCAAAGATTCTTAAAAGCTTACAAAGAAAACATAAAATTTAGAACATATTTCAAACTAAAAATAAAATCAACTTCCCAAATGGGAGTGTTTCAAAGTCTCCCAAAAAACACCCATAGAAAAAAACTTTCGTCTATAGCTAAAGCATAACCACTTCTGTAGCGACAAAAAGTCTTCATCAACAAAAAAATAGGTCTTCCATAACCAAGACCAAATTTATTGAAATAAAAAGGGAGAGAAATCGTCTATATTTCTTCCATAGTAAATACCAATAAAATCCTATTGTAGTTGAACCCAAATCACAACTTGTAGGAATTCATAACAAGACTAGATTGTGTTTTCCATTCAATGACAAATTGTGTTTGACATTATGACTTTATTATAAGGGTATATTATTTTATAAATTCATAACATATTAATAGGAATATGATTCAAAATTTATCCTTTGTTTATAGTAATAAATTCTTGTCAAATACATACCTTACATTTAACCTTTGTTTACAATTTATTTTGCATTCAATGAAAGAATATTTTTTAATAAAGTTTTAAATGAAAAAGTATGTTTTATATTATGTTTCACATTAGTTTAAAATGTGTTTTACATTAAATGACTTGTATAGTTTGTATTCACTTAACAGTTTTTATGCATATCGATGTTGCATTGCCAGATTATACTTTGCAAATGACATGTTTGCATGGTGTGGTTTAAGAAACTCCTTATTTATTTTCATAACAAGGTCAAAGGCAACACAATGTTTTGTCTCTTAGGATACATCATGCCAATGCCAAGGATGAATTAGAAGTATTGGATGCAATTAATATTTTCCCCTAACCTATGGACCTATTGAGGATAATTTCTTTGTTTACTTCAAAAATAATTGTGTTGATGGTGGGGAAAGAATTGGTGAGAAATGTCATTATCCACTTCACATGTCACTAATTACATTTTTTTGTTTATTTTATAGAAATGTGGGCATATGCATATTGGGACTTTCCCAATGCAAACCAAGAAAATAATTTTTTGATTGAGTCATATGATTGTTTGATAAAATTCAAGATTTTAATTGACTGCCAAAAAAAATTTGCTCAAAGAATGGATTGTACTAGCTGGGCACTTTTAGAGAATGAAACCATACTCTAGGAATAGAGACCTACTAAAGAAACAAGGGTAATGAAGGGCCATTTTAAAAACTTGGAACTCATAAAAGTCCCCAAAAAATCATATTTTATTAAAAATAATAGGACTTATTACAAAAAGTCGGGACTTATTACAAATAAATTAGACTTAATGAAAATGAACTAATAACAAATAAATATGACTCATGATATTTTAATAAAAAATGAAAATGTAACATGTTAATGGGGCATTAGTAAGCCCATGTAAAAGTGTTAGAAAGGACAAGACTACATGGATTCCTCCTCCTCTAGGGTGGTTTAAAATAAATTTTGATGGAGGCTTAAGGGGAAATTTGGGTGCTTTCAGAGCAGGTTGTATCATAATGGATTGTAGTGGTTCTTTGATAAGAGCAATCTCAAGAATTTTTTTGGATGGCACAAAAAATGAAGTTCAGGCTTAGGCTCTTTCAACTGGTCTTGATTTAGCTATTCAGTATAAAATTGATAATCTTATAATTGAAGGTGATTCTCAAATCATGATATCTACCCTTAAGAAAAAGGAAAACATTTACTGGAAGTTAGAAAATATTTTTTGTAATGTTTGGGATCACTTAGATAATTTTTCATCTTGGGAGTACAAACAGTGCTACAAAGAAGCCCACTCAGTAGCTGATTTTTTAGCCAATTTTGGGATTGATCAAAGGGAGGATATGTGTGTGGATAACCATAGATCCTCTTGGAAATATTTTTTTGAGATTGTTTCCATTAATTTGGACATTTTTAAAAAAAGAAAAAAGTTTTAAAAATAATAATCAAAATCTATTGATTATTCTTTAATTATGGTTAGTAATGACCTTAATTGGTTTTTTCCCACTGTTGGTTTTTAGTTAGTGTCATTTCCTCATAATGGCCTAACCTATGTGAACCAAGGTGGCAGACATTCTCATTCATGGCATAGGAGGTGAAATGACATGCCATGGCCTTTATTATGCATATCAATTACCCATGGTCAGAGTTTTGGCATTCACGTATGTCTAGTTTTTTGACTCCATGGAGCATGAAGTAGATTTGGCATTTCAAAATCTAGTGGTATATGGAAATAGCTCTAAAAGTTAAATGGAATTTGATGGCAACATTTCCAAGGCTCGGATCAAACACATTTTCTAGGTCCTTACAAAAGAAATTTTACAGGCCATGTTGACAGTCTTAGAAGATGATTACATGGTGTGCATTGCATGCATAATAGAATCAATTATGTGGTGGTCATCATATTTTCAACCAACATTATGGCTCTAATGGTGGAAAAATATGTGGTTTCTATTTTTTGTGGATTTTTTTGATGCTTGATCACCATCTTGGTCTTTTTTAGGAGCTTGGAAGGATGGTTTTGGGCCCTTTCCCAAATTACCTTTTAACAGCTCAGATGACATTGGTTTGGTGCCACTTTTGGCTTTCAAAGGATTAGAAATTAGATTCATGATTTTGGTTGGTTTTGTGGAGGAAATACAGAAGAAGGTTTGTGATAGTGATTCTATAGAGGGTCAATTCTTGACCATGCCACCTATGGCTCAACTCAAGAGCCCCATTATGGAATTAAAATGGTGGAAGGATGCTAGACACAATCAAACTCATATGGACATTGTGAATTTTTGTAAAAAAGGGTTATTTAAGGCACAGTTGCTACTCCTCATTATTTGGTAGTGGCTCCTAAACAAGTAGTATGATGGCTATGCAGGGATGCTTGGAAAGAAATCATGTGGTGGCTTTAGTGGGAGGTGTCAAATTTAGGCTTCAAGGGTCGAGGAATAAAGTGGCTAGGATTTCTACTTCAAGTGGTGTTCCTAATGAGGAGGTGGTAGTTCTGGATGACATAGTTTGATCGCTATGGGCTACTCATCTTTTTGATGAATTTCTAGTTTTTTCCTTACATCTCAGTTGGCAGTCTTGTAACCTTTTTTGGGTGTTTTTAGGTTTTTAGTACGTCTATTTTTGGTATATGGTTATTTTTTAGCGCTACCAACTAGACTAACCTTGCCTTGGTTTAGGTCAACAATTTTGATTAGCAAATACTATTAATCAAGGTGACCATTTTTTGTGCTACTTTCCATATATGGGTAGGGGACCCATTCAACCCTAGTATCTATCTTTAAAAAATGACAATGTAATTTTTTAAGAGTTAATAATTACTTAATTAAACTAATTATTAATATATAATAATATTAATAAATAATAAAATAACATGTAATTATTTATTAATTTTAAAATAACAATAATAATTAATATTTACTATTTAATAATATTAATTAATTATTAAAAATAATAAAAAGTAATTTTTATAATTAATCATTAAATAATATTAATTTATAATTAATAATAAAATTATATTAATGAATTAATAATAATAATAATAATAATAATAATAATAATAATAATAAAATAATATTCACTTGATAAGGAGTTTGATAAGATTAGACCCTTGAATAGAAGCTCAAAAAATTGTTAGAAGTTTCCAGATCCAGGGAAAATTAAATTTAACTTTAATGGTGCTTCAAAGGGTAACCAAGGTATGACTAGATGTTGTGTGTTCATAGATCATGTCGTGTTAATCTATCTTGATCTTCTCTCTAGACATTGGTTCAAATACAAACAATGCGGTAGAGGCTCGAGCACTCTTGAAAGAAATGCAAATTGCAATATCAAAAGTTTGGAAAGATATAGTAGTTTAAGTGGATTCTTTATTAATCATCAATGAAATGTCAAAAAGTGAAACCAAAACATGGGAAATCCAATTCATTATAAAGGAGATATCTAACTGAGTTTTTAGTTTGATCAAATTGTGTACAATCATACTCGAAGGGAGGGAAATATAGTGGTAGACTAGGTAGTTAATCAAGGGGTTAATCTTAAACATAATAAGAATGCCAATCTATGGTTGTTGATGCTTACTTAGGAGAAATGTGATTATAATCTAGTGCCTCTCTCCTCTCTATTTGATCTCAAAATTAGGGGGGAATTATTAGTTCTAGAGCCCATGGTAATTGACAAGCTCACACGAGTTGATTGAATGCTAGGTTATTTTCTCTCCCCTCTAGCTTGACGCTTTTATAGTTTGATGTGAATATGGTGTTATCTTGGTAGATGAATATAAGTCGATACTTGTGGTGAAGAATTCAAATATTTATTTTTTGTAACAATAGAATAGGGTAAAGGTATCAAATTGGAGGAGCCTTCTTTCTTAAGGAATCAAGCTAGGTAAGCCCCAACACCTTTGAATTGGATAAGAGCGGAGGTGGTTGTTAATAAATTTACTTCCTACATCAAGAATGAGATTAAGAATACTTTAATGTAAATTTAGATGAAGAAATTGTGGAATGCAACCACCAAAATGGATGACCTTGAAAGAAAGGACATTGAATTTTTTTTAAGGCTTTCATGCTTGACCCAAAGCAATTGGTGGGGAGGTATAATGTATTTGACATGGATAAAAAAATTAGTGGAGATAATATTATTTGAAATGTCTCTATTACATATTCCCTCCATGAGGAGAACATGGTTTGGAGATTCTAACTCATTCTTTTGGTTTGGAGTTGACAGATCAAAGCCTCCTAATATTAGAAGGGTTGATGAGAATCAAGAAAGGCCAAACCTTTATTACTGAGAAGCTGGGCACCTAATTTCCCAACGAGTGCCTAGTTGAGCACCCTACCTAATGCATTAAGGAGGATGTAAAACCACATGGTCATAAATTTGATTATGATTCTAGAACTACTGATTCAAACGTGACTGAAATGGAATCTATAGAGGAGGTGATTGTGTTCGAGTAGACTGGTGTCAGGTGTCTGTTATCTTTTTTTGGTTATAAATGTGTATATTTCTAATAAAGGGCCTACAAATTTTTCCTTTTCAGTATCCCCTCTATTTCATTTTTTTCACTACCTATAACATTCTCAAAAATAATACTTTCATAGTTAATATAAATGATATAGCTTTTAGTCTCAAATTCTTAGCTGATTTGACTTATGGGCTTGAGATGGGTGATTTTCATCTATTAGTGGAGGTTTTCCTAAGTTATTTTTAAAACCTTTTGGTCCTTTAAGATCCCTATCAATAGATTAACATCTTTATAATTATTTTGATGGGTTTGAATCTTGTTTTGATTTTGTCTCTTTAATCTCATTGAGGAGGTTTTCCTTAGGCTTTTTTTCATCTATTTTTTCTCTAGGACAAATTCCTAGTTACCTCAAAAAAAATAATAAAATAATATTTGTTAGTGTAGGTTTTCATTTTATTTCATGGTCCCTACATATGTTATTTCGCTTCTTTAGGTGTTATATTACGTCAATAGGGTTGCACACCTTTTGAGGTAGCTTTTTACTTCTCTATAAATGTACCTTCCTAAAGTTATTTTGGCTAATGATTCAATGATAATGAAAAAGCTTATTTTTGCTCATGTTTTATTTTGCTTCTAAAACATGCATCTCTTTTGCATAATATTTTTCATATTATAAAGATTCATGTTTTATGTTTACTCAGACCTAAATCCTTGATTGTGGCCTAATCTGACATGGTATTAGAGCATAGTTTTTGGTAGTCGAATGCCAAAGCTCTTGTTGTGAAATATTGAGTTTCAACTTACATGTTATATATCTACCATTTATTGACCTAACACATTGAAAATTAACTCTTTATAGGATTTTGGTCTTCTTTTGGAGTCTTTGGTTGATCCAAATTTAGAAATAGAACAAGGGAAAAGGCATCTCTTGATGGTCATATTTCACCTAGTATATTTTCATGAAAAATGGCTTATGACATTAGATTTAGAAGATTTCAAAACCCTAGGAATGATTTTGAATATGACCTAGTTTCATGATTGTCAATTTTGACCATTTTCAGAGGGTTCAAAGGCATTTTCTTATATTCTATTCAAATCCATATCGTTAGGGTCTCTTAAGGAAAATTTATTTTTGGATTTTTATGGGTTTCTTGATAAAATTTGTGTCTTTTATGGGTTTTCTATGTAGTATTGGGTTTTAAGGTTTCTTAAAAATTAGAGTTGTGAACAATGCATGCATCCTATCAGAGTTGGAGACCATCTCGACACCTTTAGGACTTGCCCATGTTTTTGCCTACTAGAGTTGTTGACCATCCCATCACCTGCCATAACTATCAAGAATATTGACACCTACCATAAATTTGCACCATCTTAGAACTTATCAAAAATACTTGACATATTAACACCTATTGAGTCTCTTACGATTATGATGCCTACTTTTGACTCCCCTAACTCTGACCCAACTACCTCCACCCTGAGTATGATCATCCTATATATTAACCCCTATTCATATGGGATTTTATCCCTTGGTCATAACCAACCAAAGGGGCCTCTTTTTAGTTGAAATTTGGGTCCAAAATTTATCACACCCAAAAATCTATGCAAAGTGGAGATTTATTTAACAATCAAGAACTTCAAATTCACATAATTTTAGCCAACTGTTCCTTTTCAGGTGCCTTTTTTTGAAATAATTTTTTTTGATATTTACACATTTGTGTTATTATTGAGCCTTGTAAAATTAATCCTATGTAATTTTATGGGGCTTATGTATCCTTGTCTTTCTAGCACCATTATTTCAACACATATCTACTCACTATAATGGATCATAATCAAGTTCTACTTCTTACACCTTCCAACTATATTACATAAAAAATCAAAATTTAAATCCTTTTAAGGAGTAAAGGCTTACACCTAATCACTATGTGTACATAACCATAACCAATAGTTGATGGAAAGAAGGTAAAGTGGTTTAACAGATGTGAAAAATCCTACAATCTATTATGTTTATCAATGTCTCCTGACTTACTCTTTCACATTGAATCTGTAATTACTCCTAATGATGTTTGGACCATACTAAAAAATTATTTGAGAATTAGGATGTTATGAGGCGTCATGAGATGGGGAATGAATTCATTAGTTTGAGCCCAAAAAATTGTGAAACCATACATGACTTTTTTACAAAATTCAAATCACTTAGGTTATAGTTGAAATTGTGTGGCACAAATAAGAAAGATGATCAATTTATTATTTCCATGCTTACCAAATTGAGTTTTGACTGTTATGTCTTCATTTCTACCTTCCATGCCACCAATCGTATCCTTGGAGTTACATGGACCATGTCATACTTGGATGATTTTCCTTCTAACTTGACTCAGGATCAAAACAAGCTTATTAAAATTGTATAATGAAGTCCTCTAAATCACATGCCTTATTAATGATCCATGAAAAATAGAAGGCTTCCAATAGTAAGGAGAAAAGATATAACAAAAATGACCAAGATTAAAGAAAAGTTTAAAAATCTAATGTTAAATCCAAAGCATCAATTGAGTCCTATTAACGTGAGAAACCTAAGAAAGAGAGACTCAATTGTGCCTACTGTAAGAAAACTGGCCACAATAAAACCAAATGTATGAAAAAACAAATTGATCAACAAATAAAGATGCTTCAAAAGAAAAATATTAGTGTCCCTAATTTAGCCAATCAAATTTCATCAGTGGAAGAGTCTTATAAGGCTAAAGATAATAGTAAGGGTAAAGGCAATATCAAGGCATTTATTGCCGTTGCATCCTAGCCTTCCACATGGGTGATTGATTTTAGATTATTTCACCACATGGCTTCATCACATGACATTTTCTTGTCCTTGGAGCCTTGTTTCATGTATTTCATTTTTTTGGATGATGATACTTTCACATAAGTTTGTGGGAGAGGATCTATTGAAGTGATTAATGTGACATTTCAAGATGTTTTCTGTGTTCCCTCATTGTCCACCAATCTCGTATCTATTTATCTAATTATTCACATTGGTTCATGCAAGAGAGTTGAGTTCACACCAGATTCCATGGTTATTAAGGAAGTGCATAATGACTTTATATTTGTATTTGGGAGAGCAGATCACCAATCCTAGTTGTACACTTTCTCACATTTTATTCTTGATCAACTTTTTATTTCTCTACTCACTCATAGAGATGGGTTGAGTAAATTATGGCATAAGCAATTTGATCATCTTAAATATCGCTACCTAGATTAACTCAGTCATATGACATGGTTTCAAGGTTACCATATTTTGATTTTTATTATGATGTTTCCTAGAGTTGCATACTTGGTAAGCATCCTGAAGATAAGTATAACAAAGATTTATCATGAAGAGCTACACAAATATTAGAGCTCATTCATAGTGACATTATTGGTCTATTTATAGCTCCTTCATACAACATGACTCAATACATGCTTACCTTCATTGATGAATTTTCAAAGGATATTTGGGTGTACTTTCTTAATCATAAGTTTGAGGTCTTTGATAATTTTTAGGACTTCAAGGCACTTTTAGAAAAATAGTCAAGTAAATCCATAAAGATTTTACACATAGACAATGATGGTGAGTATGCCAACCATCATTTTGAGTAATTCTACACTTCAGAGGGTATTAAAATAAAATGTATAGTTATATATAGTCCTCATTAGAATGGTATTGTAGAATGCAATAATAGGTCCTTGAAGGAAATGTCAAACTATATGCTACACTTCAAATCTCTCTAACCTCAATATTATGATTAGGCCATCAACTGTGATTGTTATATCTAGAATTGGGTTCCTCATAAAGCATTGAAAGGGGTCACTCATTTTAAATCATGGAATGGTCATAAACCCATAGTTAAGCACTTTCAAGTGTTTGGATCTCCTACTATGGTTTGTATTCTTAAGAATAAATGTAAGGAAATAGAACCTTAGAGTTAGCCTTGCATCTTTCTTGGATATCCTTAGGGTGTTAAGAGATACGAGATTATCCATCCCACCACTCATTAGTTATTCATTGAGATAAGTGTTCATTTTCAAGAGGGTACTTTAGCTTGACACTTATCCCTTTTCCTTGGACTCACTAGGATTTAATGATAGTTCTAATGATTTAGATCTGTCTAAGTAGCTTCCTGATGATCTAAATTCTTCTTTTAGTTTTGATAATGAGAATAGTGATGGAGATTCACCTCCACCTTCTTCTAGACTATCTTCAGAGGATGAGAATCTCCTCATGACTCTTTAGATTATGGTTTTCTTTGGGATAAACATACATTACAAAGTGTTGGAAACTAGGTTGGAGATCTATCAGACACTAGATGGACACACTCACAATTCCAGCATGTCCCACATACATTTATTGCATCTAATTTTGATCCACAATCTATTCATGAGAAATCAATCACTCCTGAGTAGTATACTATTATGGAAGAGGAGTATGGTTCCTTGTTAAGGGGAAAAACTTGGGATTAGCCTCTCTTCCTAAGAAAATAAAATATGTTCAATGTAGATGGATATATCAAACAAAATTTATAGTAGATGGGTCTGTAGATAAGTTTAAAACATGTTTATAGCAAATGGTTTTTATTATTACCTGACATTGACTATACCAAGACTTTTGCCCCAATTGTCAAAATGAACTCAACTTGAATCACTCTTTCCATTACCACAACACATCACTAGGATGTTCATCATATGGATGTGAAGAGTACATGTATTCATAGTGACCTCAAATAGGAAATATATATGGAACAACCACAAGGATTTGTGGAATATTTTTACTTAGTTTGAAGACTTCAAAAATCTATCTATGGCCTCAAATAAACCCTTCGAGCTTGGTATGCCATGTTGGACTCATTTCTTCTTTTGGTTGGGTTCACTAGATGCCATTCAAATCTTAATGTCTAAATTTTATGATAGGATGATTCAATGTTGATTATTGTTCTCTATGTGGATGACCTATTGATCATAGGGAGTTCTTCATCCAACATTATAGTATTAAATACTACTTTATCTCATAGGTTCTCAATGATCAACTTGGGCTCATTGCATTACTTCTTCGAGATTGAAATTTCTCAGTATGACTCTACTATCACTATTTTATAATCTAAATATGCTCTCGATTCACTTCCATAGTTTAACATGGCTAATTATAAACCAACTCCAACTCCCTTTCTATCTAGTGAGAATCTTGAGGCTGATTGTCCATATCCTTTGGTTGGTGATACCTTGTATCGACAACTTATTGGTAGTCTCATCTATCTTATGCACACTAAACCTAACATTTCATATACAATATACATAATATCTATATTTATGCACGAACCACATGAGTTGCAATGGAAAGCAACTAAGTGGATTTTCCACTACATTCAGGATACTCATAGGTTTGGGACTCACTATGGAACATGAATTGATGTTGACTCGATTAGGAATACACATTCAAATTAGGGTGGTGATATTCAAAATTATAAGTCTACTTTAGGATGTAATTTCTCTGTTGGTTTACAATCAATTAGTTGGTCAAAAAAGAAATAAAATGCTATCACTTTATCTTCTATAGAGGTAGAATACAAAGGAGTTGTTAATCTTGCCACTCAAGCTATTTAGATTTTGGAGATTTTTACTGAGTTTGGTGTCTAGTTTTGATGACCAAAAATCATCTTCTATCACAATCAAAGCACAATCCATATTTTTAGGAATTTGGTCCTCCATCCACAAACCAATAATATTGAGATTCACATGCATTTTATTTGGGACTTATTCATGAATAAATCATAGATATCTACTACTGCCAGACTATAGAGAAAATTAAATGATATATTCACTAAACCCTTCACTAATAAAAAATATATTCATTTATGGGCTCTTCTTTGGACTCAAACATGATGCAGAGATTCATTTCAAAAGGTTTCAACTTGCAACTTTTCACCAAACACACTAAGCTTCTTAGCCTTACTTCTAGCCCTTTTTACCTTGTTTACTATTTAGTATTAAAAAATATAATCAATTATGGTTCAAAACATCAAAATTTGGTTTCCCCTATTTGAATACATGTGTGTGTCAAATTTGGTAGTCCAACTCTTTTATTAGGTCCATTTTCTTGCTTTAGACCTAGTCAATTAACCCTCTCTAGGCCTAATTCCTCCTTTGTCCTTGAAATTCTATACTACAAGTCTTGTATGGTCCTAAAAACTTGAAAATAAGTTAGATATTATGAAAATTAATAGGACCACAAATTTTTGTAATTTTTTGATGTTACAAACTTCTAATAATGATGAAACCCTAATTTAGAGCTTGAGAAGGTCTCAGACAATCTAAAGACAAATAAAATTTGATTGTGACTATTTTAAGACATTTCAAGAGACCAAACTAGGTTTGTATGGTCTATCTAGACTATATGCAAATTTCCCTATGGGTGGAAAGCATTGCTCAACCTAATTCCCACATTATTCAACTCAAATTACCCTTGACTGGGTGTAAATGAAATAGTCTATAGGTTTGTTCTTTAAGAAAGTGATCAGTTCACAAAGTAACACAAACCAAAGGAACATAATACCTTAAAAGACATTTAACAAGCATACCTTAATGTTTCAAAACACTTTGTCCTTATTTATAGATCCTTCCTACAAGTATTACAATAATCAAATGATCATGCAAAGTCTGTCATAGTATGCAGGGTTTCTAAACCAGTTTACAAGCATTATCAATTTCCAATGTCTTTTCCTTGAGAATTCACTCTACCCATATATGTTCATTCAACAAGACTTGTTGTCTCTTATTCAACCATGACACCTTATATGGAGTGGGTTGAGGAAACTTCTTCAATCCAAGTTTGTTAACCATTTCTACTGAAACAAGATTGTCTGTACTTCCTGAATGAATGACCATATTGTAACACTTACCTTGGCATTTACATGATGTCTTGAAGAGAGTCTTTCTCTATGGTGTCTCCTTCTCCTTGGGTGGATTTATCAACACCCTCCTCATGAGCAATGATTTTTCCACTAGAGTCAGGCTCTAACATCTGTGATGGAGAGCAAACACTCTCTTTAGTTCTCCTCCTTGTGCAATCTAATTTCTCCCTTCATTTCTTGGACTTCTTATTGGCTTGGTCCTCTGGGCACTCCCATTGCTTGTTACCAACATACTTGTTACACTTAAAACACTTGCATAAAAATCGATCGGATCTTCTACCCCTTGATGAATATCCACCTTTATTGATAAGATCTCCTGCTTCTAAGTCCACCTCTTGAACTTGTGGATTGCTCTTGTGAATCACTTGATTCAATTTGAAGATTTATTTGTGAGGTATTTATGCCCCCTTTCTATCCTCTACCTCTGGAAAATTTCTTCCCCTTCCTCTATTATGTGTATTATGCCTTACAGGATATTCAAAGAACCATTTATCTTCAACTTTGAGTGCAAATTGATAGCACTACCTATAGTGTTCTTGAAGGCTCAAAAGTGTTAGTTCATCCTATAGGTTGTATCTTAACCCATTAGTTTGATCATTACCTTGAAACCTTATATTTATCCTCTTCAACATGACCAAACCTGATGGTTAACTTATATAACTCTTTTATGTATGCCTTCACACTCATTTCCTTCTGCTTCAAATTCTACAATTGTCTAAACAAATTTATTTCATAATCACCTAACAAGAATTTGTCTTTGAGCTTAGCAACCATTCTGTCCAAAGAAGTGATCTTATTCTTCCCCTTATTTCTTATCTCATCTTTTTTGAAGTCCCACCATAATTAATAATTCCCTTTTAGCTTGGTTCTTGCAAACTTCACCTTCTTATCATCAGGTACCTCTTTATACTCAAATTATTTGTATAATCCTAACTCATTCACCCAATCCATGAGTTCATCTCCATTAAGACCTCCTACATAGGTGGGTAACTCCACATTTAGTTTATACCTTTAACTCATGATCACATTCACAAGTATCTCTACACCTTTATCTTTAGGTCCTTCATATGTCTCTTCTCCCTCTACTTCTTCTTGGTCTTGTGGCTCATCTTCCCTGTCACTCAAGTCCCCTATTAGGGCTCATTTTCTTTGGTTTATTTCTACAATAGTTAGCCTTGCATCCAAGTTGACTCTAAGGTCTCTCAACTCAGCCAAAATAGCATCTTGTTTTCCTTGGTTCCTTGTTACACCTCCTTTGTTTCTCCTAGGTGGCATTGTGAACCTTTGTGTAGGTAATTTGTCAAACAAGTATCCATTTTTATCTTTCCCAAAGAATATTCTCTCTCCCACTTGTTCTCAATTATTCAATGTTGCCTCTAATACCAAAATTATGAAGATATTTCTTTCAAAAGGTTTCAACTTGTAACTTTTCACCAAACACACTAAACTTCTTAGCCTTGCTTCTAGCCCTTTTTACCCTACTTATCATTTAGTACAAAAAGGTATAATTGATAATTGCTCAAAAACATAAAAATGTTGTTTCCCCTATTAAAATACACTTATGTGTCAAATTTGGTAGTCCAACTCTTTCATTAGGTC
The DNA here is from genome assembly GCA_037957365.1 of Torreya grandis. NCBI lineage: Eukaryota > Viridiplantae > Streptophyta > Pinopsida > Cupressales > Taxaceae > Torreya > Torreya grandis. Next base: position 2,109,853 of record JARHVA010000641.1, on the reverse strand, counting down.
CACTTTATGGCTTTAGACCTAGTAAATTAGCCCTCTCTACGCCTAATTTCTCCTTTGTCCTTGAAATTCTATACTACAAGTTCTGTACAATCCTAGAAACTTGAAAATTAGTTAGAGATTATGAAAATTGATAGGACTACAATTTTTTGTAATTTTTTGATGGTGCAAACTTATAATAATGATGAAACCCTAATTTAGGGCTTGAGAAGGTCTGAGACAACCTGAGGACAAATAAAATTTGATCGTGACTATTTTAAGATGTTTCAAGAGACCAAACTAGGTTTGTATGGTTTTTCTAGACTATATGTAACTTTCCCTGTGGGTGATAGACATTGTTCAACCTAATTCCCATGTTATTCAAATCAAATTACCCTTTATTGGGTGTAAAGGAAAAAATCTACAGGTCTATTCTTTAGGAAAGGGATCGGTTCACAAAGTAACATGAACCAAAGGGCCACAATACCTCAAAGTACATTCAAAAAGTGTACCTTAATTTTTTAAAACACTTTATCCATGTTTATAGATCCTTCTTTCAAGTATTACAATCATCACATAGTCATGTAAAGTTTATCATAGTAGGTAGGGTTTCTATACTAGTTTACAAGCATTATCAACTTCCAATGTCTTTTCCTTGAGAATTCACTCTATAAACATCACCAAAACGTTGTAGATGTATTGAGATTACTTGGCTAATTGAACCAATACACATTCATTTAGAAAAGAGACTCACAGTCTAACATAATAGTGAACAAAAATAGGCATCTATTCACTAAGTACTATGATCACCAAGGAAGTTTTTAATTCTTTCTTGAAAGGAAGACCATATAGCTCAATCAATAATTCATCCTAGTGTATTGAACTAATGCTAAGTTATTTTTGAATAATAAAATTGAGCACATAGTATATAGTATAATTAAAACTCACCAAAAATAAGGTTTACCTATGAGTGATCTTGAGCAGTAGATGAATAGATTATCATTTCCTAAAGTATAGACCCAACACATTCAAGAAATCCTTTATATTAATCAGAGAACAATACTAATTGATTCTTTTTTGTCAACTTTTAATAAAACATCATCTACAGTCCAACAATAACAATTCATAATAGGGTCTATGTTTTATTCTCTAAGAACAAGGATTCTTCCTCATTTTATTCGAAGTATTCAAATAAAATACATCCAACCAACCATTTATATTTGAATTTCTTATATTTTATATGATGATAATTGATTTGGTAACTATCTTGGAAACTTGACCATGGTTAAATGCAAGTTTAGTTAGGTGATAACAACTAAAAGTTGATTCTCTAAACATGGATCAATTTAGACCATGGGAAATGGTTCAAAAGGTTCCTAGTATCATATTAAATATGTTCAAAAACTTGATTAGTCCTTTCCACATCCTTGAAAGTTCTAAACACACACCAAAATTCAAATTTTTGAACTTTTAAGCTTTGGCAGAAAAATTCATATTTGAAAATTTAAACTAGCTAATTGCACTCCTAAGCTATCAAAATTAAAAATAAGCATGATTTATGCCTTCTAATTCCATCCAAAGAATTCTTGAACCTTATTCAATGAAAAACAAGCCAAAATTGATTAAAAAAAAAAAAATTAATCCTTAAGAGTGATGCCCCTGCATCAAGATAGTTCTATCATATTCCTCTGGAAGGGATTTTATATGTACTTAGATATAGTCACCCACCTTCTCTCACTCTAGACTCTATATCTATGGGGGTGGCTATATCTATTCATTGTTGACATTCAGCCACCCCTATATAGATATTGGGGAGGTCGAGGCTTTCATAAATCTAGGAGACTCTCCATAGTTGTCACCTTACCCTCTAGATATATGGTGATGACCTACTCTATATAGATATAACTCCTCTATATATCCCTATCTAAATAGAGGGGGGGGTATTGGCATCTAGAATCTAAAGTGGAGGGAGATATATATCTATATGGGGAGATCACCAACTAAACTCATAGCTACCATTATATAGATACATAGATAGAGATAGAGTTTCATTGGCATTAGAATTGACATTAGTATAGTCTAGAGTTCATTGCGGCATAATTTAGATTTATTTGTGGCAAAATATAGATGCTATATGGATATGGCGATATGATTTATATTCTATATGGATATGGGGACAATCTATATTTTTTGGGCACCTCATATATGGAATTAGATTCTAAATATGGCAACAACCTATAACTAAAGGGGTGGCCCATATCTATATATAGGTAGAGCAGCTATAGTAGTTATATAGAGTCAGTTAGAGCATCCTATCTGATGCAAAGGATGGTTAATAAACTGACAATTCCTTCTTTGTTCAATGTTCAATCACTTGACCAAGGTGCAAATGGTCATACTAGGGTATATTGAAATTTGACTATCTTTTGGATTTACTTATCCTTCAAAATATCCTTATGGTCCTTAGAAATATTTTTCACCCTTGGCAACACACTTACTTATTTGTCAACCTTCACAACATTCTCCTTCACTCAGTCATTTCCTTGTAGCCTTTTTCTTGTCTAAAATTGCATGTATGGATCTGTATGAATGGGAAATGACAAAATAGACACATATCCATATACCCTTTATTGAAATTATCCTATCTATGAATTTCCAAGTCTAAACTCCTCTTTTAAACCCCCTTGTTATCTCTTTTTAGGCCACAATTAGGCCTAATTAGGTTTTTTCACACCAATCTTCACACAATCCACTCTCTTGGTTCGTACAAGTATGAAATTGATAAAAAAAACACTAAAATCATCTTACCCTTGTTTATACTAACAAAATTATTAATTTTAGGGTTTTTCCAATGGTTAGAACATCTTAAAATAGGATTTCACTTTGGAAACCCTAGTTTTAGACTTCACAAGGCCTGTAGGACCTGAGAGCTCTCAATCTACTCTTAATCATTCCAAAGAAGGTTTCAAGACTCTAAAAGGTTTGTTTAGGCTCTATAGCACTTGTGTTCACCTTGTATAATTGTTAGTTAAGTAGAATAGCCACTTTGTTCTATCCTTCTGACAAGTTCTTGAATTTATAGGGTGCACAATCACCGTTTCTAAAGTCTATAAGTGTTTCAAGAGGACTGTAGATTCTCCAACATTTCCTAGACTTGATGAATGATTTAAAGAGACATATACACCATAAATTCACCTTTTATAATTTTTTTAAACACATAAAACCTCTCTATTCAATTGATTGATGGCATTCTTGATTAGGTTGAGCACACGGTCATAGTTATAAACTATACAACGTTATCTTAAAACTTTTGATTCCCAAAAACAATTCACCAACCTCTACACACAATTAAATGGGGTATAAAATATCCCAATTCAATTTTTAGAAACAAGAAACACTTACCATGATGCCCTCAAATATTCTTTACTAGCCTTTGCTTTCTCAAATGCTTGATTTCATTGATTGTTCTAGGTTTGTAGTTTTCTGGGGGGTAAGTTTAGATCTTAAGACTTAACCAAGGATTCTCAAATAGAATATAAGATTTTATAAATTTTTTATTTTCCTTGCACCTTAATTAGAGTCCTTTTTTATAATTCTTGACACCTTTGTTACGTCAATTCATAGCCCTATGCTAACTGACTGTGTTTACAAACAACCAATAGGGTTATGTAGATTGTTATGCCAATTAATGTGAATCAAATAATAGAAAAACACAAATATACCTATCAAATGGAATATGAACTCAAATAATAAATGAATTAGTATCAACACACAATATAAATAATCTTTCTTCTTTGATCATTCAAAACTCATTCATCCACCATTACATCATTCAAACAATAGGGTTACTGGTCTTCAACCAAAATTCAAGGTTCTTCTTTCCATGTTTCCTTCTTGGAACTATATCTCATTCTCCTTCAAATATAACTTGGTAACTAATTCTAAAAACCAAAATTACAAGCTTTATATCTACCTGATTGCCCTAACTACCTTCAAGTAACTACTTGTAAGAGTGTTGTCCTTGACACAAACCTCAAGATGGATTATATCATACAAGTGTGACCTCATACAAAAACACATAAAATAAAGTGTCCTAAATTAACACTTTATATTCATTTCAAAACTAATTTACCCCTAAGCAACTTCTTATAACACCTTTTCTATGCCAAAATATTCAAATTCTCAAAATGGCGAGAAACTCCCATTTTGAATTTCTAAGTTCCCTATACACTTCAAATCACTTGGATAGAATTCCAATGAACATGTTTAGTCATATAACACCACTACCACACTCTAAATATGTTTTTGACCCCTATTTACTTGATTTAGACAAAGTCTTACAATAATTTTATTTCCATGTGTGATGCCCCTACATCACTATCTATATATGTTAAAGGATAACCTTATTTAGATATATGGTTTGATGACCTACTATATATTAGATATAGCCTTTATCTATAGAGTGGGGGATGGGGAATAAGGATGGGGATGAGAAAGATGGTGGATGTAACTAGGCTATATAGAGTTCGGCCCCTAGGTATTTATATAAAGTTTATATCTATCAAGGGAGATCGAGGGACTTATCCATCTCATTCTTTTTAGAGTTTGCACCCTAGATATTTATATAGATTCTATATCTATCTAGGGATATTGAGGGACTCAATGTCCTATATCTATCTATATATTCCCCTATGTTTTCATGTTTCACTCTGATTCAAAACCTAGGAGTAAAAAGAATGAGATGGATAAGTCAATCATGTTGGTTGGTGAGCCTAATGACAGGAAACTATCAAGCTTGGTTTAAAGAGTACTTTTTCACTTTGATTTAGACTTGCTCAATTTTATAGCCTAAATGTGAACCATAAACCCTACTTACTTGGATGGGTGTTCAACCCAAAGTGTTCTCAGATCATATGAACACCCCCATATGTAACTTAATGCAATATGATATATTTCATCGAAAGAGATCAATGGAGAAAATAGGAAGTGTAGTAGGAGGGAATGAGGTGTAATAGGAATGAATGAAGTATCGATTAATATCAATGAACTAGTATAGATTAAGATTGTGTTACATGGCATGACTGAGTTAGCCACCTAAAAGACATAGATAAGGGTTAGATTGACTATTTGGATCCCATGCAATGAAATTATAAGTAATTATTCACAACATTTACCAAAAGAATGGGCATCTACTCCTTAATATCTAGTAGTGTACTATAGCAGTTTTAATTTTTTTGTTACCCTTAGGCAAATTGAGTAAATTTTGGTACCTATCAACACTTAGGGTTGTCTTGAGGATGATACAAGGTATAAAAACTGGTTAAATGTTGATATTATTATCTATTAGTTCAAGAACCAAACCACATGCACCACAGAGTTGATTCTATTATCTCAATAACATAACACTTCTCTAGGTTGATAGAATAGAGGATTATACCAACTAGATGTTGTAGTTAGAAAGAAATATTTATGGAGACAAAGAATGGCCTAATTAGATAAATGAAATATATCACACATACATGACCTATAAGTTATGTTGTATTGGCTTGGTATTTATATCATAACATTGTAATATATAGATATAGTTGTGAACATTAGAATTAAATAGAGATAATTATGTATAGGTTATAGAGCAGAGTAACCTATGTAATTACATCAAATGGTATAGAATAGATAGTATAAGAAGAATTATATTTGGTAGTTATAATAATATATATATATATATATATATAGAAGAGAAGAGAAGAGTTAGAGTAGGAAGTGTTGTGTTCTGTGTATTATGAATACATGCACTACTTATTTTTAAAGTGAATGTTAAGGCATCTAACAAATATTAACCCTTGTGATCCATTATTCTAACTAAAGTTATCCTATTTAACATAGGACTATCTATATCCAAACAACTGTAGATTTTGTGTCAATAGACAACAATGTTAATATCATCTTGGACTGTACCTCTTTCCTCTCTCTTGGTGAGTGGCTACCCAAATGTGAAACCTAAAAACTTAGGTTAATAAAGATTCCATGAATCTTTCCAATCTCCAATAATTAACATTATTGTACACTTTTTTTATCTCAATATTCCTTTTGGGTATTCCTCTAATCCCTTTTGATGCAATACATGTACTTTGTAGACTAGGGTGATGCTCTTCATGAGTATATGCTTGTAAAAATTCCTCTTTGTTGTTCACAATTATTTCAAGACGTGAAGAAAACATATTACATTATGTAGGTGGTGTTACGATAATTCAACATAATTATAACTTGTCCTTATCTTGGGTCTTACAATTGAAAAATCCAACATAAATAGATTGGAAACATATAATTCCATTTTACAAAGTTGCCCATATCTTGCAACTAGAAGTTTGCATCAAAATAAGTGCCATGTAAGTTAATGGAAACATATTCAATGAATGAAAATGGATGCCACAACATAAATCCATCACAACCAATAGTCTTCATGTGGAGTGTTACTCACCATGGACACACTTCTCACCATGTACCAATGACCTGATGTCAAGCCATTTCTTCTTCCACTATGGAATAACCCTTGGGTTCATGAGCATGCCACAAGATTCCCAAACATGTCATACCAACTTTTTTCATTCAAAAATATATTTTTTTGTACATGTTGTAACCTTATTTCATGTGCATAAAATAATTCAAAATCATGCTAAAAACTTGATAAATATATTATGTGCATACCAAACCAACATAGGCATGCTATAATATTTTTTATTTATGAAAACCAACATATACCTCCATATTACACTCATGTGAGTTCTCAAATTCAAGGTAAACAAAATCTTAGCCATGAAAATAATGTATTCATGAAACCAATAAAAAAATATTACCATTACCCATTTGTAAAGGTGACGAGGAATTCTCTATTAGTTGTTCCCTCTTGATGGTTTCTATCTTGGATAACTCTTCAATTAGATGTAAATCAAAATCTGAGTTTTGCAACTAGTCTCTTAAGGACCCATATCTTACCATGTTTACCTTTTGGCAATGGTGATGGGTGTTCCTCAATGGGATACTCCAATCCATGGATTCTTCCTTAGATATGTGGGTTTATACATATGCTATGTCTTTTATTAGATATGATTGATAAACTTCTTCATTTGCTACCTATTACTTTGTAGGTCCATAAAAAACTTCCATCTTTCTTGTAGATACCTCTTCCTTCTTAGAATTCTCCTTGCAATTATTTGGGTGAAGTTTTAGATGAATATCCAAACATTCTTCATGCCAATTCCCACTCAGGTTGTAATGAGTGTAATAATTCATGCCCATTCTCTTAAACATCATGCCCTTCTTGCCCTTTTCCATGTTCTGATTTGAAGAGTAGTCTTTACAACTTGCATCCTTCCTTTTGAAGGACATAGGATTATTTTGTATGGATTTCTTCTTCCAACACATGGCCACATGGTGTTTATTCATTATATGAAAATAAAATGGATATTCTTACCAATGATTTTATGCTACATGGACCCTTTTCTTGCATTTCAAGCAAACAATAGATTTGTTCTCTCCATACATTCTTGGGTTGCCTTTTATATAAGCATGATGAAGTGGTAATGTTTTATCTCCTCCTTGTGATGTTCACCTCTCTTTGGAGATAATTTTATTTCTTATTTGACACTCTTCCCATCATTAAAAGGTTATCCCCTTCCTAGTTATAACATGCATTCACTCACATGGTCACAAAGTGACAATGTTATCTCTTTATTCATGGAGTTGTCATCCTCTTCTTGGAGACTTTTCTTTGGCCATTTTAAGTGGCATGATCCTACCTTCCCCTTCATGATAGTCTTGCACATTATTTTTAAAATCAAACTCCTCATTAGATTTGAAAAAATAAACTATTCTATTACCTTTCATGTGTTGTTTTTTTAGAGCTAGTGGCTTTGCCTCTTTAGCTTTGGAAGATTTCCTTTCTTTAACTATCTTAGAGTATTCTCAAACTCTTTATTTTACACTAACATATCCAAAACCTGTGTATTGAGGCCTTTCCTCAACCTTTATAGTATTATTTATTCCTTGGACATTGATTCCAAGGCCTTTTCTATCACAACCAATCTTAATTGGAAACTTAAAGACAATCACCTTAGTATGATTCTCAAATCTACCAAAATAAGGATTTAGATCTTGATAGAAAGAAATAGATTATGATGAAGTGATCACTTTGCATATCTCAGTCATGGTTTGTGCATCTTTGATATAGGATGGTATCCTTGGCATGGTATAATATTATCTCTCATTTACTCCTTTACCATCATCTTTTAAGTTTGACAAAATCTCTTCCTTAGTTTGAAAATATTCAATTATACCCATAAGAAATTATCTATGGCTCATCAATATATCTTATAGCTCTTGATTCTCATCTTCCAAGTGCTACCACATCTTTCTTGATTCAAAGTTTTCCTCATAAATTTTGTAGTTTATATCTTCAATCTATTGAATCATTTTTCTCTTCAAATCTTTGCCCATGGTTAAAAAATTTCAACTAATAAACCTACACTTCCTTGCCAAAAAAAACATGGAAGAATATATAACACAATGTTGAAATTTCTTATCAAACCCTTTCAAAGCAAAATGAAAACATGATTCGATGTCATATGATCTATAAACTAGGTTTATATTCTACTCTAGGCTCCACCAATGTTGTTCCTGTCAAGACAAGGGGTTGTCCTCAAGTTCTATGACATAGAACAACACCCAAAATGATGTTTTAAGATGTTTACCAGCTACTATGATTTACATATATAACATATAGTATAATACTAAACCTTTCACATGAAATATACATATGATACATCCATTATATACATTCATTCACACTATAAACATGTTAATACTCCATACACAACTACAAATTAAATGCTTGCATAGAATTACAATACCAACATGATGTTATTTCCCCTTTATGAACAATTACTAGGATTTCGATAGATGATTATTGAGATATTTTAAGTGTTTATGATAATAGAATAGTTTAAAGTAATTTAAACATGTAAATGAAGGGAAAAAACACATTAAAAAAGAGAGATAACATAAGACATGCCCTGGAAAAACTCGATTTGAGAAAAATCCAATAAGAGTAAAGTGATGTTTACTCGTCTCCATTATGTTCTTAAGTATACAATATTTGGTGTGTTTGGCTTATAAGGACACAAAAATCATGGGATCCTATGCTCATAATGAATTTTTAAATTTTGATGGATGACTTTCCTATTAAGTAATAAGGACTATTGAACATAGTTATTTTAACTGTGTAGTCTTCAACTCAATCACATACATGAAAATAATGAGTTGATAAAGGAATAACATAATGAATTCCTCAAATGCATCTAGTTAAATTATTTATTAGTTTCTATGAAATCTAAATGTCCATATAAATGTGCAAGAACATCTATTAGGCTTGAACAATAAACCCAAGAGTTTAAATCTGAAGCCAATTATACCTCGATGTCTTTTCAACTTCTTGTGATTGCAAAACTCACATGCCACTTTTTTTTGAAATTATATAAATTTTCAAGAATAATGAAAATGTGTACTCAAAATTCACTTTTTATTCCAATAATGTGTTTTTAAATCATGAACAATATAAACTATCTATTTTCCAAGGGCTTGGCATGTCGTGAATACCCCTATTTGGTAGTTGATTGTCTTACCATCTGAATTGGATGATCTACATGATCAAAATTTCTAGTCATCCTTTAAACAAATACCCATTTTGAATAAAATAATCTAACCATGGTGTTTTTTCATCACTCATTGGTCCTTTATATGCCTTCCATGCTTCTTTAAAATATTCATTATTTAAATATTGTTCTTTCATAAGATAAAATCCTCTGACTTCCACTCTCAATTCATTTAATAATAGGACTCTACATCTTAATTTATTTTCAAATATTTTTGAATTTCCACTCCTATGGTTTAAAAAAAATGAATATCTTTTTAGGAATTTAACCTGCTTCATATTTCACTAATTTAAATTTCCCCAACTATCTATGAAATGTAATGCTTGATGATATGCATACAAAACAAATTCCTTAGGAAGCAGAATATGTCTCCAGTTCTTTAGTGCTTGTAAAATTGCATAGAAATACTAATAATATAATTAATAATTATGTTTCACAACATTAAATTTTCACTAAAATATGCAATATGTTTTCCTTTTTGACTTAATATTGCACCAATTGCTATGCCACTAGCATTGCAATCTACTTGAAATACATTACCAAAATTTGGCAATTCTAACATTAGTTGCTTAGTTAATTTATTATTTAATTATTGAAGACTATGTTTTGACTCCACTATCTATACAAAATCCTTTATATATTTCAATATTATATCTGTAATATTTATACATGTCCCATTGAAACATCTAATAAAATTCCTACAAAAACTTACCAATCTATGAAAACTATGTGCCTCAAATTATTCTTCTTTGATCACCAATCCATTATAGCTCACACCTTATTTGGATCCACATTCAAACCTTATTAGGAAATCACAAATCCCAAGTATAATAATTTCATCTACATAAAACTAAATTTATTTAAATTCATGAGAAATATTTCATCTCATAACTTATCTAACACTTTGTGTAAATGTCACAAGTGTTCTTCCTTTGTCTTATTGAAAATAAATATATCATCAAGATAAATAATGAAAAATTTACCTAAATATGGCTTTAAAAAATCATTCTTCAGTCTCATGAATGTATTGGATTCATTAGTTATCCCAAATGACATAACCAACCACTCATATAATCCTTCTTATATTTTGAATGCAATATTCCACTCATCACCTTCCCTTATGTTAAACTGGTGATACCCACTCTTCTAGTAAATATTCATAAAGTATCTCACTCCACTCAAGTAATTCATTATATTATCCATGTGCAATAATGAAAACCTATATTTTATGGTTATATTTTTAATGGCTCTATAATTAGTGTACATTATCCACTCTCCATTCTTATTAGGCACTAATATTATCAGTACTATGTATGGGATCAAATTTTATCTAATCAACCTTTTATCCAAAATATCCTATTCTTGTCATTTCAAGTCCACATTTTCTTTTAGGGTTAACCTATATGTTGTTTTGTTTGGTAAACTAGATCATGTAATCATATTCTTGCAGTAATTAATACTCCTCATTTATGGCAACCTAACTAATAGATTGTTTGGAATAATCTCGTAAATTCACCTATCATATCCTTCACCTCACATGAATGTGATTACTTTTTTCCTTCTGTCATACTCACAAATTGTGTGGGATCAAGAATATGCATGGGCTAGGATGACCTACAACTATCCTCTTTCTCTCAATAGACTAGGATTCAAATAAGTTTAATCAAATAGAGCCTATAATACTTGGATAATAGGGTAAGGGCCAAATGAATTTTGTAGATATAGTAGAGGGTAACCTACAATGAAAATGTCAAGAGGAAAGGGTTCCAAATCCTAAGCTTATGATATAATGATGTAGCTCTCACTAAACCTCAACAAATGTAAATGGTTGTAAGGGGTATAAACTACATAAAAGGATGGGTTAGAATGATTGTAAATGGGTAAGGTGAAATGGTCAGCCAAATGGGGGTATATGCAATCTAAATTGATTTATGGCCAGTCTAATCAATATTATAGCTATACTAGCTTATTTAGCATAGATAAATCCTAAAGAAGGATACATATAAATTCATTTACAAGATAAAATACAATATATAATCTACTAAGTAAATAAAAGAAAGAGTATATGGTTATATATACTTACTTTTTGGTGGACCCATCGATGCTTCAATCTCACCCTTGGCTCAATTAGAGATTTGTAAGAGAATGTTGTAAGTTGAAGACCTAAAATAGTTGGATGAACATAGAGATGTCCTCAGTTACAAACTCCCAATCACTCCTTCTATTGAGATTCAATAACACCACAAGATAAGACTCCTCAATATAAGGTTCTAAATCACCAATTCTCCCAAATGATAGTTAGAGAATATATGCGAGTGAAAACATAATAAATGAATGATATATTATCAAATTTAAACAAAATATGACCCATATATATAGTGATCCAATACCCAAAACCAACCTTAGACTCTAATTTTATGACATCAACCATTCTGGTATAATTAGAAATACAAACACAAATGTACTAGGCTTATTAAGAATAATATCATGCTATCTAAGAATGGTATCCAATTGGTTGATACAATTGGAAGGGTAAAGGAAAAAAATAGATATGATACCCAATATCTTAGGATATAGGGAATCTAGAAAATATGGATAAGAAGTAGATAGAAGGGATAAATGGATAGACACTTAGATGAAATCAAACTAATAGTAGCAATGGTTTAATTAGGATAAAATAACAACATTTCTCACAAATCACCATGATCCTTTCCCACCCCATTCCTGGTGCACCCTTTAAGATATGCACTCAAGGAGATTGATTCATCGACAAGTTGTTGCAATATAAAGTGTCAATAAATGATAAAGTGAATATACCCACCCAAATCTCATCATGTGTCACAATGGTGTAATGTGGTATGGTGTTCTGGGAAAGAAACATAGAAACACTAAAAATCATAACTAAAAATAAATGGCAATAAATGAATAATTGAAAGTGCCATATACATAGTTTGACTTACCTTTTTAGTTAAATGGATGCTCGCAAATATCATAGTCTCCATCGTGGAGGGTGAAAAAATTGCATTTGATAAACCCTAGGGTTACAAGGCCAAAAATAGATAAAAGTAAAGTGAGAAAACATAGGGTAGTCAATAAAGGAAATGATATGGAAAAATATTAATATTGATTAAAGCACTTATAAAATTGGCAATCCAAGATCACCAAGGATAGGTTGGAACCAAAAATCCAAGAAAGTAGATAAAAACAAATGAAAATCGATAAGTCGAAAGTCCAAGGTTACTTAGGATTGAAAAAAAAAAAATACATCCAAATTAAGATGAGGAAAAATCCAAATAAAACAAGGGATACATAAAAAATAATTTATGATAAAAATTCCATCAATGTAAGAGGACTAACAAATCATACTCAAATAAAAGATAAAAACATGAAAGGGAAAAATGGGACCAGATGACTTGAAAAAAGGTGAATAGAAAACTCAAGGTCCCAAACATAACTATGAGAAATTATAGAAAGATAAGATAATGACCAAGGGAGAATATCATAACAACTTAAAGATGTAGCTTCTATTATAATGATGGAAACGATAATTTTTTTGCATTATTACCATGTTAGAAAGGGATGGAGAATAGGTATAAGGAAGTCAAGAATATGGAAAATATTTAGAAACAAAGTTGTGTGTCAAGGGGAAAATATGGAAGAAATGAAAAGAGGGCATCACCAAGGTAAAAAAAATTATCTCTACCAGAAAAAAGACACTCTAATCAAGTTGGGAAGACTAAAAGTTTTCAACATAAATGGCCTTAGAGAACCCTACCTAGTGAATGTAAGCTTGGGTTAACTAGTGAAGTACATATATATCATCCCATGAAGGTTGAAATGCATGAAAATTAAAAGGATCCTAGCTTCCAACAATATGTTCCCTTCTCTTCAGGACCTCTTACATAGCTATCGACCTACTATGAAGATTGGGTACTTGTGTGAGAAATTAGATGGCACTAAAATGTAGGAAGATGTAATGATATAATGAGACCTCCTGCCCAAGTCTACTAGCCGACCACACCTAAATGAAACTTGAATCTATAATGAGGCTGATTTTTTAGTTTGATATTTACTAAAAATATCACATATTTTGGTGTGATCTAAATTTTAAGGTATGATTTACCTGTTAACACTGTCTTTTCTTATAATATGGATTTTAAATCTTTTAGTTTTTTCTATTTTCTTTTTCCATACAAATTTGGAAAAACCAAATATTACTAATAAATATGACTATCACAAGAGAGCTTAAACTTAGTATCTAGAGAAGAGAACCTGATTACCATGGTGTCTAAAGACTACTAGACTTGCACCTTAGAAATGAGTACAATCTTAAAATTGACCTTAGTGACTAAAATGGAAATGAAAAATAGGGAATGATGGAAATGATCATAGAATGATTGGGTTACGTCAATAATAAAAAATGTGTAAGGAATATTGTAAAATGACGGTAGGAATGAGACATAATCATAAGAAAAGGGTGAAATGTGAATGGAAGACATGAAGATAGACTATTTTACCATAAGAGAATATGATTGGTTCTAAGTGAGGAAAAACACTACTCTCACCTATTGTCTTATCTTTATAATAATAGGCCTAGATAATGTTTGGAGAAAAGGCCATCTATGTAATAGAATGTTAGGCATTTTTGAGTAGGGTCTAGTTGATTCCCAGGTCTTAACATGAAACTCGCTAATTGAAAGGTTAGGAGGTGTAAATAAGATATGAAAATGATAGTAAAGACCCAAAAGGATACATAAAATAAAAAAGTATACCAAATAATCACAAAAGAAATAATGTTTTATTGTAAAAGGATGAGAGTTTGTTAGGAAGGCATGAAACTCACAAGCTAAAAAAACCAAGTGGTGTAAAATATATAAAAGATCAAAGGATCAAAGATAGGTACTTGTTTAACCCTTTTAATTTAAGATTGATTAAACTAATGGTATTAAAATATTTAAAAAAATGTTGACATCCACTGATTTGATATTAAAATATAATAAATATATAATATGTTACATAATTTTATAGAAATTAGAAACTTGCTAAAATAGTAAAAGGCATAAGGATGTGCAAACCTCCATAAAATAGATGGAATTATGACTATGTGAAGTGACTGTAAGTGAAAAATGCCTAAGATGACCTAAAAACATAGTCATGTTACAAAATATTAACTTGCAGTCTGCTAGGACAAGTCTGCATGATTCATATATGGGAGCACTGTAGCCTTGTCTAGATATTGTAGCCATGTCCAGGTTGATTGTATTCTTGATTTTTAGACTTATGTGTGTGATATAGCCTTATAGGGTTTGTTGTTGAAAATTTTCTATGTTTTTTTGCATGGAAGGTTTTCAAAATATAAAACCCTAATTTTTGCACATACACTATATGGAAATTAGATAACAAAAGGGGTAATAAAAAATGGGTTAGTAAAGATGACCGAATTGGCCTCATAAACCCCTTTTAACTAAGTGATGATTGCATATCCCAATGAGCCTCAATATTATGTAGTTGTTCCTTTTAGACGTGTATGTGAAATCATGAATGCAATGTTAGATGTTCTTTTGCCTATGAATACCATTGACACAAGGAAGCAAATAATATATCAAACTTTGACATTTGTGAATAAATTAGTAATTATGAAATAATAAAGCATATATAACTTTTGTATAGATTTTGAAATGATATCGGATCAACTCTTAGTTCTTAACATGACCCTTATATAGATCTCTTGAATTTGAATTTGAGGTTTATTGAAGCATGAGGAGGCAGACCTAAAAAATACCAATAGTCATAAAAATGATTGTTAACAATATATAAATTCAAAAATCTTCAGTTACATTGGGACAAGTTTGTATTACTTAGATAGGGTTGCAATGCATTCATGTCCTATAATTTAGCCTTGTCCAAAATACTAAAAAACTCAAAGACCAAGACATAAAATAGGATTTGGGGATCCTCAAGGTAAATATGAGAAGATAGAATAGAAATATAATGAAACATGGCAATGCCAACAAAAGGTTGAAGCTTATGACATATAACATGGCATGCTAATAATATTAGTTCATCAATAATAGTCTAAATAAGCAAGTTTATGTAAAATGCATGTTTTGGATGAGCTTATGTCAAATTTGGGTATCTACATTTTCCCCCACATTATTCTAGTGATGTAATGAAGTGAAATGACTAGAGTAAAGTAAAATTCAAACATGAGTGTGTATGCACACTTACCTTTTGATGTAAAACTTGGTTATGTGAAGCATCTTAATGCAAAACATGCAATGATGCCAAAAAGAAGTTATTATCTGTTTAAAAAATTAAAAGTCTAAAACTTGAATTTTATAATTTGAAGAGAGAGAAAATAAAATCTACACCCAATAGAGTTGCAATCCAATTGTTTTGTTACTTGTAAGTGGAGATAGGGTGATTTTAATCTTGTTTGCTTAATGGCCAAGGAGAATAATTTTTTTTGAAAGTGGTAGTAGGATGATTGGTAAGGCATTGGGTGTCTCTATACCATAACCATACCAACTTATGGAGCTTAGAAATTGTGGAAAATTTGAGAGTGATCAAGTCTCAATGAGTGAATTATTTGAACTATACAAGAATATACTTTCAATTGTGAACAACGTTACAAGGAATGATAGAGTGATAAATCTTCGAGTGTCACTAGACTCTAATGGGAAGTAAAAAAAATATATCTAATTGGTTTTATAAAAAGTGCAACCATAGACGTTGAGTCTCACTAGACTCAATGTGACACACTTGCATCTATATGAATCACTCCATTGTAGACAGATTTAGATTCAATTTTGAAACATTTCAACTTTGAACTTTGTAAAAGATATATTTTGAAAATTCCATATAGAAACATGATCATAATTAAACATCATGCCCCCTATATCTATACTAAATTGAAATTGAAATACTATATGAATTTGTAACTTGTAAATTTTTTTTTATTTTTTTTGAAACTTTATCTTATTTAAGTGGTGATATTTTGAAAATTTTGCAACATATAATAAGGAATTACATTAATCAATATCATTCCCCAATTTTTTTCAAGTTCGTGCTTCATAATTTGCATTGACATCATAATATTAATGAATTTTGGATAAGTTTTAATATAATGTATTTGGTATGTATTGTTTAGTGTGTGAATATTGAAAAGATGTGAGTTTATGAGCATGTATTTTTTCCCCAAATTTTGATACAAAATATGAGAATAACAAGTCATTGGTGTTGAAAAGAGAATACGAGCAAAAGGAAAATCAACTCAATTGTGAGAGTATGTGTGGGAGCATTAGGGCAAATATGAGTAATTTGAAAAAGTGATTTGTTAAATGTAGGAAATTTTTAGGATGCCCTAATGAATATCACAATTAATATGATGTAGAAAATTACACCATCAATATTCTAACGAATCTGATGGTAATGGAATTGGATAAATATTTTGTTAGATTTCATAGTTTCTATTTTTTATTATGGAGATTAGCAAAAATGCTAAGATGATAATGTGAAACCTTAGAATGATAGGAAAGTATAAATAAGGTGGCTATAATAATTATACTATTCATTTTCATTGAAACACAATAGTAATTTTTTTTTTAGAATTTGAGAAGATAGAGTGAAAATACCTTAAAGGAGACCAATAATGTCGATGTGATTTGAGTGAGAATGAGCATAAGTGGAGGTAGATATAGAGCTGGATTTGGTGAGTAAAAAATCCTTGATAAATGTGGTATTTTAAGTTTTAATTAATTTTGTATTTTTTAATTTTTTGCGGTATTATCCTACCATCATTGGTCCTATCTAGACATGTTGTAGGGTTATTCGATTGATTGCAGATTTATCTATGATGGAATTTGATTAGTAAGTCATCATCTGTATTATTGGCTAGTACAATGTGATTATGTCCAAATTAAATTTTTAATTTAGTATGAATAATTTTGATGGACAAGAGGCTATATTATTGATGATTGTGTTTATATTTATGATTTCAGAGAGATCCTAGAGCCTAAGAGTTCCATTGAGGGCATATTATGTAGACTATTCATGGTTTAATGTTATTAGATGAGGAGATTATCATTATTGATGTTGTAGGATTAGAAGATATAGGTCATTTATACATAATGTCATATGATATGCATATGGTTATGGCTTTGGTTAAGAGGTGGGTTTCATATACATGTACCTTTTGGTTGCCCACGAGTGAGATGACAGTAACCTTGATGGATGTATGGGGCATTTTATGATTAAAATTATGGGTATTCGAGTAGTGGAAGATAATAGTTAGTATTGTTGATGCTCATAGGTATATGATTGGACATGATAGGGATAGAAGGTATGTTGTAGGAGATGCCCTGATATTGTTATCAAAGATCATTTTTTCATGAGTTTCCCAATTTTAGAAATTTCTCTATGTAGTTAGTTATCTTTGTTGTTATTGATAGGGGAGGTGTATCCATTTAATATAAAATGATTGACATTGTTTGACATATAAAGGAGTATGGGACCTGATATTTAGTGGGGCATACCATGTTAACCCACTTATACAAGGATTTACATATATTTACTAGGGAGGGTTATGGTGGAGGATTGGGTTTAATGACGTTATTGCATTATTGGGTTCATGAGAATATAGTAATAATTAGGCATGTTGGGATGCCATTAGCTGGATGGGCAAATCCATGAATGTGTGTATGGAGATGGGTGAGCATGATATCTGTTACCCAAAGTAGTACTATGGATTGTCATTGTGTGTTGGATCAATTGACATCTATTGACATTATATAGAGGCCATACCATGGATTTAAGGGTTAGAGGGAGGATACAATAGAGCTACGATAGATTCGAGTGATGTTTTAGATTAATGACCAATTTTTTAGTGTTTATAGTCAATTTATATAGAGTGAGCGACTCATCAATTTGAAGTGGTTTATGGATTTCCTCAACACTAGGGATTTGGCCATGGTCAATTAGGGCCCCTACTTGATAGGCGAAGTGAGATTAACCTTTGGTTGATGAGCTAGCTCTAGTTCCTAATGATGAGGGGATACAGTATTGAAGATCTAAGACATATACGATGTGGGATTCACAAATGAGTATACATAGTGGTGGACCCAAAATAGGTGGACACATGTATTTCCAATTGTAGGAGGAGTAGATCCAATAACATCCATGCTAAATTCTCCTAAGTAGTAGGTGGTATGTATAGATATGTTATATACTTTAGTAGGATGTTTGTTTGATTTGATTTTTGTATTTGATATTGTTTATTTGATTGATGTAGGAGGTGATGATTATTGGTCACTTATCATAGATTCAACATTATGCACATTGACATGATATTTTCTTGATAGGGTTGTGCCAAAAGGAATTATTAATAAAGTGGATATGGTAGGGCCACATGCCTCACTATTTAATAGAGCTATTATTATGAAAACCACATATATGTGATTGAACAATAGTCTATATGTATTTATATTAAAGTACGATGCATTAGTTATTAAGCAAGACCAAATTTGAGCCTAACTTACCCAATAGTATATGCCTCCACCTATAGGGACATATAATTGGTGAGACTATTTTTATGAAGTATATTCAATGTCAAGCTAAGCATGCAATTATTCTAGAGTGTTTGGAAGCTTACAAAGCTTGTGATAGGATGGGTTCAAGATTGAGGTCACAAGATGTAGGAAATGTTTTGACCTCTCGAGCACCAGTGACAAATAATAGAGATGTAGATATTGATACTAATTATGAATTAGCTATTCAGGGCCAAGGCTTATTATTGATTGACATGTGTTATGTGTGAATAATTTTTAAAGATATATAAATATGATAATTTTATTTATGCATATGTATGTGTATTCATATGTTTTGAAAAATATTTCTTAAGAGAATTACCAAATTGATGGAAAAAGAAATGGTGAATAATCATTTACTAGTTAATTGCTTGCACATTTAGGAATTGGTTTATTATCTATTTTATTGTGTTTGATTTGTAATTGTTGTGACTTGGGAGCACATATTTGTGTAGGTAACTTGGTTGGTTCTTTTAGATTTTATATAATTTGTATTTTAGGAACCTATTGGGTGCATGTTTTGGCATTGTTAATATTTATAATTTGAGTGCTAGTAAAGTTATTATCATCTTTAATATTATTATCAATGAACTTATTTGGAGCCATTGTATCTTGTATATGATTTTTTTGAGACATGTCTTTAATGTTTGGTGATTTGCATAACTTATTATATTTTTTTAAAGGAGATAATTTATTTGCTTACAATTTCATTTAAATTTTATTTTAACATATATAAATCATTATCACAATGTCTATTAATGTCATGATAAGTACAAAATGATTGGCCTGTAATTTTCCCAAATGATGAGGTGGATGATAATAATTAGGGCATAGTTTGATTAACTTTTTATCCAATAATGTATTTTAAAATATCGCGTGGATAATCATTAGAATTAAATTTTAAATTTTGCACTTTATGCGATGTTAAGTAATGATTATGATTAATATATTTGGAAATATATTCTTTTTCTTTATGTAAGAATTTAACTTTATCAGATTGGACCTTAAGATTGAAATGATTATCATTAATGTGTGCTCGCTTGTGAGCAAGTGGTTTAGTGTGTTAACTTTTAGAACATTATTATAGCTTAATGCTTGTATTTATTTAAAAATGTGTGCATCAACATGGTTTGAGTGGATTTTAGTATTTGAATTCTTTATGTAATTCAATAGCTTGATTCATTTTATTTGACACTTTAATAAAGCCTAGTTCCTCTTCCAATTCTAAGGGCTCATAACAAAGATCAATAAATGATTCACAAGTATAATAAATTACCTTCTCTTTTAGTGTATAAACTAACCCTATAGTGAAAATGTATTGTCCTTCCAAATCAGTTGGTTGATAAATTAATTGGCATATAACAGTCATAAATTTTAAGATATAATCACAAACTTGTTCAGACTTGACTTGGTGAAAAGAGGGCAACCTCTCATAAGTGAACCTAGGTCCTTTATTTTGAATCTATTGTATTAAAAATTTATTTTCTATTTCTAGTTGGGTAGTTAAGGATCTACAAGGAAGGGAATGAAACCATATAAAGGCACATCCCTCTAGGACTTTAGGAAATAATTGTAATAATAGTCGACAACCGTTGTAACCATTCATAGTTTCTTGAAAAGCTTTAAGATGAAAATAAGGGTTCCATCTTCCATAAAATGTGGAAAATGTAGGGATTCAAAAATTAGAGGGTGAGGGCACATATAAATTGTTATGCACAATATGATTACCATGGATAACATTAGACTCGACCCAAACTGGGCACAATTTACTTTCTAAGGATGGTTAATGAACTTTATCTTGAAAAGCACCTTCAACATGCATTAAGGATATGACTTCTTAGGAAGGCATGTTAAGTTTTTTAAGGGGCTCATTTAAGGGTTGCACTATATTGTTAATTGTATCAATTGGTACACTAATCCAAATAGGAGAAAGAGGAGGAATGAGATGCTTTTCTTGTGGTTGAAGAGATTATTTATCATTTAATGTATGATTAATTTTCAAAGGCATATTACATTCTACTAAAATAGACGGACTAACATTATAACCTCTAGAATTAACATGTTCACACATGTTATTTTTCAAAGGGGAACTAGAAACATCATCATGATATGCAATAACATCATTATTAATCACTTTATCATTTAATTCATTATGTAACATACTATGAACATTAGGTGAAACTAAAGAATAAATTATTATAGGATTAGTATAAACATTTCCATCATCACTATATTCATAATCATCATCATCATACCAATCCTTGTCATGATCACTATAGTTTTCAATTTGAACATTCAAAATAGCAACATTATTATTTGTTAAATAAGAGGAAAAGGAAGTGGGATTTATTATAGGCTCAATATCCTTATTTATGCATATCTTATATGAGTTCAATTTATAAGTGCGAATATAATATAATGTGGTAGAAGAATGGATAGAAAAATTACGTGTGCAAGTATAAGATTCCTCCATGTAGAGATTCGGTTTTAATCTAAGAGATATTAGATAGTCATCATTAGAATGCTTTGTGTGCTCTAATGGGAGGTCCAAATTTGACACTAAATGAAGATCAAAGGAATATTCCAAAAATGGATTTATGGGAGAATTCGTAGAGGAATCTAAGGGTGTGACATTAGGTAAATTCAAAGTAAAAACTAGAGGTATGATCAAAGGTAAATTTAGAGAGGGAGCTAAAGGAGAGCCTAAAAAGAATGTAAATTTTTGATTGAAAGTAATTCCAAAGTGGGAATTATAGAAGAGATAAAAGAGGAATTTGGAGATATGACCAAAAGTAACTCCAAAGGGAAAGGTAAAGAAACCTCTGAAGTTGAATTTAGAGGTGTGACCAAAGAGGAATCTATAGGATAATATCAAATGGAATATAGAGGTGTGACTAAATAAGAATATATAAGATATTCTAAAATTTAATCTAGAGGTGTGACCATAAAGAAATATATAGGAGATTCTAAAAGGGAATCTACAGGTGTAACCAAAGAGGAAACTATAAGATATTCCAAAGGGGAATCTATAAGTGTACACAATATAATGGACCCATGTGCCCAAGGGTCATAAAAGTTCTATTCATCATCATAAACATTATTAAGATCATCTTCCCCAAGTGTTTGTTTAGTATGAACTATCCATTCAGGATCATAAGTACAAGACATAACATGAGTAGATAATAATATATTTAGAGGATATACACCATTAATATATTGGATTTGAGTATCCATGATATATGAAACAAATGAAATCCTTATTGAAAACAAATAATATAATATGTATATATAATCTAATGATGATGAATACAATACAATATGAATCAAGTGATGTTAAGGACTATGAATATAATACAAACAAAAATCAAGGTCTGAGGGTGATTCTAGGCAAGGGTTTGAATGAATTTTAGGCACTCAATTATACTTGATCGTTCATTGATTAGTTTTATCCCAATTTTTTAAATCACTAACTATAGAGGTAGAACCATGCCTACAACCCACTAACTCTAGTTTCAAAGGTACAATGAGAGTAACTTCCTTGGGTAATACGCTTCTCTTAGGTGCACCACAAATGAGATAGATAAAAGAGGTTTCCTATTGTTATAAACAAGGAACCTTATGTGTTTCTGATAAACTTTAAGGTATGGGTAAACTATTATATGTTTAGTACTGTAATATGGCTATGAGTATTGGTGTAAACCCCTCACGCCATGATGTTTGTCAATAGAACACCACATAGGCCTTCAATACAGTCACTAGGTAGTTTGAAAAGTATCTAAACACAATTTCTAGAAATCAAAATCAAATGAAAAATAAAGTGAAAAATAAAAATCAATTTTTTTTTGTTTTCATAAATCAAGTAAATTTCAACCCGAGGTCAAAAGAAAGAGCATCTATATTGGAATGATTCAAGATGATTAGATAATTTATTCAGTGTAAGATTTAATCCAAGGTAGAAGAAATTGAATTGTTTTGTGTCAGATATTATCCAAGTTTTAAGGCTATTTTTTTTTAGTGTTAGAAATTTTTAGGAATTTGAAAGAATTCCTATCCCAAAAATAAGGAAAAACAAAAAGTAATGTTCTAAAAATAGTGGGTTCACCATAATGTTTAACCCTTTATAATTTAATATGTCTTAAACTAATGGTATTAAACTACTGAAATATAAATAATGATATGTATTGATTTTATATTAAAATATGGTCAATATATAGCATGCTACATAATTTTACAGAAACTAGAAACTTGATAAAAATACTAAAATAACTAAAGATCTACAAACCTCCTTAAAATAGATGTAATTTTGATTGTGTGAACTGACTGTAAGTGAAAACTACCCAAGATGACCTGCAAACATAGTCATGTTATAAAATATTAACTTGCAGTCTGATGGGATAAGTTTGCATGAGGTAGATGGGGGCACATTATGGCCTTGTATAGTTACTATGATTGTGCCTTGGTTGACTGTATTCTAAATTTTTAGATTTGGGTATGTGAAATTGATCCATAAACTGGCATTGATTTTCATGCAAAAAGTTTACCTTGGATCCTTTAGTCAATTCACACAATTTCTTGAAACACTCAAGGAAACGAAGCTAAATTTGACCTTTTTAATACATATTTGTCTCAAAACTTGAAGTGCTCAATTTTACGTTAATATGTCATATTTGACTAATTATGCATTCAATAATGATTAATAAATAAAATTAATCAAAATACAAAAAAATAATGCATAGATAAAATCAACTCATGACAAGCACTTGATAATGGAGTGCAGTAATGCCTACGTCTCCAAGTTCACTTATAGTACAAACTAATCCATTTCCTTAAAAAGTGAGTACATGCCAATTCCTTACAATTTTTAAATGGATACTCTAAGATTGCACATAACTCAAATAACAAATCTTCAAAAGTCCTGATATACCCATGAATAGACCTTCCACCTTACTATCGCATGAATGCAATCTCGTAATCCTGTGGATTTCTGCCAAAGGTCTAGAAAATGGACTTATAAAATGGTCTTAAAAAATTCATCACAAGAATTTTAACATTATTTTAAAATCATCTTGAATTCTAGGACAAATCCCTAGTTTACACCAAGAAGTGTAAAGCTCTCTAAGTCCTTCAAAACTTAGGATATATGCAGATTGATCTCTATATTGGCCATTACACAATCTACAAAGCTTTACTTTGAGGCATTGAAAACAACATCAAATGATCTCAAATCCAAATACTCAACATATGGTTAGAGCCTCTAGCTCTAGATCTCAACTCTGGCTCTCATCTCTTTGGCTCTGGCTCTTGGCTCTTTGGCTCTAGCTCTCAACTTTAGCTTTAGCTCTCGGCTCGTTGGCTTTGGCTCTGGCTCTGGCTCTCAGCTCTGGCTCTACCATGAGAGATTTGAGACTTTGGAATGAATTCACTAAATTTTAATAATAATTCTCAATTATTTTCAAATAACTCCTCACCCCTTTATATACTTGTGGGAGGTCCACTTTTTCCAATTGGGATGATTATCCACAATCTTTTTTAATAAATTTCATAATTATCCAATACCCAATTTTTATGGGATTTTAAATTATCCATTACATTAAAAAATTTGGGGTGATAATTATTCTCTAATTTATGATGGTTTATGTTTATCCCCCTTTACTAAGGTGTAATTTACAAATATTAATGACTTGGGTCAAGCCATATTGCCACATCACTTTATTATCATGTCATCGGGGTTTGACCATAACTTTGACTGGTCATAACTTGTACATATAGACTTCATTTTTTGAACTATAAAATGTGCCAAAAAGCTTGTGATGAGATATACATCATGTAAATAGTTCATAAACATTCCAATATCATCAATTTTTTAGTTTGAGCAGCATTAATTACCTATTGACCTACTTTGACTAAAATTTTGACTGGCTACACAAGGAGCATACGAGCTCTATTTTTTATATTTTACATACCATTAAAAATATCTTGATAGGATCTTTATAATGGTATAAGCTTCAATCTAATCTTGGAACTTTTCCAAATTGACCTCTAGATCAATCCTCCCCACTAAGAGGGTTTTTGGCCCACCAAAAGCTGGTACCCAACTTGATCCTCTAAAATACCAATCAGTTCTAAATAATTTTGACAGGTATTTTATCAGTCTACTCAAGTTCCACAACTACACCTAAAATGGTTAGAACAACTAACTGATCACACCTTCCACAAATCTTCTACTACTACATGGCCATCAATAGCCTCTACACAAAACTAGGATTCATAATGTAATGATTTCTTTTACTGCATGGCTTCACAAGAACCTCTATACAAATAAGCCTAGTGATCTCCTTTGTTGTTTCTAAATATTCCTTTACAATATATCAAGTATAGAACTCAAATCATAGCATAGAAATAATAGTGGAAAAATATGATTCATAACTCAACAATGTAAAAGGCCCTAAAACAAGACATGAATTATACTAAATCCTACAACTACCAATAAGGTCACAATATATCAAACTATCAACCCACTATTGGATCTTATAAGTGATGATCTACCAAATACTGAAACAATCACCAATGTAACTAGAAGACAAGTTTGTCAATGTAAACAAATTACAATATTGGTTGCGACCATGTCGCAATACATTGCCCCAATGGATCTTATCATGCTAAATAACTATAGAAACAAGTAGTGTATAGTGTCTAGCATTCCAAAAATAGCAGTTATTCTAAAACAAGTACTGTAGGAAAGCTGAATCCTACCCAAAAACCTATGCAACTACAATCAAATCTCCCAAGCTAATCAATGAGTTAAATTCCTTAATAATTCAACATGAAACTCATAAAGTTAATACTATAGATTCAAAAATAGAGCTTTCCAAAACATAGGTGTGAGAATTAAAAACTTCGCATGATAAACCTATCTTGAAGTGTTCCCACTATAGTAGCTCCAAAATGTATATATCAAAGTGTGGGTAAATATCCTTTGTCAACATACAACAAGGATTCCAAAATTGCTTTGCAACATAAATGCATTATCAATCCACTAATCATAAAATCATGGAATTTAAAAACTATTTACTAACCCTCTTTATCATATTCTCCTATTTAGGGTATTCAATTTTCTTAGTGGATTTATTGACATTTGCATGGGTTGATTAAACAAAAACTTCATTAATTACCTTATCAATAGGTTTATATACCATCTTCTTCTTACCATTACCAAGGATGGTGGGATGGTTGAAGTTTCCAATAATTGTCAACTCGATGTCCACTCATGTGACAATGAGTGCAAACATCCCTCTTCTTAGGCGAGGTCACACATTTACCATTTCTTGCTTTTCTAGTATGAGAATGGTCTTTAGTACCTGCAAGCTGCTTTAGTAAAGCTTGTCTTTTCCAAAAATATGCATCACAATGGTTATTCAATCTGAAAAACATACAAGGAAAAGAATGCATCATCTTTTGAATATCAAAACCAAATTTATTAAATGGCAATAGTGATTCAGAAGTCTTGGAATTCATATTCCTGTTGGTTCTTTTTCTAGTGTATGAATGAAGAGGTGGAATCTCAATACCTCTTTTGCCTAGTTTTTTACACCGCTCATCATTCCTTCATAGGGAGAAATTCTCCTTTGCTAGTGGCCTCGAACCTTGGCTGTCAGAAGCTTGTCCTCTTTCAAAAATGAAGGAACTCTCTCCAACATCCACTTTCTCACTAGCATAACCCAATCCTACATAACAAGATCTATGATATACCTATATTGGGTTAGCAACACCTAGGCCATTCTTTCCAAGGCCCCTTCCATCAAATCCCATTTTCAATAACAGTTTAGATCCAATGCCCTTAGTGTGTTTTTCAAAACTACCAAAATTAATATCTAAAACTAAAGGGACAATAATAATACATGATGAACAACTTAGAATGCAATCATCTGTCATAATACCTACATCTGAAGTGGAAGGAAATTGATGAAGATAGTGTTTCTCTTCATCCTGCATCTATGCCAAGATCTCATCCTTGGCTTGCAGATTTGATTTTAAGTGAGCAATATTGTCTTTCAAGGAGTAAAAATGAGCTCTCAAGAAAGCATTCTCTTCCTAGATTTGTTGATTAATTGCTTCAAACTCATTAAGCCTCTCTTTTTTCAAGGCTTTACCCATGGCTTCTTATTCCCTAAAAACAACCTAATCCCATAAATTACAAATTGCAAATGGAATATTAATAGGCCTAAAAAGTCTACAATAATGCTGGAAAACCAAACTAAAAATAATGGATACCAAATCCACACAATCAGAAGCTAACCCAGCTCACTAACTGCTCTGATACCAAACCTGATCCGTAAATTGGCACTAATTTTTATGTAAAAAAGTTTACCTTGGATACTTTAGTCAATTCACATAATTTACCAAAACACTCAAGGAAACGAAACTAAATTTGACCTTTTAAATACATATTTGTCTCAAACCCTGAAGTACTCAATTTTCCATTAATATGTTATATTTGACTAATTATGCTTTCAATAATGATTAATAAATAAAATTAATCAAAATGTGGAAAAAGAATACATAGATAATATAAACTCATGACAAGCACTTGATAATGGATGTCGGTAATGCCTATGTCTCCAAGTTTATTTATAGTATGAATCAATCCATTTCCTTGAAAAGTGAGTATAGGCCAATTCCTCATGATTGTCAAATAGATACTCTAAGATTGCACACAACTCAAACAATAAATCTACAGAAAGTCCTGGTATACCCATGAACAAACCTTCCACCTTACTATCATGCAAATGCAATCTCATAATCCTATGGATTTGTGTCAAAGGTCTCAAAAATGGACTTTTAAAATGGTCTTACAAAAATCAGCACAAGGATTTCAACATACTGTTGAAATCATCTCAGAGTCTAGGACAAATCCATAGTTTACACCAAGAACTGTAAATCTCTCTAAGTCCTTCAAAACTTAAGATATATGCAGATTAGTCTCTATATTGGCCATTACACAATCTACAAAACTTTACTTTGAGGCAATAAAAACAACATCAAACGACCTCAAATATAGATACTCAGCATATGGCTAGAACCTCTAACTCTAGATCTCAAGTCTTAGATCTCGCTCTCAGATCTTTAGCTCTAGCTCTGGCTCTCAACTCTTTGGCTCTATCTCTTGACTCTAGCTCTAGCTCTTGGCTCATTGGCTCTGGCTCTCGGCTCTGGCTCTCAGCTCTGGATCTACCATGAGAGCTTTGAGACTTTGGAATAAATTCAATGAATTCTAATTCCAATTCCTAATTATTTAAAAATAATCCCTCACCCCTTTATATAATTTTTGGAGGTCCACTTTTTTCGATTGGGATGATTATCCACAATCTTTTTTAATAAATTTCATAATTATCCCATACCTGATTTTTATGGGATTTTAAATTATCCATTACATTTAAAAATATGGGGTGATAATTATTCCCCAATTTATGACAATTTATGTTTATCCCCCTTTACTAAGGTGTAATTTACAAATATTAATGACTTGGGTCGAGCCATATTGCCACGTCACTTTATTGTCACATCATTAAGTTTGACCATAACTTTGACTAGTCATAACTTATACATATGAACTCCATTTTTTGAACTATAAAATGTGACAAAAATCTTGTGATCAGATATACATTATGGAATTAGTTCATAAACATTCCAATATCATCAATTTTTTTAGTTTGACCAGCATTGACCACCTGTTGAGTTTTTTTTACTAAAACTTTGACTGGCTACACAAGGAACATACGAGCTCCATTTTCTACATTCCACATATCATCAAAAAGATTTTTATAGGATCTTCACAATGGTATAAGATGTAGTCTAATCTTATACCTTTTCCACATTGACCTCTAGATCAGTAATCATCTACCAGGGTTGACTATTGAATTATATATTTTTTGTTGTCATACCGAATGCTTGAAAAATAGAAAAACCTACCTCTAGCACATGCACTAGATAGAAATTAGATTTAAAAATGGATAATAAAAATGGGTTAGTAAGGATGGTTGATCTGGACTCATAAACCTCTTGTAATTGAGTGCTACCTACATAGCCTAAATGGGCCTAAAGCAAATGTAGTTCTTCCTCATAAATATGAATGTGGAATCATGAATGTAATTCTATATGTTTTTTCACCTATGAATACCCTTGACACGAGCAATAAAATGATATATTAAACTTTAAGATTTGTAGATAAATTAGAAATTATGTAGTACTAAGGAAAATATAGCTTTTATAATGATATAGAATCAAACCTTATCTCTAATAGGGCCCTTGATTATATATAGTTATGGAATTCAAATTTTAGGCTTGTTGTTGCATCAGGAGGCTGACTTTAAAAATACTAATGAACATAAAAATGATTGCTCACAATATAAAAATTCAAAAATATTATGTAAGTTATGTTGGGATAAGTCCGCATTACCTAGATATGGCTAGAGTGTGGTGTTATCCAAAAGATTAAAAAAAATCAAAGACAAAGAAATAGAATAGGAGTTGGGGATCCCCGAGGTAGATATGAGAAGATAAAATAGAAATATAAAGAAACATGGGAGTACCAAAAAAAGGGTGAGTCCTATAACATAGAACAAGGCATACCAATAAACCATCAGTTCATCAATAATAGTATAAATAAGCAAGTTTATGTAAAACACATGGTGTAGATGAACTTGTGTCAAATTCGAGTGTCTACAATACTAGGGATAATGTGAAATAAAAGGACCAAGAGGTGGTGTAGAGGGAAAAATGCTAAGCTGTCATACAAGAGAGTCAAAATAGGAATCTACATAAAATGTTAGTTTCATAACATATATAAAACTAACTATAATCATGAAAGTAATATGTAATATGAAGAGCATGAAGGTGGTGTCACTATAGATGTCGTTAAAACCTATAATAGGTCTAGAAAAAGCATTGATAAAAGGGATTATCCCAAAATAGGGGCAAGCAAAATAGAGTCCAAAGGATCACAATAAAATAAACCCAAGGGTGAAACTTAAAATCTACAAGGGAAGCCAAGGATTTTTATAAAGTGATGTAAATGATGAAAATAAACCTGAAGGTGTCACCTGAGATCTAGAAGGGAAAATAAGGTAGACTATAAGACACCAAAGAACCAAAAAGGAAGTAATTATGTAGTAAAAATGATACTAAAGAAATAAAATTCAAGAAAGTAAAGAAACACAAGACAAAATAAAATTAATATCTATGCTAACAACTGGATCAAATAAAAACATGTGAAATGTGAGGATATTCATCTCAGAAAGTTTCTTGAAGCTAAATTTGTTTGTTTGCAAGATGTGAAAGGTTATTTATTGTTTCCTCATGATAAGGATGAGAGATCAAGAAACCAAAAGAAAGATGGCAGGCATTGGAAGATACCCCCAAAGCATGTATAATGTTAGGGAAGGAAATCACAAGATGCCTTACAGGCTGAAATAAGGAGGGTGGGGACAGTGCAAAGTGCCTTAATATATGTAGTAATAAAAATGTGGGCATCAAAAGATACCCCAACATATGGGAAAATAAGGGGATAGGTACCAAAATATGCCTAAATTTATGGGATGTAGGTGGATTAGAGCTAAGCTCAAGATCAACAGTCTTAGTGATGATGTCAAAATCTATGTAAGTTTTTATTAGAGTAGAAAAAGTGGCATTTATGGTAATATCAATATATTTAGGAGTAAAAGTAAAATTTGGTACATGGTATTAGCTAGAATGATTCAATATAGAGGAATAGGATTGAAATAAATTGTAATGGCAAGTTTTATAAAGTTTGGTGAAAAATGATTGAAATGGCTTGTATTGGCCAGGTCAATACAATTTGGTAAAACATGATTGAAGCGGACTATATCAATGAGGTTGATACAGTTTGGTGTAAGAAATTGAACTTCATTAACACAATCTATGTCATAGACAGTGCAGTTGGATGAAAAAGGAAGCAATGTATCATCACATTTTTTGTCATTATTAGTGCAATTGACTGTAGGTAGAAAAAATATATCGGCATATTTTGGGTCATGGCCAATGAAGTTTGTTGGAAAAAAAAAATCGTATCAACACATTCTGAGTCATAGCCAATGTAGTTAATTGTAGGTGGTTAAAACTTAATAGTATCGAGCTAGTCGATACCATTAAAAATAAGTGGTTGGAGTAGTGAATTTGGAGAGGTTAAAGTAGGATAATTATGAATGTTCATATAAGATCAAGGATCGGGATTACCTATAGTGCATAATGTGTTAGACATTTGAATTAGGTGTTCTTCATAAGCTGATGATATGATGAAAGTGGGTTGAATGTGAGTGGATTTTTGATGGATCATCCTTCTAAAACCTTCCAAGGGTAGGGTAGAGGGTTGTTATACATCAATTAAACCATGCCCATCATTTTTTTATTTGTAGTTGGGATTGCTAAAAATGGGAGAATCATACGAGGGATTTTTTCCATGTCACAATCATCAATGAAAACATCCACTATCATGATAGGGTCTTCACCTTTATCAGAATCATCATCATAGATGGAAAAATCATGATATATATTTTCAATCATCTGAGAAATGGTGAAGGTGGGATAATTAGGATATTCATAAGGATCATTAGAAATAGGAGGATAATTTTCAATCCAACTATAAGTGTCAGCATTGGGGGTCTTTACCCCAATAATATGGATCATCAGGGTCATAAAGGGGAAGATCATCATGGGGATATTTGTCAATGTTAAGAGTGTAAAAAGCAATTCTATTAGTATCCTCATAGGGATTTTCATAAATGAGGGGACCATAAGGATAATATTTGGTGCCATTATAAGTATCATCATAAGTGGGAAGAGTATCATTGGGATCCTTGGCCATGAAAAAAGGTGTAGTATAGTTCCATAATGAGGAATTACCTTTAATGGTAGTCATAAAAGGTAGGAAGGAAAGACCCACACAAAAGTAGAATGGGTTGAGGCTTGCAAAAAAAATTTAAGAGATGAAATCAAGACGAAGAAGACTAAAAATCAAATGTGTAAAAAAGTTGATCAAAAGAAATATAAGGTATCGAGCTGGCCAATATTTTCAGTTACTGAGTGTATAAAAATAGATTACATTGGTCCAGTCGATACAGTTAGAAAAATATATGGTTTCAGGTTAACAAATATGATATAGTAAAAATATGGTACTACTGGTGGCTAGAAAAAATGAATTGTATATGCTTGACTGATGTAATTAGAGAGATACATAGAAATATACTAGGATAGTTGGTGCAGTTTAAAAGACAAACATAACTACATCGGGATGGATAGTGTAGTTAAAGAGACACATAGAACTGTACCAAGTTGGTGGATACCATTTGAAAGATAAACAAAATTATACCAAGATGGCCAATACAGTTAGATAAAACCACTAAATTTATCAAGTTGTTTGATATAATTAGATAAAACAGCTAAATGTTATTGGGCTAGCTGATATAGTAATATTTAAAGATAAATGATGTTTTTGATGATTTTTCTAAGAAGATAGAAGGGTAAAAATGAAACTAATCCAACCAAAGGAGGGATAAGATTCATGTCAACTTCACCATAATGTATTATGATGATGAAACCAAAGTGAATACAATCACTATAAATAAAAATGTGAAATGTGAAGACAATCTAATCAAAGATGGGATAAGATTCACTTCGGGTTGGATTGTATGCATGAGCTAGGATGACTACAACTATCCTCTTTTTCTCAATTGACTAGGATTTGAATAAGGTCAATCAAATAGAGTTTACGTAACTTATATGATGAAGTAAAGACTAAATGAATTATGTAGATATAGCATAGGGTAACTTCCAACATAAATGTCAAGAGGAAAGGGTTCCAAACCCTTAGCTTATGACACAAGGATGTATCTCTCACTATACCTCAACAAAGGTAAAAGGTTTTAAGGGGTATAAACTAAATTAAAGGATGGGTTAGAATGATTATAAATGGTTAAGGTGTAATGGTTAACCAAATGAGGGTCTATGCAACCTAAAGTGATATATGACAAGTCTAATAAATTTTATATCTAAACCCAACTTATTCAATATAAAAAAAGCCTATAAAAAGGATTCACATACATTCATCAATAAAACACAAACCAATATCTAATCTACTAAGTAAATAAAGGAAAGAGTAGTAGGTTATAAATACTAATTTTGGGGTGGACTTGTTGATGCTTCAATCTCCCCCTTGGCTCAAGTGGATCTTTTCAAGAGAATGTTGTAGGTTAAAGATCTAAAATGGTTGGATGAAAAACTAGATATCCTTAGTTAGGAACTCCCAATAACTCCTCTTATTAATCTTCAATGACACCATAAGACAAGACGCATCAAGATAAGGTTATAAGCCATTAAATCTCCTAAATGATACTTAGGGTAGATGTGTGAGCGAAAGTAGAGTGAATCAATGATATATGATTTGATATGAATGTAATATGACCTATATATTGTGTTCCAATACTCAAAAAAATTGATGGTATTGGCCAAGTTAGTGTAGTTGGAAAGACACACACAACTAAATTGGGCTAGCTGAGAACAATATCGGGTTAGATGAGAATGGTATCAAGCTAGCCAATACAATTAGAAGGAAAAAGGCACAAAATATATGATATCAACTAGGTTGTGTAGTATATATAAGCTATAAAATCTAGACATGAAGTAGATAGAATGGATATATGGATAAATACATATGGGGAGTTATATTGATAGTAATAATGGGGTAATTAGGATAGATTAACAACATTATCACAAAGCACTACAATCCTTTCCCACCCATTCTCGTTGCACCCTTTAAGGTGTGCACTTAGTTATATTGATGCATCAACAAGCCACTACAAGAGAAAGTTCCAGGTAAATGATAGTGAAAAATATTATGTGTATACACTTTGTGAGAGATGTTGTTATTCTATCCTAATTACATAATTACTACTATCAATCTGACCTCTTATAAGTATTTATTCATATATCTCTTGTGTTTACCTCTTATCTTGATTTTTTAGCTTCTTAAGCCAATACCATTTTTTTGTGCTTTCACCCTTCCTGTACTGTATCATCCAACTCAATATAGTTATGAGTATGTTTTCTGACATTTGTACTATATCATCCTAGCCAATGTTGTTATGTCTTAGCCAACATCTTCCAATTGTATTGGTCGGGCTGATACCATCAACTTGGGGTCTAAGGTTTGTTTTTAGTATTGGATCAATATATATAGGGGTCATATTTTATTCATATAATATTAGATATCACTTATTCCCTCTATGTTTGCTTGCACATCTACCATAAGTACCATTTACAAGAGTTAGTGGCACATAACCCTATCTTGAAGAGTGTTGTCTTGTGGTGTCATTGCAACTCAATTGGAGGAGTCATTTGGAGTTCCTAATTGAGAATATCTAGGTCTTTATCCAACCATTTTAGGTCTTCAACCTAAAAAATTCTATTGAAAATCTCCACTTAACCAAAGGGGATATTGAAGTGTCAATGAGTCCATCCCAAGGTAAGTTTTTCTAACCCTACACTCTTTCATTTACTTATTAGATTAGATATCATTTGTTGTATTGTTGATGAATGTGTGTGTATCCTTATTTAGGATTTATCTATATCGAATAAGTTGGTATAGACATAGGATTACTTAGACCTACCATAAATCACTTTGGGTTACATAAACCCCCATTTAGTTGACCATTACACCTTACCCATTTATAATCATTCTAACCCATCCTTTAGTTTAATCATAGTTTACAGCCATAGTATATATTTATTGAGGTATAGTGAGAACTACATCCTTGTGTCATAGGCTTAGGATTTGGAAATCTTTCCTTTTGACATTCGCATTGTAGGTAATCCTATATTATATCTACAACATTCATTTGGTCCCTACCTAATTATCCAAGTATATGTAGGCTTTATTTTATTGACCTTATTCGAGTCCTAATCTATTGATTGAAAGGATAGTTTTATATCATCCTAACCCATGCATATAATTAGCACCAAACATATTGCTTCCTTCACCTCTTTATTAAATTGCTTTCCTAAAATCATGAAAACCTTTGGACTACTTTCCACTCATTCAATTTTATCCTTCAAAGGATTCAGAGTATGCTTCTTTCCATACTTTATTAATGAGTATATATTTACATGATCGTCATGTTAGACCTTATGATCAGACAACCAAGGAATTTTAATAAAAATATGATAAAAATTCATGGGAATTATATCACAAATGACTTCCTTATTATATATTTAAGTTTCAAAAATTATCAAACATTGTTCATTTACCAAAACTCAATGTCCCTTTAGCAACCACAAAAACTTATATATTCAAATGCATAATTATTTTCAAACCAAGTTTATCTACCATATCCTTCAAAAAAATATTATTTGCAATGAAATTATCAACAATTAATTTTAAACACTTACCTCCAGACCTATAAATGGTTTTGAATAAATTATTTCTCTACACGACTATTCTCCTCTTTTGTCAGCTTCAACAACACCCTTTTTATTAAGATAAATTTTCTAGTTTATAGCTTATCTATATTATGAATAGGTCTAAAACACTTTCCTCATGATCAATCACATTAACACATTCTGCAGGAAACACTTTTAATTCTAAAAATATGGAATAAATCTCATCAATCTGATTTCCTTTGGAATATTAACATAATTTTTATATGAATTATATCACAACTGCTTCATTGACTTCCTTGCATTATTATATATTTAAGTTTCAAAATTACAATTATCAAACATTGTTCATTTACATACCTTTAGAAACTCAATGTCCCTTTAGCAACCACAAAATCTCTTATATATTCAAATGCATAATTATTTTCAAACCACAGTTTATCTACCATATCCTTCAAAAAAAATACTTCTCCAACATATTAATCTAGTCAATGAGATCTTCAAGACTCAAAATTCTAGGATAAATTTCAACATCTAACTTTGGTTTACTAGTCATTCTCATAACAACTCGCAAGAATCGATATTCAGGGCCATCAACCACTTTGTATTTGACCTAGTTCTAGGTACTTATTCTATGAATTTATGATCACTTTCATCATATACTACCATAACACCTTGGTGTTACACTATCTCCATAGCCTCTAATCAGGATTACATATCCCTTAGTAATTGTGTCAGATCTGCAATTCTTAGTGCCCTAACCACTTGTGACCTCATTGCATTCAAACCACCTAAACCTCCTCTATGTGCTTCTTCCTTAGAAATAAAAGACATTCTAAATTTTATCCAAAAATATCATTAGACTATGTTTAAAGCTACTTTATATCCACACTCATTAATGTGTAAAACAAAACTAACTTGAAAGGACTAAAACCTTACTCTGATACCAAATGATGAAGTCATTGTTAGGGGTCTCAATTAAGATATGCCTTATACCACACATCACATGCAAATAAATGCAATAAAAATTATATCTTTATTGACTTTAGTTTCATGCATTACAATGTACATATACACCTACATAAATCTTGCAAATGAGATGTAATATAACATTAGATCCACAAATACCTGCTTGCTAACTCATGGTCTTCATATCTTCCTATTCACCCAACAGAAATTGTTATTACCTATGATCATCAAATCCCATTAACCTCTCTCTCTTTAGCACAAGTATAGGGATATGTTTATATAAGCACAAGAACCACCTACTTCTATTAAGTGCTTAACAACCCACTAACAACATTAAATGTTTAAGATGGTAGCGATGATAATACATTGGAATATAAGATATTACATAGTAACACAAATTTATGCACTATAATACATCACAAGTAACTTGTTATCTACTTTTATTATACCTAATTATACCTACCAAGAAATGGTTATAAAGTTAATAATAAAGCTTTTTTACCATTTGTTAGATCACCATAACCATTAAATCGGTCCATAAGTGATGTAATTCAACTAATAGGTATAAGAACATCCAATGAACATGTTGTCTTATTTAAAACCTTATATCTGTCATGAATCTTGCCACACATTACTACAAGGTTCCCATATTGCTTTGGAATGTGTGGTAATGTTATACTGAATCTGAAAATTATGAATTAAGTGTACTGATGTTAAACTATCTTCTCAAGTCAACATAGACCTTTAGAAATACCTCATAAATTTCCATATTTCTACATTGAATCAAAATAATTTACAAACCCTCTTGTGCAAAGCTTCACAAGCTCATTCAAACTAGGACAACAATTGCATGCATCAACACACTTAAACAAAATTTATAAAGACATATGCAATAAAAAAACTTGCATAAAATTAAACTTTGTTATTTTTCTTAATCTAACATATTTTTGGTTGATGTAGGACTACAAGTGTACCCAGATGCTTTTACATCAGATATGAGTATACTATCAAGTCTTTATCCTTGAGGGAAATTAAAATTATTAATTCTAGTCAAATGAACAAATTTCTGAAGAAGGGGAATTTTGGGGTTATGGTGCACCTTTATTGTATGGATATAATATTTTGTCCCACATGACCAGGCTCTAGGAATTTTATAGTTGTTTTTTAAATATAAGTTAACTTTCAAAGATCTACTAAATAGTTTGTCACCATCAAGTTAATTGGAACACATTATTGAACTTTACCTTGTGAAGGACCTGATTGGAAAATCATTCTTATTGAAAAAATATGTATTATAGTTTGATTTTAAGGAAAAAATATGTATTATAGTGTGATTTTAAGGAAAAAATAAAATTTTAATATTAATACATGTATATTTTGATGAATTTAATAACTTTCCATACATTTTATATAAAAAATTGACAAATGTATTTTAAAATATTTAACCATTGGTGATTTTATTTTTATTTTTTTGTAAAATATTAACCAATTAACCAAAAATAGCCCATAAAATATATTGTGTGATGGAAATCCCATTTTAAAAGACCACATGGTGATTATTATTATTTATTTACTTGTTCAAACTAAGTTTACATACACCACCCCCTCTTAATTCAAACTGATACCTGTAGTCATATAAAATGTGAAAATTGGTAGCTTGAGTGTGGCTTATGACACCCAATCCATAGGTCCATCTTGCATGCTCTCGTGACCCTTTTAAGCATCTTTTTATTGATTCCCAGTCATCTGTAGACTTTCAAGACCTCATTCTAGCTTAGCCAAGACCCTTTTTGCATGCTTATTCCATCCCCCCAGGTCTCGTACCCTCAGGACAATAGCACCCAAATTAGACTATAGTGTTGGACCCTAGTGTGTCCCCTTTCTAGCACTTCTATTTAATCACATTTTGAGTTCAAGTGACCATTTTTCCCCAATTCCTCTTCTTCATTGTGTTGGCCTAGCGTGAATGCATTTAACCCATGACCAATAGATCTCTATAAAATCCCATTCAAATTTCATTTAGAAGGGTTAGCAATTATTTTCAAAAGCCAGCGAGAATACAAGCAAGACCACTAAGGCAATTTTCCCTATTCTCTGCATACAATCAGCCAATATAGCCACAAGCTCATTCAAAACCTCACACCAGTCCCTAGCCACCTCAAGCACACCCAATTTATATTTTTACATGTTCATTACACTATTGCACAAAGCACATCAAGTGGGATAACTACATATGGCTTGATCCCTCTTCGAAGTATTGGTATGTAGGCAATGTGCCCACACAAGGGGTGTGGATACATGTTCAGTGTATCTTACACACACTAACCTCTCATCCTTCTCCAAGTTTTCATTCAAGTTCAAGCACAAGGAAGATCTAGGGTTGGATATTAAATCAACTTTACAAGAAGCATTATCAACAATCAAGACATAAAATTTCACAAGCAGACTAATACACTGACATTGGATAAAACCCATAAAACTCAAATCTCTATGACTAGTTTGGACTACAACGGTAGGACCTGGACTATAACATCAAACCTTGAAGTTTCTTATTTTTGGTGCTCTCATCCTTTCACTGAATGAAATCCAGATCCTGATTTATGATAATATCCCAATCTTGTATAGCTAGTATCAACTTTTATCTTAATCATCTCAATCTAGTTAAAGCTAAGTTATATTTATCTTCATTTATTATTATTTTAGAAATATTTAAATTACAATTAAATTATATAAATTAGTGGCTTAATTATCGCAATATTATTTATTGATTTGATTAGCTCAGACCTTTAACTAAATTAGAAATAAGACACCAATATTCCCAAAATTTTTAAATCATTTGGTGAACCTGACTTACTTCGTTTACACATAAAAACCCTAGGGTAAATTCCTTACTAATTTTTCCAATATTTTGTAATTTTTTACCTACATGTTTAAATTGAAAATTAGCATCAAATTTTAAAATTCCATAGTAATTTTTTTAAAAAATATATTCTTTCAAACCCTAGTTGCATGCACTAGGTCCCTTTAAATCAAGAATTTTCCAATAATTTTTTTATTTTTTACTTGCCTATTTAAATCAAAAATTAGCATCAAATTTTAAAATTCCATAGTCATTTTTTTTAAAATATTTTTCTTCCAAACCCTAGTTACATACACTAGGTCCTTTCAAATCAAGAATTTTCCAATAATTTTTTGATTTTTTACGTGCATTTTTAAATCATAAATTCACGTCAAATTTTAAAATTCCATAGTAATTTTACAAATATCAATTTTCAAAACCCTAGTTGCATATACTAGGTCCCATTGCTTTTGAGGTATCACCTTACTTGTTTGTGAGCTTCATATCCTTTTTATGCACTTTCCATTTTTTTGTTTTTAAGACTTTACATCTCCTATATTTAGTATTTTCCTTCTATAGCACCTTGCTTATTACAAATTATTACAAAAAATTCAATCAATTTTCAAATTGTTTTCCTACCTTAACAATGGCCCAATACATCCATTTTGATGAAACTAATAAGAGGGAACTCTAAGACATTTTAAATAAACACCCTAACATGCAAGATGACATGCTTAAAATACTATAAGAGGAATAACAAAAAGTGAACAATGGTCAATCTTCTCAAACCATAGAGCAACTAGTTATACATGACACTATGGGGGCAACTATCTCAACAACCCCCTATAGCAGCCCAACTTGCCTCTATGGTACCACCAATTACAGATAGTACATCTTTGTCCCCTAATGTGGTAACCATTGTGCAAGAGACAAAATCTCTTCAATCCAAAGTGCTACAATTTGAGCAAGGTGCCTCTAGACCTACATAGGCCTTGGATTATTTTTCTCTACTTCATACACCATTGGCACATCATATTACTTTTGCACCCTTGCCACAAGGTTTTGTTTAACTCAAGCTCACTCTATATGATGGTTCTATAGTCTATCGAATTAGTTGATTAATGCATTCAATCCTTTAGCAGACATGTTCCTAGCTTATTTCAGCATTAACATTTGTGATAAGGTTTCCTATGCCCAAGTTACACAATATAAATAAAGGTCAAATGAGCATCTCATAGATTATGTTCTTCGATATAGGACTATCTTGGCTAAAATGACTAGCCCCATGGTCGATCAAGAGTTACAAGATCTATTCAAACTGAGTCTTCTACCAGCTTTGTATGAATCAATAATGTTCAAACGGTTCTCTTCCTTCACTAAATTATGTCACACACTAAAAGAAAGAGAATTTAAACTAATCTCAATGGGAAAACTTAAGTACACAAGCATACTAGAAACAACAAACAAGATTAACAACAAAGTCCCATATAAATTAAAGGTCAATGATAGCAAGAGTCAAAATCAACTAACAGTTAATGCAGCTTCAGAGCCCTCTCAATGAGTGGTTTTATATGTGCCTCTTCAGTGAACCTTTTCCAATCTACCAGTTTCTCTAGCTAGAGTTTTATAGAAACTTTTGGAATGTAATATCATATCTCTCCCTCCTATTCAAAAGGTTGATCCAACAAAGCCTCTTCCATGGGGATATAATCAGAATGCATTTTGTGATTTTCATAGGGCACCAGGACACACAACAAATAGATGCATCAGTTTAAAACATAAGATACAAGACTTGATATATGGCAACATTATTGATATTGACACTTCAATTGAGCCTCTTCAGGCAAAGAAAACATAAGACAAAGCTTTGAAAATCTTCTTAGATCCTTTCTCACAACATTCTAAACAAGAGATAGGGATACATCAGGTGTTCACCATACATAACATGCACATCCTCTACCAGATACATATAGGGCACCTTTAGTTGAGACACATCCTTTGAGTAACATGATTGGTGTGTATAATTCTAGAGTTTCAGCTAGACTTTTGATCTTCTTCTCAGGGTAAGAGATCATTGAGGATGATTTGGATTATCATGCACTCTTTATCAAAGCTTACATTCATCATCATCTTATTCATAGTGTTCTCATAGATAATGGATCTAGGGTGAACGTGTGCACTATGACATTATTGCAGCATTTAAGGTATTCAGAGAAAGATATTACTCTAACAGACATAATTATTAGTGGATTTAGTGAGCATATACAAAGTTCATTGGGTGAGATTGTACTTCTTCTATAGGTTAGTCTAACACATGTGGCCACACCATTTACTATTATTCCTAGTGCAAGAGTTTTTGATATGTTACTTGGTCGACCATAGATTCATAAACTTCAAGTAGTACCTTCTATAGTTCACAAATGTGTGAAATTCATTCATGATAATCAAATTGTTATAGTTGGTGGAGTTTCATATGAGTTACCACTCCCCACTTCAAAGCCATCTACTACTTTGCAGTCACCAATTTTAGCTCAACCATTAGTTTTAGTTTCTCCACCAATTTCAATTCTACCTCCAGTTTA
Source organism: Torreya grandis (assembly GCA_037957365.1). NCBI lineage: Eukaryota > Viridiplantae > Streptophyta > Pinopsida > Cupressales > Taxaceae > Torreya > Torreya grandis. Next base: position 2,067,750 of record JARHVA010000641.1, on the reverse strand, counting down.
GATTCTGACTTAGTCAAGGCCTTTCTTGCCATCATAGAGAGTTCATACACTTCAATAAAGGCCTCTTTTAGAGCAACCATAATTTCATAATTCTAGACAACTCTCAACTATAGTATTCACACCCATGGCAGTAAAATTGAGGTCTTATGTCTCTACACATAGAGCACATGTTTAGAGAGATTCTCCTACTACTAGATGGGTCTCTAAGAGCCCTACAGTTGCATCCACTTCTTAGAGTTATAGGAGGACCCCATAGTCAGTCTCCACTACAAAAATTTTAGAGCATTTTCAACATATACAACTTTCAGATCCACAGTCTTAGTCTTTCCATTGTGCTTCACAATCACACACAATCCCTCTCCTTGATACAAGACACCATGATAGGGAATCTCCCATGAGACTCATCAGTTAGTATCATTTCTTCTCAGTCTTACTTGTACATAGTTAATTTTTTCTTACTTGTACATAGTTTCTTTTTAATTTTTTGTACATAATCTTCTCATGATTGATTGTACATAGCTTATATCAAATATGTCAAAATACCAAAAACAATATAACATTTCAAAATATAAAAACATTTAAATAATTTAAAAAAACAAAAACATTTCAATTATATGCATCATCCATGCTTTACATTTCTACTACCATGCTAGACTTACATATTATTTTATGCTATTGTTTGTCACTTTATCTACATTGCCATACTTCACTTTATCTTATTTAAGTGTGTGCAGTGACATCTAGATCCTTGATTGATTCACTCTACCCATTAAGGGGGAATCCTACTTCAACATTTGAGACCTACATCAATATATCTACCCACCGGGGACATCTTTTACATGACTACACCATCGAGGTTATGTCATTCATACACCACAAACTCTAGTTATCATGTTGATGTACATTATTTACTAGCTTACATTCCTACCGGGGGCATCTTTTACATGACTACGCCATCCAAGTTATGTCATTCCTACACCACAAACTCTAGTTATCATGTTGATGTACATTATTTACTAGCTTACATAGATTACTCTATTGACACTCACTAGTATATAACACTTGTGTATTTTTTAGCATATACCTAGTCTTATACTCCATGCATTACATACTTTCAATTCTTGCTTTGATTAGTTAGATTTGATTGTATTTCTAGTATATTACATGCCTTCCTTTCTTGCTTTGCATAGCTAGATGTGATTGCATTTCTCAGTTTCTATTTTGTTTCATGTATGTGCCTTATGACATTTTCCAATGTCCTTTACTTATATTCTTGTGTGTGCCTTAAGAAATTTGCCAATTCCCTTTGCTTGTACTCTTCTATGTGGTTGTGTCCCTTGTGCCAACCTTGCTTATTTCAATTATTTGTTTATGTGGCATTTGAACATGTCCTATATATTTATTTTCTAGTTTGAGTGACATGTGCCCATGTCCCTTGTTTGTTTGGCCCTTTGGCCACTCTTGTATGCTTCTTGCTTCTTGACTTGTGTGCTTATTGTTTGATTATTTTTTAACAATCTGTAATGCCATGATCCACATCATGCATTATCTTGCTTCTTAGATGACATGATGGGCATCATGCTCCATCCCTCCTTGACAACTAACAACTAACATTTCCAATTTCAATTTAGTACATTGCACATGCTATTACATTGTTATATCTATCTAGGCATACCCCTATTTGATCTAACAATCTCCAATACAAACCATTCTATATCTTGAGATATCTTGTCAATTATAATTGCTATATCATGTATTTCATAGCATAACACATTTATAGGCTCTTTCTTCTGAGGGCAGTCATTGTAGGGTCTTCATTCTTACTCTCAAAAGAGGGGGAAATAAATAAGGGTTTTGTCATAGAGATCAGAGTTCCTACTAGTCAAAAAATTAGTTTTTAGAAAACTCAAAACAACAATCAGAGGTCAAATCAGAAAAAACAAACCACAAAAATAGTGACAATTCCAGAACAATCTTCAATTTCAGCAAAGGATAACAACATCGGACATGGACAACAACACTGGACATCAAGGTGTCCTATTTTTGGTGCTCTTGTCTAAATAGAAAAAAACCTAATTTTTTAGAAACAGACAGAAAGGTAAGCTCAAATACATTTTTGTATATATAGACCAGTTTAGATTTGGCAATTTTAGTAATGTTTTTCTCATAGAATCTAGATATAGGCGGCATCATGCATGGCATAATGGCTCTCGCTTCCAATTTTAGATAGGGCAGTTGGTGTAACTTCTAGATCAGAATCTATGTTATAGACACCAGTGATTAGGGGCAATGTGCATGGCACATTTGTCTTTTTTTCTTTTTGAGTTCAACATATTACCCAGGCATTCTCAATAGTTGCATGCCTTATTCCATCTACAAGTGGTTGGCATCATTTTGGAGTGGCTTTTATACAAGCCTAACCTCCATATTTTTGAATGGTTTCCACATAAGCCTATGGCCCAATTTTGGAGTGACTTTCATACAAGCCTAATCTCTTTCATTTTTTCAAGTTGGCCAAGATTGGCCTAGTTTCCAATACACATTCAAATATTCACACCACATTGTTAGATTACAGAGCATTCATGGGCTTCAGGATCCATCTCATATGATACACATTCATACTGGTATTAGTTTATATCTTCACTTCACGAGTCAATGATGGATTCAAAGGACTAGCTAGCCTTTGTATTATTCAACCACCTACTTAGAGGGATTAGACACACAGTCCAAACATCGATTAGCACATGCATGATTATATAGCTTCACTTAGTGGGCAATGATGGAGCCAAAGGGCCAGCCTTTGCATTCTTGAGCTACTCCAAGGGAATTGAGCACTCAACTCTATTCATGATATTAATTTTGGTACAACACATACCCAACATATCCAACACATCCAACATCACTCAGTATCACAACAGGTTTTGTATTGCTTCACGTACTTGATGAGGTGTATTCATTCATTTCTCTTCCTCTCTCTCTTACCTAGCTTTTGTATATTCTTATTTTAGATATAGTGTATCTAGTAAGAATTGATCTACTCTTTGTTTTTTTTTGTGGATCTACACTTCACGATGTACTTTCTCTACGCACACCCAACATCACATAGCTTCATGGGCTTCACCCTTGTAGGTAAGTTTAGGTACGCTTTCTATTTTTCTTTTATCCTAGTATTTCACTTTGTTGCATCACTAGAATAAAGGAAGAGCAAATGTAGTCATATAAAAAGTGAAAATTGGTAGTTTGAGTGTGGATTATGACACCCAATCCATAGGTCCATCTTGCATTCTCTCATGACCCTTTTAAGCTCTTTTTTTAATTCCCAGTCATTTGTAGGCTTTCAAAATCTCATTCCAAATTAGTCAAAACCCTTTTTCCATGTTTATTCCATCCCTCTAGGTGCATAACCCTCGAGATAATAACGTCTAATTTGGACTATAGCACTAGACCCTAGGGTGTCCCCTTTTTAGTGCTCCTGTCCAATCACATTTTGAGCCCAGGTGACCATTTTTCCTATATTCCTCTTCTTCATTGTGTTGGTTTAGCGTGATTGCATTAACTTGTGACCAATAGATCTTTATAAAATCCCATTCAAAGTTCATTTAGAAGGGTTGGAAATTATTTTCAAACACAAGCAAGAATACAAGCAAAACCACTAAGGCAATTTTCCTTATTCTCTACATACAGCTAGCCAATACATCCACAAGCTCATTCAAACCCTCACACCAATCCCTAGCCACCTCAATCACACCCAGTTTACCATTTTTGCATCTTCATTACACTATTACACAAAACACATCAAGTGAGAGAAGTACACATGGCTTAATCCCTCTTCAGATTATTGGTATGTGGGCATCATGCCCACACAAGGGGTGTAGATACACCTTCAGTGCATCTTACACATACTAACCCCCCTCCTTCTCCAAGTTTTCATTCAAGTTTAAGCACAAAGAAGATTTAGGGATGGAGATTAAATCAACTCTACAAAGAGTTTCACCGATAGTCAAGGCTTGAAATTTCATAGGGGGACTGATACAGGGACATTAGACGAAACTCAAAAAAATAGATCTCTGTGACCAGTTTGGACAATAGTGGTAAGACCTGAACTATAGCGTCGGACCCCAAAGTGTCATGTTTTCGATGCTCCTATCCTTTCATCGAACGAAAGCTAGATCTTGATTTGTGATAGTGTCCCAGTCCTGTATAGCCAGTATTAACTTCTGTCTCAATTGTCTCAGCCTAGTTTAAGCTAAGTTATATTTCTCTTCATTTATTACTATTTTCAAAAAGGTTCAAATTATAATTAAATTATACAAATCAATAACTTAATTATTTCAATATTATTTAATGATTTAATTAGTACTCAAACCTTTAACTAAATTAGAAATAAGACACCAATATTCTCAAAACTATTAAATCAATACCTCTTCTATAATGTAACATCCTCACATTAACTAAAACTATTTAAAAGTTGTAAACATTTTCAAAGGCCATAAGTTATAGCCTTCAAGGATCAAATTTGAAGGATTTGTCTTAATTTCAAGTTGAAGAGTATATATTCATTCATCCTTCCATGATGAAAAGTTTTAAGAAATAGTTGTAATTCAATTGACAAGATTAAACTAAATACACACTTCATTAAAATATATACTAAATAAAATATCGTTCTCCCAATTTTTAGGACTTCAACTTCTAGGATGGGTTTGAACCCCTTAGAAGGACTGATAAAATGAAACATGCTTGGAAAAAATAATATTTTTGAAAGTGAGTTTTTGAAAGAAACAAATGAGAATGGTTTTTTATTATTTATGAGACATAATGCGTCACTTGTAATAGAAGGCATAAAATCCTCATCTCTCGTGATTAAAAATAAGTTTATATTATTATTGGGATTATGTTCTTCCATTCAAACAACAAGTATCTTGGTTATTATAATTAAGTACCTTAAACATTAAAAATTACAAGATAAAACTCAAAAATTTGAAGGCCTACTAACTCCTCTCATCCAACTCTAGAAGGCTATTGATAATTCTAACCACTAAACTACATCAATATATTGTCCTTCTTAGTTGTAACCACACCATCAAGCTATTTCCATTCCCAAATGTAGTCATCAACTATGAAATACAAAATAAATCCTTATACACACACTACTTTACCATTATATATCACATATGTATCATAACACAATAAACAATTTTAGTAACCTAAGCAACCAAAGAAAATAATAATACTCTATCTAAACATAACCTACAAAATACCTCCATTTAGCTTAACATTAGTTATGTTGCAATGGAACTGAAGTACATATCCAACATTTTTGTGTATTTGATAATATTGCTGTAAGTAACACATATGCCAACAAAAAAACTATGGTCTAGAAGTTATAAGTAAAAATTGACTAGTTACTATGATCTTAAATGCTACATGAGCGAAGGCCCATATGTACTTGAACCTTGAAGGTGTAAAATAAAATACATCTAATTTTTTAAACGAGGAGAAAAGGTGATGAGCTTGTTAACTCTAAAACATTTACCGAGGTTGGTAGCGTCATATGAGTGTAATTTTAAGCTCTTGGACAAGCATTCTTAGAGATGCGAGAGAAAGAATTAAGCTTATACATCTAACAATTTACATAGGAGCCCATTCAATGATATTGAGGAATGCTAAAGGCAAAGCACATGCTCTTACAACCCATTACATAGCCATGTTCATTCTTCATATGAAAAGACAATGAAAGGGTCTAGTTGAAATTATTGATGTAAGTTACGTTTATGCATTTGACTTAGCCAGGGAGATATGGTGATAGGATTTAGGAAGATTGTAGCCATCCATGAGGATAAGGGCATATAAATCTTGGGCATTGAGGGTGAAAAAAAAATCATGATGGGTCATATGACTTTGGCACCATTATAATAGAATTGGTCTTTTCAGTCCCTTATGGGCCCAAATTCAACCTAACCATCTTTAGGGAGAAACCATTGAAAAGGAGAAATAATAGCAACCCCATATTTGACCTGACCATATTGAGGAAGCAACAATAGACATGGCTTGTTGAGGCATTATACATAATTTGTCATCGATGAGGAGTGGCTTGTCAACATTCAGTTTCATACTAGATCATATCGAGTGTTTACATTTGTTCACCGTAATCATTATAGTAGAAACACCACTTTCTTCTTCACAAACAACAATGTGAAGTTACAAAACAACATGTAAATGCTAATTAACTTACTACTACTAAAATATATGAAGAGAACATTAGTGAAATATGACTGCTAACATATTGTCTCAAGGTTTTGAGGCCTTTGTGCATAGATCTTTCAGATTTTTAGACTCACAGCCAAACACTCTTCCACTTTATGCTCAGTGGGAAACACCCAAACGCTCTCGCAACCCTCCTCAAAGGAGTGACGAGGCAAAGGAAGGAGAGTATCAGGTTAACCCTGCTATGCAGAAGAAATTTGATGACTTCTTGAGTGCTAATAGTGGGCACTTTCTACAGACCTAGTATGATGCCCTGGAGGGGTTGGACTCGGAGAACATGCCCCTTGGCACCCGTCATCTATGAAATGTTTTTCATGAAATGTTTAGGGTCTCACAAACCTAATACACAAGTTTTTTGTGCATAATTTTAGAAGGAAGTTTCCCAAGATGGACATTCTTTGTCTACAGGAAGTCAAGGTGGTAGATTTATTATTGATGGTTGTCAATAATTCCATCTGGCATGAAAGTATCATTCTTCATAGCAACCATGCCACAGGACATGGATGGGTGATCACTTTCATTTCTCCAAGGTGGTGGCTGCACTTAGTGTAACCTGGGATGGACCCCACCAACCTATTAGTATGGTCTCTTTTTAATATTGAAAGCCATTCTTTTGACTTTATTAATATTTATGCCTCAAATGACACTTTAGAGTGTACCCATTTATGGTAATGGATAGCTGATGATCTCCCCGATGCCCATTGGGTATTATGTGGTGGTGACTTTAATATGGTGGTCTTTTGAGGACAAGTTGGGCCACCTACCTATGAGGTGGGTAGCTGGCGAAAGGAAGGCATGGTTTTACATGTGCACTAAATGGGGCCTTTATGACCCCAAGTTAACGTGTTAGCCTACAGATGGAGTTTCGTACCCCTGGAGTAATTTCAAGGAAGGCCCCACTCAAATTCTAAAGCATCTAGACAGGGCAATGATGTCCACCTAGTCATACTTCTCTTTTGATAATGGTTTTTTTCCTCCGGTGCAGGTGTAGATGGATTTTGGCCTTTCTGATCACTCCCCAATTTAGTTCAGAGTGATATGGCAGTTTATGAAACCCAAAGTCCATAAAACACAATTCCTCCTTAACACCTCTTTGCTTAAGCATGGGCCCATGATGGCACACATTAGAAGAGTTTAGAATTTAGATCTATGCCCCTCCCAAGAATCTGGTTAGATTCTTTGGTGGGATGATGCCATCAAAAGAACCTCTAGCTTTCTACGGATTTATGGATACCAACTTTCCAAATTTTGGAGACACTCCTACTTTGTTACTTCCTTTGAGCTAAGTCATGCGACTCTAGCCTTGGAAAAAGATCTCTTTAATGAGATCTTGCAGGTGAGAGTTGCTTCTTTGTAGCACCACATTCAAATTGCAGACAGCTACAATGCTCGGGGATACCAAATCAAAGCTAGGCTTCATTGGCTTAAGATAGGGGACAAAGCTTCTAAGGAGTTCTTCCAAATCTTATGAGCTACAAACTCAAAACAATAGATACAAGTCATTTCTGACATTAGAAACAAAATCACAGAGACTCCACTAATAGTACAAGCTTTTGTTCACCACTATCAATAAGTTTTCAAAGATCAAGCATCCTCGGTTGAGCATGAATCTACCCTTCAATAATGCTTTTTAGTGGTGTTGTGCAAACTCACTCTCGCCTAGCAAGTGGTTTGCGACAGGCCCCTCTTTGTTGATGACTTGCATGAAGTAGTATCTCACATGGCTAATGACAAAGCCCCTGACATTGATGGCTTCCACTGCAAATTTTATAAAACACTTTGGGACCTTGTGGGCAGTGACTTGCATAAGGTTTATCAAGAAGCATTTCGCAATCATTCTCTGGGTACCAATATAAATAAAGGAAATATCAAATTTATACCTAAGCAAGGAGATCCTAAGTTGATCTGTAACTGGAAGCTCATCACCCTCTTGAATGTTTCCTATAATATCATTACCAAGGCTCTGGCAATCCGACTGCGTAATATGCTACCTCTCATTATGCGTCTGAAATAAATTGGTTTCATCAGAAGCCATTATATTTTGGATAACATTATCATTTGGGAAGGCATGTATTGGGCCAAACGATCTAAGCAACAAGCTGTGTTCATCAAAATTGATTTTGAAAAAGCCTATGATCGCATCGAATGGCCTTTTATTCTAACCATACTTCGAACCCTGAGCTTCGGGCACATATTCATCCAAACTATTTAGATGCTTTTCTCCAATGCCTCAACAATTCTCTCCATTAATGAAGTCACCTCTGAATAATTTATCTTGTTTCATTCTATTCATCAAGGGTGCCCCTTGGCTCACACTCTATATGTGCTTGCAGCTAAGGGTTTTGGATATCTTCTTAGCAATGCCCAAGCTATGGGCCTTGTTAAGGGAATTTATCTCCCTCCTGATAATGTGAACCCACACGAAGATATGCAACTATTCAATGGCCACTTTACATATGGCTCCTTCCTTACTCTCATTAAGGATGAAATCAATGTGGACAATGCCTTGCAGTGTCTCAACACCTTCTGCTTGGCCTCTGGCTTCAACATCCAATGGCAGAAAACTCATTGCTTCAGACAATCTTACCTCCCTTCACCAGCATGGGTTGCTAAATTCGATTGGAAGTGGATCCAACATGATGAAATATTTAAATTTATTGGCATCTCCTTTGCTTTTGATGACTCACCACTTTGTTGTGGAAATATGTTGTTGACAGAGTTGCTAAGAAGCTAGAATTCTGGGTGACTAAGTCTCTTTCGTTAGCAGGAAAATTTCAAATCTTCTCAAAAATTCTTGCATCCACCCATGTATATTACTCATCATGCTGGGTGCCTTCTAAAAAATCTTACCAGAAGCTAGAAAAGTTACTCAGAGATTTCCTTTGGGCCAATTCCCCATAGGGTGGCCTGGGAATATTGTTGCCTCATGCATGATGTTGGAGGGATGGGGCTCATTGACATAGCCTGACAATGAATTACCTTATGTGCCAAATGGATTATGTGGGCCATTGAGGGCCAAGAAGCTTGGAAGGTGTTGTTCAGACACTGTATATCCTCAAGCTTGCCTAAGGGCAAGAAGGCTTGGAAAGGGCTTAGCTTCCTCAATTTACTCTTCATTCAGTCTCTTGTCCAAGTCATAGGGTCCTTTGTGGCCAAAAGCACATGGAAGGCCTGGGAAAAGATTAAACCATGGCTGCTTTGGAATGGCTCTGATTTTCGGACTGGGATTTCTGCCAACTCCCATTCTCTCTGGTGGTCACCCATTTTCTCTCGTAATGAGATGCCCTTGACAGTGGTCCCTTGGGTCAATGCTCTCAAGATCTACTGCAGAGGAATTCATACCATCCAAGATATTTTTTATAGGTGCTCTCACTCTTGGTTATCCTAGGAGGAGGCAAAAGTTAAATTCTGGGTAGCCAATGCAGACCAGGAGTCCTATCAAGAGATCCTTAATGCCATCCTAGCTTCCGTGCTCCATAAAATCTTGGTCCATTCCACTCGGCCATGGTGGAAGGACTAGAAATGGTATGTCGAGACCCCTTTTCATAATTACACACCTAGGCTTGGATATGCATGGCTCACCCCTATTTACCCATGGTTGACAATCTTAACTCTTGCTGGGCGCTGCAATCGTTTGTTAAATTGTGGAGCTTTCGCTTTAACATGGTTTGGGGGGCTTACACAGAGCCCAAGCTTGCTCATTTTGCTTGGTGTATACTGCACCAAGGCTTGCTTATTGGCATAAGACTCATCCAACTTGGAGTCCACCTGCCTACTTGCCCTTTTTGTGGCCACCTTGAGACGCTTCCTCATCTCTTCTGGTTATGTTCCAAAGCTCAAAGGGTTTGGACTTAGATCCATGATCTTTTTAGGCCTTTCCAACCTGAATTCTTCCTTTGGTAGCATATCCTCCTTGGAGACAAATCCATGATGCCCTTCAAATATATGTAAGTCTGACATACTTTCAGAGTGGAAATTCTCTTCTGGATTTAGAAAGAAAGAAATAATTCTTTGTTTAATCATTCTTCTGTTGATTGTAGTGTATCTGCTTTGCACAAATCTTCTATCATCTCCAATGTTCTTTTGCAGATTCAAGTCCAAGCCAATAAAGTGGCTATGGAGCTTGGGCATCTTCAGGGTCTCCTTTCCCACTAGGGAGATGCTTCTTGTGCTATGGCTTGGATTCTACCTTCTTCGCCCAGGGATCTCAGATTGGAAGATAGAGTATCTCAGCGACCTCGTGGTGGGCATCGTTGTAGCGTTTCTAGGCGTCGCTCTCACAATGACACCCTGTACCAATGTGTTTCCCCACCTAGACAACAACGAGGGTGGCAACCATTGCCTCCTTCCCTTGTTGCGCAGGATGGTTGGGGCGCTCCTCCTCCTCTGTGCCCAGATGCTTGGGGGGTGCCACCTGGAGTCCAAACGGATGTGCTAAATAAGTTCTCAGGGTTTCTTTAGCCATTTCGCCCACATGGACACAAGCAAAAGATGATGACACAGACACTGCCCAAGTAACTCGCTGGGAGCCTATTCCAAATGGCAATGACTTGCCAAGCTCGGGTTGGGGTCTTGATGATATGGATCCTCCGTCTTCTGGCCTTGCTCTTGTTGTATAAAAGTTCTCTTTTTAAATGACTTTGTGACTTGTTTCTAGGCTCTGCCTAGGTTATGATACTTGTGATTTTGCTCTTGAGCTCTGCCTAATGTGACGTGGCATGCTTGCATACCGCCTTTATTTTTTTGTGAATTATTTATATATTTCTGTTTAGTTAATATATGGATATATTTCATCAAAAAAAACAAAAAAAATAAAGATTTTTCTTATTGAAATGCAGAGGAAGAGGAGGATCAAGATAACAAAATGCACAAATTTATTCATATTTAAATTGCTTCCAAATAAAAAATTTGAAATTTGTGATAATGAAAAAAATAATTTATATTTGTAACTTTTCATATTCATATTGATTTTTATAAAAAATTAAATTATTCTGAATATACGCATTAATTTTTAAAAAAAAGTTTTCGGGCCAATCCTAGAGGGATATCAGTCTTCGAACCCTTCTTTAGATAAGTGAGCTGCTTGTTTCCTTATTTTTTTGGTGGTGGACTGGTTATTTTTAAAATTACACACACTCTAGAACGGGTTTGCACCCTTGGAACCGTTGGGAAGGGTTCAATTTGGATCACTCTGGCGTTTCAAGGTTTCATAATATTTCTTTGAAATACAGCGAACTAAGGTTTTGTATGCAAACGAATTTATTTTTACAGCGTTCGAAGGTTTCGTTGCTTCTACAATTTTATATCGACCATCCGCATTATCATCACTAATCTATTCGTTGCACGAAAACTAATTATGAGAGTTGAAAATTATTATGGCACTAGCAGCAATATTAGCCCTGCAACTAAGGGCTCCATTTCCCTCGAAATTCACCAAATTCAAACTATCAAGAATGGGTATCATATATTACATTTCAACTGTTGTAAATGCACAGACAAAACCTAGAGAAATCTGGTTGGAAACTAACAATAATAATTCTCTTGGTGTTAGAAGGATTCGAAATGAAGCAGAAGCTTATGCTCGACTATTGCAAGAATTTGCAGACATGAAATCATTCATACAAGGCAAGAGAGTCCATGCCCATGTAATAAAAACTGGAATTAATTTTAATATTTTTGTGGGTAACAATCTTGTTAATATGTATGCCAAATGTGAGCACATAAATGATGCACGCCGTGTGTTTGACAAAATGTGTCGACGAGATGTAGTTTCGTGGAATGCTATAATTGCAGGGTATGCCAAACATGGCAGCATGAATGTTGCACGCAAACTGTTTGACAAAATGCCTGAAAGAGATACTCTGTCATGGAATACGTTGATTGCCGGGTATGCAAAGAATGGAGATGGTGAGAAGGCCCTGCAAGTCTTTTGTCAAATGGGTGGAATAAGTGTGAATATGAACTGGGACCGATCGACTTTTTCGAGTGTTCTTAAGGTTTGTACTAGTTTGGAGGCTTTGCAGCAGGGCATGCAGATCCACAATGCCATTGTCAAATTGGGATTGGATTCAGATTTCTTCACAGGGAGTGCCCTTGTAGATATGTATGCAAAATGCGGAAAGTTGAAGGATGCTCATCAAGTATTTGACGAAATGCCTGAACGAAATGTGGTTTTGTGGAATGCCATGATTGCAGGATATACACAGAATGATTGCGGGCAGGAGGCTTTTGCAGTCTTAGTTGAAATGCTGAGCAGGGGATTGATGTTTAGCCAGTCCACATTTGCCAGCATTCTCAAGGCGTGTGCTAGCTTTGCAGCTCTTGAAGAGGGAATGCAGGTACATAGTCATGTCATTAAAACTGGATTTGCTTTAGATGTTATCGTGGGGACTGCTGTTGTTGATATGTATGCAAAATGTGGGAGGCTAGAAAATGCTAGAAAAATGTTTGACATTATTCCTAATCAAAATGCTTTTTCATGGAATGCCATTATTGTAGGATATGCCCAAAGAGGGGATGGCAAGGGAGCCTTAAAAGTGTTTTGCAAAATGCTGTGTGCAGGTTTTATTCCAGATCAAGTGACCTTCTCCGGTGTTCTCAATGCGTGTGCAGGCATAACAGATATTCAAGAGGGTGTAGTAGTGCATAATTTCATCATTAAAACTGGACAAGTGTTTGATATTTGTGTAGGAAATGCCCTTGTTGACATGTATGCCAAGTGTGGTGATATGGTGAAGGCACGCCAAGTGTTTGACAAAATGGATGCAAAAGATGCAGTCTCATGGAATGCTATAATTGCAGCTTACGGGCAGAATGGATATGATGAAGAGGCACTCCTACTTTTCCATCAAATGCAGCAGGCAAGGATGGAGTCAGATGAGTTTACTTTTGGTAGTGTTCTAAAATCATGTGCCAGCCTAGAAGCCCTGGGTTCAGGCATACAGATACATAACTATGTTATCAAATGTGGACTAGTTTCCAATGTGTTTGTTGGGTGTGCCCTTCTTGATATGTATTGTAAATGTGGTAAAACAAAGGATGCACACACACTATTCAATTGGTTGCCAGAACAAAACATAGTTTCTTGGAATGCAATGATAGCAGGGTATGCCCAGAAAGATGGCGAGGAGGCTTTGAAGCTATTCTTCTGTATGCTACAACTAAACATGAAGCCAGACAAATTCACCTTTGCCACAGTTCTTGATGCATGTGCCACTCTCGCAGCTGTTGGCTTTGGCAAGCAGGTTCACAACCACATCATCAAAGCTGAATTAATTGTAGATGTATTTGTAGCCAGTGCACTTGTTGACATGTATGCCAAATGTGGAAATATGGAAAATGCACTTGGAGTGTTTGAAAAAATACCTGAAAAAGATAATGTCTCATGGAATGCAATGATTGCAGGTTATGCTCAGCATGGGCATGCAAAAGAGGCTCTCAACTTTTTTGAAAAGATGCAACAGGTGGACATAAAGCCAAATCAAGCTACTTTTATTGGTGTTTTGTCTGCTTGCAGTCATGCAGGCCTTCTTGATGAAGGCTATTTCTACTTCAATTCTATGACTGAAGATTATGAGTTGTTGCCAACACAGGAGCATTATGCTTGCATGGTCGACCTTGTTGGTCGTGCTGGATTCATTGATGAAGCAATCCAAGTTGTTGATAAAATGCCATTTGAAGCTGATGTTGTCATTTGGCGGACTTTGCTTGCCGTATGTAGGCTTCATGGTAATGTAGATCTAGGAAAACATGCAGCAGGGAGGATTATAGATTTAGAACCAGATGATGCAGCAACATACGTGCTTCTGTCAAACATTTATGCTGCAGCTGGTCAATGGGATGATGTAGCAAAGGTCAGGAAAACTATGAAACAAATGGGGGTGAAAAAAGAGCCAGGATGCAGCTGGATTGAGATCAAGAACAAAGTACATACATTTATTGCAAGAGATAAATCACATCCAGATATAGAGGAGATCTATGTCAAGTTGGAGGAACTGACCAAACAGATGAAGGATGCAGGATATAGGCCGGACACAAATGTGGTATTACATAATGTGGATGAAGAGCTTAAGGAACAATTTCTCTGGTATCATAGTGAGAAGCTAGCCATTGCTTTTGGGCTCCTTAGGACACCTCCAGGCACACCTATACAGATTTTCAAGAACCTTCGTGTGTGTGCAGACTGCCATACTGCGACCAAGTACATATCCAATATTGTGAGACGAGAAATTGTAGTGAGGGATGGTAGTCGTTTCCATCATTTCAAGGGAGGGATCTGTTCTTGTGGAAATTATTGGTGATGATAAATGAAACAATTAACGATAAATGAGTCTTGTCACTGCCTGGCAAAGATTTGTCATAAAACTTAGTGTTGGAATATGAGATTTCACCACAAGCATTTTTATCTTTGGTGTTTGACTTGGAGTGGATTTCTGATGTTTTGGAGTATCATGTAATGTGGAAGAGAAAATGTATAATTCAATATTATTCCACTAAAGCGGAAATATCTTGGGACAACAAGTGAAGAGTCTCAATTATCTATATTAAGAGGAAGGATAGTCTTGTCTGTACTTGTAGAGATTATTGGGTGGTACTCTCTACCCATTGGGCATGACCTATGATTCCACCCACAAAATTACAGGGAATTATTGCCATTGGCAGATGCATATTTCAATGGGGAAACTAGGTCATCTATATAATACTAACCCTGTTTGCACTTCACATTGTAAATCACATCAATATAGCTGATACATCTTGCGAAGTGTTTCACCTATTCGGTCATTATTTTGGAGCTTATATCTAAATTCTAAATAGCAGTTTTTTGCTACACTAGCAAATCCTTTGCCAAATCTTATGTCATGGTAGGAGTGCACAATTTGATTCCATTAGTCATCTTTTCGTAGCAGTGCACCACTCGTCACAATATGCATATGCATAAGATGCTCTTAATAATCCTAACATTTTGTGAAAAAATCTGTATGTTTTATTGATTATGCATGCAGATGTTACACACATTGCTGTTTGAGCCACATTTTTTGTTTACTCATGATGCTTATTGACGGTTCATACTTGAGGATTTTCTTAAAAGCTGCTTGACCTGAAACATTTGAGAAAAAGAGTTTGAATAATTTCACTCATTTCATTGCACAATGATCTATGAGGCAATATTTGAGAGAAAGCACCGTAGGATTCCATAACCACTATAATTTTCTCTCATCACATTCTTTTCTCGTTGACTTGGTAGGTGATTATAGAATTTGAAATTCATTTATACTTTCAACCTTTATGGAACCTGTCACTTATGGTGCAGATGATATAATTAAGATATCATGATGCATGATACATTGAAATACCGTGATATTAGCATGATACTTGAGGAGTTCCAGGAAGGTAAACTGGTTACTTTAGCTGTGTCCTTACTTTCACTGCACAAGGATATTGCAGTGAATATAATGTCAATAAGATAGTTATGCATATGGTCTGCAAGGGTGTTCATTTGGCTATTCATTTGTTCTGGTGTCTGCAGGGGATTGCATTCGCTAGTTAACTGCTTAGCACATAAATTTCTATTATCAGTGATTCCTATTTCTGCCTCACCAATTTTCCATTAGTCTCTTGATGTACCTCCATTCAAATCACCCTAGCCTTCGTTGAAAGGCCTCAACTATCTAAAAACTGTACTGTTCAAGTTTTGGTGATATGTTTGAGGATTAGTTTTGTGCCATAATACGCTTTTAGAAATAAGATTTGAAAGCAATCAACACATTGCCTAGAATATATGCAAAAGTTTAAATAATTCCTAACCAATTCTTAAAGACAACTTTCCATTGTTTGGTGTGGGTGCCTCGATGACGAATAATATCTAGTAAATGAATTTATTATTTATATATAAGGAGTAGGAATGTGTGCCTCATGGGCTTTGAAGACAAAATGATACCAATCCGTCGTTGGGTTCAACAACTTTGTGATTGAATGTGTCGTGGTTTGAGACTTCACTAGAACAGCTCACTTTAAGATCAGAGCTTGCTCCAGGGGACTTCACAATATTAATTTATTGAGAATGCATGGACTTCAATCTAGTAAACGCCCTTATAAATCATAAACGGCTTATTTAACACCAGAAAAAGTACAAAAGCATGTTTAATTCCAGAATAGTACAAGGGCATATTTAATTCCAGAAAAGTACGCATAAATTACAATAGCAAAACAATATTTTATGACTCCATTCAAAAGCGTTATTTCTGGCCAAAGTTATATAGAGAAGTCAAATTTAGTTTAATAAAAAGTCATTGGACAGCTGCCACATTTCTCGGTGATGTTAGATCTCAGCTTGCTGATGTCAGCCATTAAGCATGATCAAAGTGCAGTCAAACAAAATGTAGACCACCTTTCTGGGATCAGCAGGTGTCAAGCTGAAGCCACGGTTCTGTTTTTCTGGGCAGGTTCCCTCTTCTTTCACTAATTCCTTTTGTTGCTTTCCAGGTTCATTTGTTGCTGTGATACGTTTAATGAGGTAAGTCCTCTATTAGTATTTAATGGTTCGGTCCTTTAGTGGGGTAAGCCCTGTATTAAGCCAATCTCAGTACTCTTTTTAGACTAAGCTCGGTATTGAGCCTTATTCAGTCCTATTAGTTGGCTAAGCTCTGTATTGAGCCGATATTCAATACTTCAAGGATAAAGATTTGTATTGAGCCATATCCAGTCCTTTAAGGATAAGCTCTGTATTTGCACCATTATTCAGTTCTTCAGGGCTAACCTCCGTGTTGAGCCATACTTGGTCCTTCACGGATGAGCTGTATTGAGATGTTATTCAGTCCTTCATGCTATAAGCTCTGCATTGGGTTATACTTAGTCCTTCAAGCTAAGCTTTTTATTGAGCCATATCACTTTGTTTTTGGCTTGTTGGAGGCTAAGATACATGTTGGTTGTGCGTGCACGCAATTCCACTCTCCTTAAGAATAATCCTAGAGAGAGGAACACACTGATGCACACACCTCAAGAATAAACTCAAACAGAGATCAGGCTGCGTTTCTGCACTCCAGTGAATTCCCCCAAAGGGGTTAATGCACACGCCTTGTGACAAGGAGGTATACTTGTGACAAGTAGGTATACTTCTTGGGGCAAGAATGGCTAGGGCTAGGCAAGATCGGAAGAAAGATGGTATGAACTGGAAGAAAATCTCATTTCAAGATGGTGAGATATGTGGAGCTGGTGATGAAATCCAGACGCGCACCTATGGTTGAAGAAGAAACCTTGAGAGCCTTGTTTGTGACTTCCAAGAATCAAGGGGGGCTTAAGAAAGTAAAAATCATGGGAAGAGTGGCAAACAAGCAACTTAGTGGGAGATTTGTGAGGCACTGCAATGTGTGCTAACGGTGCAGAACAGAAATAAAAACTATGCTAAAGCAAAAATATTTGCATCCTAGCACAATAGACACATGCACCCAACTGTTAGGGTTTGATTTGTTTTTAGATTTTCAATGTTTAGCAAGCAGAATAGCCATAGCAATAATGTTTGGATGGCAAAACAACAGGTTAGACCTGCCAGGATAGAGTTAGGCAATAAAATGCAAGGCAACTCTGCAATACGATAATGAAAGATTCTCAAGAAAGGACAACACTCAACAAGTCAGCAATAATATTCAATTACACACTATTAAGATCCAGAAAAGTGGTGCAACAAGAAAGGACCCATGACAAGATTTCAACAGTTAGAGTAGGGAAGAATTAGCCAAGGATAGGCGGGACCAGCAGTGATACTGATTCTGAAATCCCAGAAATGTTGGACAGCAAGCATTTTAACTTAGAAAAAAAAGCAATTGAAGCAAAAGGAAGCTGAACTGAATGAATGATGGCTAAGCCGATGGCAAAAGAGATTCAGACTGTAATGCAGATTGAAATCCATAAAAGTGAACCGATAAGCAAAGACCTATGACAAGAGATCAACAGTCAGACCAGGGAATAACTAGCCAAGGATATGTGGGACCAGCAATGATACTGATTCTGAAATTCAAGAAATGTTAGACAGAAAGCTTGCCAAAAGGACCTGCAAAATGTTTCTTCCAGGTATGAAAGCTTTGAGGCTTTTCACAAAACGTATTTATACCGTTAAAGATTTGATTTCTTCTCATGATTGGGTTCATTGGCTACTGCTAAAAGATAAATACAAGTTAATCAATTCAGACTTAGAAAGCAATTGAAGCAAAGGAAGCTGAATTGAATGAATGGTGGCTATACTGAAGGCAAAACAAGACCAGATTGTAAATTCGACCGAAATTGGGCTCACAGCAACCTAAGGTTGAATACCAAAACCAATCTGATATTGCAAAGGAAATTATTGATCAATCGTCAAGCAAAAGAATTAGGGAAAGCTAATCTAATCCAAACAAGCTCAGAACATTTTTAACTACATATCCAAGTAGCGTGCCCCATAGTCACCACATTCGAATTCGTGTTCGAATTCACCAAGGAAAAAATCGGAACAAAAAAATTTGAGATTAAATTCAGCTAATATAAATATACTTATTTTGTAAAATATATCAACCCACCATTCAAGAAACATCACATTTCATATAAATAACATGTCCAAACCAATCAACAATTACACAGTCTACAGTTACAACAATATATTACACAGTATACAATTTTAAAGTGCAATTGTTGTGTTCAGAACTTTCTTCACTGAGCAGCGAGCATCACCAATAATCTCCACAAGAACACTGTCCATGTGTGAAACGATTGATGGAAATGGTTTGCATCTCTCTCATAGATTTACAGACTCACATACTACAGTCAACAGGAAGTCTAAAATATTAAGAAAGTGCCTGGTTGCGGACTTGAAATTACAGTGTATCAAGTTGAAACTTTGATCGTGATTCGTACATTACTACATACCCATGGGCCGTTGTAGCTTGAGTCTTGCTTCGAGTTGGAGACTGTAGTAGAGTCTTGCACTTTGGTGTTGAGAGACTTGAGTCTGTTCACTGTTGTCGTGAACCCTAACGCCGTCGAGACTCGAACCAGTGAAATGCAAGCCGTGGAACGCCGTCGAATGCAGTGAAAGAAATAACACGTAACAACATTGACCCCAATCGTGATTTTAAAAAAACGAATCTCAACGATTTTCAACGAATTTCAACGATTTTTGTGATTTTTTTAATATTAAATTCGCTATAAATTTGTCCTGAATTTCTAGGTGAATCTAAATGAATTTTATAATTTTTTCTGAAGTTTGGCAAATTCCGAACTAAATCCTTGGAATTCGCTGAATGTGGTAACACTGGTGTGCCCCTGGCACAGAGAGAGAGGGAGGCATAGACTCACTCTAAAACCAACTTGGATGAAGCATCCTCAGCGCTGAAATCTTCTCCCAATAAAGTAGCAACAAAAGACTGATAATTGAGCGGGATAGTGGGAAAGCTTGGCAATAATGGAATTACTTTGATTGGAATGGTAAGGTGGATGTGAATGTGACCCAAGGAATGAAAAGGATACTCAAACTCTTAGTATTCAAAATTGTCTAGATATCACAAGTTGCAAATGAAATGGAAGGGGCCAGTATTTATAGGACTTAGGAGACCTTCCAAAGATAGAGGCAGAGGAGAGCTCGTGTGCATTGGTTGAAAATAGGAAACAAAGTGTAAGGATTTCTTTGCTCTTCTCCGTCCCAGAAGGGCTGCTAATAGAATTAATGTTGTCAAGAAAGGAAACACTCGGCTTACCAAACTTCCTAATAATTTGCAAACTTTTTTCCATCACTATCATGGAGTCTTTTTAGCCCACGGTACCTCTCCAGAATGAGAAGCGACTCTCAATCAATTTCTGCATGTTATTCCTTGCAAAGTTTCCAATTCCCAAAGGATTCCCTATGACAGGGCCTTATCTCTTAGTGATCTCCATTAGGTAGTTAAGTAGATGACAGTTGACAAAGCCCCAGGGATTGACGGTTTTCTTTGCAAATTCTATCAGAGTCTTTGGGATCCTATAAGTCCTAATATTCATAAGGTGTATTTTGAAGCTGTTTTAACTAATTCTTTGGGACCTCTTATAAACCAGGGTAATATTAAGTTTATTCCCAACGATGGTGACCCTAAAATTATTACCAATTGGAGACCTATTACCCTTCTCAATGTCTCCTATAAGATTATTGCTAAGGCTTTAACCCTCAGGTTAAAACATCTTCCTTTAATTGTTAGAAGTGAGCAAACTAATTTTATTCGACACAAACAAATTCATTTTGGATAATGTCATTGTTGTCTAGGAAGGTATGGAATGGGCTTGGGTTTCCAATCAAAAAGCCCTATTTGTTAAAATTGATTTTGAAAAGGCTTATGATTATATTGAGTGGCCCTTTATTTTGGTCATGTTACAGGGCCTTGGCTTTGGCCCCAAATTTGTTCACACAGTCAATATGCTTTTCCAAGATGCTGGGGCATGTATTACCATCAATGACATTCAATCTTTTCGGTTTGAACTTTATTGTTCTATTCGACAAGGATGTCCTTTAGCTCCTTCATTATAAGTGCTAGTAGCAAAAAGATTTAGCTCCTTGTTAGCTTTTTACACTTACCAGGGTTTGGTGAAAGGCATTTCCCTCTCTTAGTCTGATCGACAGCTGTTGAATGGTCATTTTGCAAATAATTCATTTCTCATTCTTCAAAAGGAAGAAGAGTCAGTTAAGAATGCTATGGAATGCCTTCATATTTTTTGTTTAGCTTTAGGCTCATCTATTCAATGGAGAAAGACTCAATGTTATTGCCAATCTCTAGCTCCCAAACCTCCTTCGCTAGAGGGATATTAGTGGTAGTGGCTTCTTCCAAGGGTTTAGTTTAAATTCCTTGGCATCCCTTTTGCTTTTCGGGCTTCTCTCTCTGAGTTATGGTCTTATGTGGTGCAAAGGGTTGAGAAAAAAATTTCTTTATGGATCACAAAGCCTTTGTCTTTAGCTGACAAATTTTAAATTTGCTCCAAGGTTTTGGCAGCTACGCATGTTTATTACTCTTGTTGTTGGGCCTCTTCTAATGCTGCTTATAATAAACTAAAAAAACTCCTAAGAGATTTTCAATGGGTTAATTCTGAAGATCATAAGGGTTTTCATAGGTTGTTGACCTAAGGAAGTAGGTGGTCTGGGTCTTTTGGATATTAAAACTCAAGGCCTTGCTCTTGGTGTTAAATGGATCATTAGGGGTCTTATTGGTGATGAAGCTTGGAAGATTCCTCTTCGCTACTATATTTCTCAGGGGCTCCCCTGTGGCAGGGAGGCTTGGTAGGCCCTGAGATTTCAATCCCTTCTTATCGCCCAAGTGCCAGTTAAAATTAAGGGTACTTTTGTTGTGCAAAGTCTATGGAAGGCATGGGAGAAGCTTAAACCCCATCTTACTTGGATAGGTGAGGGTTTCAAGAATGACCTTTATTAACTCCTATTCTCTTTGGTGGTTGCCTTGCTTAAATTTTCATAATGTTCTATTTGCCTTAGTCCCTTGGGTTAAAGGGTTAAGACTGTTCAAGAAAGGTGTGAAAAATATAGGTGACTTTTTCTGCAAGGTGAATCGATTCTAGCTCACTTGGAAGCAAATTCAAAATAAATTTCATTTAAGTAATTCAGATATAGAGGCTATAAAAAAAATTCAAGGTTATATACCTAATAAGTATTTGTATAAGATAGGGGTTAATTCCCTTGTTCCTTGGTGGAAGGATTGGCATTGGCCTATGACCATGTCTTTCACTCAATACTCTCCTCGGTTGGGTTATAATTTATTAGCCCCTCAACACATTCCAAATGAAATGCTCAATCTTAGATGGAATATTTGTTCCATTCATGGGTTTGGGTTAAATATTTTAGCATTGTGTGGTTTGTGGTCATTGAGCCCCAAAAATCTCGTTTCCTCTAATGTATTCTCTATCAGGGCTTGCTTGCGGGTGACTAGCATAAACATCTGGGGGTTTCAAATCCTATCTACCCGGCTTGTCGGCAACCTGAGACATTTAAGCACCTTTTTTGGTTTTGCTCTCACGCACAATTTGCGTGGCATTGGATTCATTCCCTCTTTCAGCATTTTCGACTTGAGTTCTTTGTGGAAAATGACTCTCTTGGAAGACTTGGCTCTGCTTCCTACAAAATACAATATATTTTGGCAGACCTTTCATGTTGACATTTTATTTCAAGTATGGATTATAAGTTATGCTTATTTTAATCGTGAAGAGCTGGAACGTAGTTTTTCTGTTACTAGCAAAATTATTGTTCTATCTAATGTTACACTTCAGATTCAAAGTCAAACTAATAAAGTTCACCCAGAATTTAATCATCTCCTAACGTTTGCTCGACCACTGGGGAAATGCCCCGTGCACGGTCATTCGAGAACCCCCTGAGCCATCACATTTTCTTTCGCCTCTTCGAGGGTGAGGACGTGGTGCATGCCAACAACATTCTAGAACCAAATACAAGTCATTCTCCTCGTCGGTCACCACCTCAATGGTCTTCCCCATGATGTGGTGGTCTGAGTGGCTATTCCAAAAATGGAGGCGATGGTAGGGGCTGGGGCCTTCTTCCCCCGAATCATGATGGTGAGAACATGGGTTGGGGTAATCCCCCCTAAGATAAATTTCCACGATTAACTCTGGCAATCTCTCTAGAAATGCACAAAGATGATGTATTAGAAGCTCAACAAACTAATGGCTAGGAGCCCTTACCTGTGGATGATGATCCTCTTGTTATGGGAGGATGGGGCAGTAAGTCTCAGGACCCACCGTCTCCACCGTCTCCCCCGACTTCCATGTTTGTTGTGGCTTCTTAATTGTTCTCTTTATTACTGTGATATTTTATTCTTTGTGTTTAGATGTTCTGAACTATTAATGCAATGTTTTTTTGAGCGGTCATTTATTGACCATTTGTTGGGTTTTTCCCTCGATGTGACTTTGCTCATGGGGTGTGACTTTTCCACCCAGATTTTTTTATATTATTAGCATTGTGCTATACTCTTGTTTTATTAATATATAGATACGCTCTTTGATAAAAAAAGAGATAGACGCAAGGGATGGCATGAAACCATCATGAAAACACCAGCTCTAGAATGCAAAATAATACCATCAAAATGTAGAACACTGTTGGTTTTAGGACAAAACTGCTAGTGTTTGGGCAATACCACTGGGCGTTGTAATGCCAAAAATGAAGCCAAGGGTTGGAAAACTCAGGCAATTAGTAGTTGAGATCAAACATATATGACTAGTGATGGGAAAAGACTTGTTTGGGCAAAATTTGAACATATGTGACATTGTTGCAAAGAAAATAGGCAAGGTAAACGACATGGGAAAAAAATAAATGCTTCAGTGTAGCAATGAATTATGTAATGTCAATATCATCATATGTTGAAAACAACACTACAAGATGTAATTCTAAATGCATATCCAAGATACTAAAATTTGGTATTAGACACTTGGCAATGTCAATTTTGACTTACCTTCAACTTACATGACATACGTGTACATATATGACTCTAATTCGCCATTTTCTCATATCCACATGCTATCTATGGGTCCAATCCTTCTAAGTTGTTGTTAGTGACCTACAAGTATTTCCCTAGTTTGTGTCAAACCGGTAAACTATCATACTCACATATCTTCAAATTATCAGATCAATATTTATGTCACTTGGACAATAACATCAAACTCAGATCATATCATCTGACAATATCCCCTAAGTTTGATGGTTTCATCCTTCGCCCAACAATGGTTATATCTCAAAATTAAATCATTTCTATGGGTCAAACCACCCCCCTAGCATGTACGTGGTGTGAAAAATTGCCCAAAGAGTCTCAAATAAATACGAAATAAATTTAGGGATATTGATCATCTAACACTTATTTGAATTATATCTATACATTAATGCACATTCAAAGGCACTGTAATATTCTTCCAAATTAGTAAATCATCACAAGGAGTAGGGTTTAACCAAGTCTGAAGCATTTCAGAGCCAAGTCAAAGTTTCAATTTGCCAAGTGTTGAAAGTTAGATCACAAATCAAATACATTCAAGAAGCACTAATTGCACACATTTACCTAAACGGGGAGAACTACAAATGGTTTGACTTCTCACTTTAGAGTATTAGATATATATGTAACACTCAACTATTCAATGAAAAATGGTTGGGGACAGCTCACCCCACCTTTCTTCCCCTTTTATATGACTAATTATAGCATTGCAAGTAGACCTTGGGTTTTAAGTGAAAGAAACAGATCTATGTGAGTCACATACATAATTATACCTTGGGATCGTAAACACAATTATAGTAAAAGTTGTCGTAGCAATGTATATGTGAACAAAAGTGCGAGATTCACATAGACAACATTGTTAGACTTGGAACATACTCACTAATGGTATCGACTTGACACTAAAAATACCGTTTGAACGCATACAAAGATCCATAACGTGATCTGAATGGCTTATAGTCTAGTGTCATTCTTTCTCTATTGCCTACCTATAATCTCAGTCTTCTACAAAGCAATTAACTTCTAAGTATCTTATCCTTGCATTGTATTTTTCATATTTAACGAGTTAACATGCCAAACCAATTGCAAGCCTTTATATTTAGATATGTACTTGATTTTTACACATTATAATTTGAATTATACATAATTTTTATCTTGTTTAGGGTTAACATTAATCTAAAAAAGGGTAAAACATATTGGTGAACCCATATTTGCCTTGAACATTACCAAACCCTAGGCTTTCCCTTACGGTTTCATCCTTCTTTATGAGGTTTTCATATTTTTGCCTTAGAGTTTGATTTTCAAACTTGATTCTTAATTGTTCCCATCTACATAAGTGCAAATTTGATAATTTCTCCTTTTTGCCTTAGAGTTTGATTTTCAAACTTGATTCTTAATTGTTTCCATCTTCATAGGTGCAAATCTGATGATTTCTCCCTTCTACCCCAACGCTTCATGCTCATCCTTCTATTAGAGATTCCTCTACTAGGTTTGTTCCTTGGTTAATATATAATTCCAAACGACTGTATTTTTTAAATTGTCAGAGTTTTTTGTTAGTCATATTGAGTGGATAAAAACCCTATTTTTGTTCACCAAAATACCAATGGATTTTCTAAAATTTGTGATTTATTATTTTTAATAAATTCCATCTAGAGGGTGATCCAGAGGATTTGTTATCCTTCATAGTTCCCAAGATCACCTGAAACCAATATAGTACTGAAGAGCATTTTGAGAGCTTTCCAACGCCTATTGGAACACGTAAAATGGACATCATATGCTCTAGATATCGCTGGTCAAAAATTATATAACAAAATGGTCAACAGGGCAAACATTGATGTGGATGTGTGTGTGGACCAATCAACGTATGACACATGACAGTGCAATGGTAAAAGAGTGTTTATTTTCGCCTCCGATCTTCGACACTCGTAATCAGTAATCGGACAAATGGCCCCCGCTATTTGCTTGCTGGGGACCCTTAACTAGGGTTTGACACACTCTTTTACAGAGAGGTGCCTTTGCCTCCGTTATTTCATATTACCATTGCAACATGTTTGTATATATGTGCTCTTTGTAATTCTGCATAGTACATGTGGGATTAATATTCCCATTATTTTAAACCAAACACCATGTGTTATTCGCAAGATGAGGAGCGTTTGGAGAGGTCCACGTGGTGGGTCCTTAGGCACCACATGGCTTGCCACCACATTGTTCCATTTCTTGAGTCACTTATTATTTATGGTGCACTGGAGATGTAGCTCGAATGCCAACTCAACGTGAACTCGAATTTTCTAAATCGAGCTTAACCTTCCAACTCATTACGTTTTCCCAACCGAGTTCGAAGGTTTTAAACAACCCAAAACAAAAGGCGATAAAAGATTTCGAAACGTTCCATATGACAAATGTGAGATTTTTTACCTCAAAGGAAAATAACATATCGCATTTTGAGGGATCGAACCATTGACCTTGTTTAGTAAAACGTTAAAGGCCTTACCATTAAGCCACAACTTTGACACCCACTTTGCGTGTAAAACCTACTAATTAAAGTTAATTGGACGGATTCGAATGCTGTCGGCAAAAAGCCATTGTATTACGGCTGGGCAAACATACACAACATGAGTTTCTATTTGACACACAGGTTCCTAAGGTAGGTGACGGGGGATTAATACACAGTGCTGAGCGGCGTGGAAGTTTTCTTCCATTTTGTTATGGCCTTATAGCCATTGGCGGAGCTCATCGTTGAAAGTTCACAGTTGGAACGAGCATGGCGAGGATGGTACAGTTAGCATTGGCACGGTATTATGTGATGACTCAGTGCCGAAGGTGAAACGGAAGATCACCTATTGTGTAAGGCTTTTGAGCCACACGCAAAGGCCGAGTTCTATTCGGAGAGCCGAGTATGTGTTGGTGTTTCCTTCTGTCTTGAAAGACCTTTGAGCCATGATGGAAGTTATACACGGGCGAATGATATATATTACATGGTATGTGAATCTTTGCAGACCCGAGCCTGGGGAATGCGTGACTATTTATTGGATACACAGATACGAGTATGAGGACCATGCATCGATTTGGTAAAATAATTGGCCGTAAGGTATGGCTGTATATTTATGCAGGGATTGAGCCGAGCCTGTAGAGACGTCTTCGCCTATTATATAAGGCCTGCATGTCATAGGCAGATGTTAAGATCTTTGTAGGATATTTGCAAATGCACAAACCCGAGTCTGTGGTTTACAATTATGCCTATTTTGACCAAGCGAATGTTGAATATTTGCAAGGTATAGACCCAAGTCTGATTATTATATGTTTTCTTCTATGTTGTAAGATTTTGGTAGGGAAGATGTATATTTGCAAACACAGCCCGAATATAGAGATGATGGATAGTAGGTAGGATTGGAGCTACTATAAATAGGAAATACTTCGTGACAGGGATGTAAATGACAGAGATACTCCTCAAATGTCAATGTGTCCGTTTTTAAGAGTTTTTAATATACTCTTAATGGAGAATCCGATGCTCATATTCACAGAGATGAGATATAGATACTATTGACAAAGGAAAGACGTTTGCTGAATGGATCAGAGTCTTCACACAGTCCAGTTTCAACATTATTTACAGGTTCTCATATTTCATTTTATTGTAAGTTGTAAAATATTGACATTTGCATCAATTTTAAATGGATCGGTTCATGATTACGAACTTGGAGATGTAGCCCCTAAAGTATCATTTTCCTTTTAGTTATTTATAGATTTCAATTTATTTAGTTCAGTTTGCAAATGAATTAATGAGACACTAAGATTAATTATAGGAAATTATGAAATGACACAAATCAGGGGTTTTAAACAGGAAATGAGTTACATAGTTTTCTGAACACTTTTTATTCATTCCTAAAATATTTCGCAACCAATTCTATTTTATTTAAGGAATTGAGATTTTTCAGTATCCGATTTTAAAAACTGTTTTATTTTTACAAATGGGTAAATCCAGTTTTTGGATCAATTTTGGTATCAGAGTGGGTTGATACAGGACTTGCTCCAGTTGTTGATATACTTTAGTTTAGAGTTTTTAGATATCATATTCTTGGTATTGTTCTTTTGTTTGATTTGACTATGCAGGATGGCTAGTGCAAAGGAAAATTAGAAAGTGTTCCAATTCACTGGAGGAAGACAGGCTTCTAATAGCCAAGGTTGTGAAACCACTAGCCTTGTAGGATCAACATGGATGAAGAACACAACACTTTGTCACTTGACAGTGTGCGATGGTGTTGAGAGAGGATCAACCTTTCTTTCTTGAGACACATTCAGGTAAAATGCAAGGTATTTTTAGTGATGCACATCCAAGAGGAATCAATTGTCCTATTATCATTCTTACACAGAGGGAAGATTAAGGTATGATAATGATCTGATTTCATATCGGTATTGACACAATATGTTGGTATTTGATAACCAGCTGTGTAGCCTTTATTTTGGATAACTAATCATATTATGGATGCCCATGTCTTTGTTTATAGGAACAAGTGAAAAGATACTTCCTTGGTAAGATATGTGAATGGTAGATAAGGGATTGTTCAAAAAATTGAACAGGTTTTTGCACTTTGAATATTGAGATTTTGAATTGGTTCATAAGTTGGTTTATGTTTCACAACTTTGTTAAGAGTTGCAGGAAGCAAATAGGAAGAATTTTAAAACACCAACAATATTCCAACAATTACTCAACATGTATGCACTTCATAGTTTTCAAAGAGGTATACGTTATTTTCAAACCTAAATATCTATACACAATTTTTGGTTTAAATCTGGATAACCTTTGTGTGGGTTGCTTTGGAAGTAAAATATGCCTTGATTTGGAATTTTTTTAAAGCTTTAAAAAAAATTAAAATAGATCAACTAACTCTTGGTAAGATAGAGATGATAAGATAAAACCTCCTATTTAGTTGTTGAAACCATGAAGAGGGAACAACCCTTTTTGATCAAATGGTTAACTTGGATAGTTTTGATAAAGCATATTTATGATATTGATTAGTATGCTTAAGTTTCACTTCAAACACTTTTTCAAAGAATTCCTAACTAAATGGATTTAGGAAAGAAATTTGATAACGCTTGTGTTTTGAAGAATGTTTTTGCTATCTCCTAATTAGTTTTTTGTTATGATAATTTTTTTGGAAACTAACTCAGTTGGATGAGTTTTGGAGGTATGAATCAAGGAGCAGTCAAAAATGAGGAAACTTTGAGACAAGTTTAAAATACTTAGTTTTCTCCTCACGTTTATGACATGTACAATACTTGCAGAGTTTATGGGTTTGTAAAGAGGCTCTTATTTTTTAATTATACAGTTATGACTTTAGGATAGACAAATTCATTGCACATTTTTATACTTGACAGATACGTTTAAGTCTCATTATATCTTGGGCAATGTTTGTATTACAAAATTTTTGTACACACATGTATGTTTGTCATGCACATCATGTAGATGTGCTTTTAAAGACCCATAGATGGACAACATTTTAAATGCAAGTATACAGGTGTTGTAATTTGTTTACAAGTCCTATAGGGGTATGAAACACATTTTGTTTTCTCCTGTGTGATATAACAAGAACACCTTAGCCTTCATGAAGTGTAGGGGTTGAGAGAACCCGTCAAATTCAATGACTATTTTGGGTAACATGTCATTTTGACAGAATGGGTAAAGAGTTTATTTTACTCTCCATAATCAGGGTATAGTTTTAGTTGGATAGTTGACATCTTGTAGAGAAGTTTTATAATGTCTTAATTCACTGATGTTTTGCAAATGAAATTTTATTGCGTCATTTTGATAGATTGACTTCATAACTCCTTCATATGCTATTTTTGGCTCTTGTATGTTTGGAATCAGTGCAGGGAGATTGTCAATGGTAAAGAAGACAATTCATGGAGATCTTTTTGGGTTAGTTGGATTATTGAGACTTTTGGAGACCAAAAGCCTCTTTGTGGAGAGATTTGATCTGGATTTTTTTTTTAATTCTTCATAGTTTCCACTATCTCCTAAAACTAGTATAGTAATGAAGAGCATTCCAATGCCTATTGAAACACATAAAATGGACATCATATGTTCTAGATATCGCTAGTCAAAATTTATTTAACAAAATAGTCAACAGGGTAAACATTGATGTGGATGCATGTGTGGACCAATCATCATGTGACACATGGCAATGCAATGGTAAAAGAGTGTTTGCTTTTGCCTTCAGTCTTCAACACTTGTAATCAAATAAATGGGCCCTGCTATTTGTTGGCTAGGGACCCTCAGCAAGGGTCTGATAAGGGACCCTCAGCAAGGGTCTGATACACTCTTTTATGGAGGGGTGCCTTTGCCTATGTTATTTCATATTACCATTGCAACGTGTTTGTATATATATGCTCTTTGTAATTTTGTATGGTACATGTGGGACTAATATTCCCATTATTTTAAACTATTACCATTGCAACATGTTTGTATATATATGCTCTTTATAATTTTGCATGGTACATGTGGGACTAATATTCCCATTGTTTTAAACCTAACACCATGTGTTATTCCCAGGATGATGAGCGTTTGGAGAGGTCCACATGGTGGGTCCTCAGGCCATACATGTCTTACCACCACATTGTTCCATTTTTTGAGTCACTTATTGTTTATGGCGAGCCCAAGATCTAGCTCGAGTGCCAACCTGAGTGCCAACTCACAATCAACTTGGATTTTCTCAACCGAGCTTAACCGTCCAACTTCGTGATGTTTTCCCAACTGAGTTTGAAGGTTTTAAATAGCCAAAAACAAAAGGTAAGAGACGTGGCTGCAGCCATGCATTATAGAGGCCAATGAATACTATTAAAAGCTTTTGAAACGTTTTATATGACAAATGTGGGATTTTTCCCTCAAAGGAAAATAACGTGCCATGTTATGATGTTGAACCATTGACCTTGTTTATTAAAAGGCTAAGGCCTTACCATTAGGCCATAGCCTTGAGGATAAGAATAATATTCAAAACCTACTAAATAAAGTGGATTGGATGAATTTGAATGTCGTTGGCAAAAAGCTGTTGTATTATGGTTGGGAAAAAATACACAGTGTGAGTTCTGTTTGACACACAGGCTCCGAAGGTTGGTGACAAGGGATTAATACATAGTCTTGAGAAGTGTGGAAGTTTTCTTCCATTTTGGTATGGCCTTATAGCCATTAGAGGAGCTCATCATTGAAAAGAGCTCACCATTGGCAGAGATTGCCATTGAAATCTCACAGTTAGAATGAGCATGGTGAGGATGGTATAGTTAGCATTGGCACGATATTATGTGATGACTCAATCCCAAAGGTGAAAAGGGAGATCACCTATTGTGTAAGGCTTTTGAGCCATGGGCAAAGGCAAAGTTCTATTAAGAGAGTTGAGTATGTGTTGGCGTTTCCTTCTATCTTGAAAGATCTTTGAACCATGATGGAAGATATACATGGGAAAATGATATATATTTCATGGTATGTGAATATTTGTAGACTTGAGATCAAGGAATGCATTTTTATTCTATTTGTATGGCCTTTGTTCATGGAAGATGGATATGCATGATTGATTATTAGATACACAGACACGAGTGTGAGGACCATGCATCGATTTGGTAAAATCATTGGCCATAAGGTATGGCTATATATTTATGCAGGGACCAAGTTGAGCCTATAGAGACATCTTCACCTATTGTATAAGGCATGTGTGCCATGGGTGGATGTTAAGATGTTTTTAAGATATTTGCAAATGCACAAACCTGAGACTATGGTTTACAATTACACCTATTTTGACCAGGCAAATGTTGATTATTTACAAAGTACACACCCAAGTCTTATTATTATACATTTTCTTCTAAGTTAATAAGATTTTGGTAGGGAAGATGTATATTTATAGACACAGAGCCTGACTACAGAGATGATGGATCATAGGCAGGATTGGAGCTACCAACAATAAGAAGTATTTTGTGATAGGTCTGTAAATGATAGAGATACTCCTTAAATGTCAATATGTCCATTTTTAAGAGTTTTTAATATACTCTTAATGGAGAATCTGATGCCCGTATTCATAAATATGAGATATAGATACTAATGACAAAGGAAAGATGTTTGTTGAATCGATCAGAGTCTTCACATAGTCAAGTTTTAGCATTATTTACAGGTTCTCATATTTTATTTTGATGTAAGTTGTAAAATATTGACATTTGCATCAATTTTAAATGGATCGGTTTGTGATTATGAACCTGGAGACATAGCACCTAAAAGGGTGAACTCCGTTATCAAGATTGTGTCATTTTCCTTTCAGTTATTTTTGGGTTTTAGTTTATTTAATTCAGTTTGTGAATGAATTAATGAGACACTAAGGTTATTCATTAATTCAAAGTCCACTCTCAAACAATATTCTTTTAAACTAAATGGGTGATGACAAATGCAAAATAGATAAGAGTGTCATTAGTCATTTCCACTACACACAATCAAATAAAAACTTTAATTTAAAAAAAATATGGGAGATCAAATATTTATACCATTGAAAAGAACATTTTTTTAATCCTCATTTGTGTAAAACATTAAATTAGAGATTGGATAGATAATAGTTTGTAAGATAAAAATAACACTATATAATAACATTTTAAATTAAAACTAAATATAAATTAGATATATTAACATAATTCAGATAAAAATTATTAAAAAAATCATATAGGCACATGTACAATGTCAATAATACTTAGATTTCCATGATCAACATACAAAAAATTACATCTACCAACATAGTATTTAATGTCAGGTGAATGTCATATATGCATATACAATGCCAAAAATGCATACATTGTTATATAGGCATATAAAAAAGTACATCTCATGTAAGACATCTTAATCATCAAATAGCCTCCCTCTCTTTGCCTTCCTTGAAAAAGACTCTACCTAGGATTCCCTTTTGGTAGATGCAGATCCCTCTAATGCCTTGGACTGCTCCAAGGTCTAACTACATGTCTTACACTCATAGCTTGCTAGTAATTGAACTTGTTCAAATACAAGTATTATTTAAAAATTAACATAAAATATAGTCAACCAATTGTTAAGAAATTAATTTTAAACTAGAATGAAAAATCATTTAAACATTCACTTGTTGCAAGCTCACAGTCCTGCTCAATCTATTTTTGATGCTCAAATGAGTCAATGGTAGGATTAACTATTTGAATATGCATCTGAAATATGGAAGAAACATGAGAAGTTTCCCTGCTAATCATCTAAATTAGACTATCAAATGTCATGGGACAACCCTGCATACATAATACATTCATATAAGTTATATTTGCCCTAAGTATGTAGTAAAATTATTAAAATAAGTTTATTTTTACAATTCAAAATTACAAGTTAATATATACCTCTGTCAACACTTATGTAGATGATATTGCAGTAGCAATGCCTATGTCTATCTTGGCTCATAGTGATGGAGGAGTGCTTACTTGAGCCATCAACTAAATGTAAACAAGGTCACACTTACTTTTATATAAGGTATCAAAGATATATATGTCAAGTTTTTCTCTTTTATTAAACCAAGAGTGTATTTAATAGTAATGTACTTGATTTTTGAGATCCTTGATAGATAAATTTAACTTGAACTTACAAAAAAAATATACATAGACTAAATGTACATAGAGCATAAGATTAACTCAAAATTTTACCTCTCTATAAGTAAAAGGTGTCATCCTAATAGAGACAGATGTAGTAGCGGATGGGTCAGTAGCTAGATCTAAAAATGTAAATAATGATTGTGTCAAATCAATTGCTACAAATGTTGACTATGATGATGAAGGCACCATCATCTCCTGGGACATAAAAAATGACATATATATTATTCAATTTCTATGTAAATTAATTGTTATCTAAATTAAATTTTCAAATATAACTTAAATTTAACATGACATTTATATAAAATATACTTGCATCTATGTAGTGGCTAATGTTTGCATACCAAATGTGCATGCCAAAAACCCATCACTCATATGCATATTATCCAATCCCTCTAAACCATCAGCATCATCATCATTATAAGTTCTAGTGCATATAGCTCGACAAGATCTATAAGGGTGGGGTTGAGTATGCACACTAGGTGGCGTATCTCTAGAATCAATCTATGGGAGCCTGATCATAGTGTATCGGTGAGTGAACTAATTACATGTAGAGTGTTGATCCCTATGATCTACTGAACTACAAAGGGGATCTTAGGATCAAGTGGCTTTTGGATATAAATTCTTGCAGGCCGATTAGGCACATGACATGCACCTGGTCGATCTTATGTAGAGCCTTTATCTCAGCCCTAAAACTCACTATAATCAAAATAGTTCATAATCTAATTGAGGACAAACTCACAGTAGAGTTTCCTTAAAAAATACAAAGGTACCTCATGGTTGTTACACGATTGATAATCAAACACCATCTACCATTGGTCGTAAAAATTGGTTGTGATTAAGTTATGTTGGTAGCTATGGATTGGAAAACATTTAGCAGTTACTAGAAATGGTGCATTGGTGACTAGGTCAATGAATAAGGCACAAATGGAGGCTTTTGATATATTTTTATTCTTGACCTCATGTGCTAATATTTTTTTTAGCATAATAATCCCTAAAACTATCTTGATATGAAACCCATCTATCAATTTGAGATGTTATAGAGTTAATTTGACCTAATAATGCCTCTAGGGAAATGGCTAGACAGGTGTGGTGGGTGTTGGAGGAAGTGGGATCCCTCATTCTCCCAATTAATTCTTCAATTTCAATTTTATTTTCCATAATGTGGTCAACTAGAATCTCCTAACTACTTGGGGGATTTTGTGGAACTGTAGGAGGGTTAAGAGGGGATTAGGAAGAGGGTTAGGAGGGTTAGGCAAAAGAATAGGAGGGTTAGAAAGGTGAACTATTCAAAATAAATAAATTACCAATTAAATAATGAAAATAACAAAAAAAAATACTAAAATTTAGGGTTAACAAGTGTATATTTTTATCACTTACCTCTTCTATGTGGCATCATTGTCAATTAGTAGCTTCCTAGGATGAATTACACTAAGGTATAGCCTCACTAAGGAAAAACACAATCATGGTGCATAGGAGAGTGAGGGGAAAGAAAGAACACTCAATTTCAAAATGAAGAAATTTTGCATTCAAGTTTGGTTTTTATTTTTTTAGTGACACGAGGAATGTGATCACACTATTTATTTTAATTAACATGATCACATTATTATTTTAAATAATGCAATCATGTTATTTAAATCCACAATCACATTATGGCTCAATAATTACCAAGACATAATTTAAATAATGTGATCTCATTATGGGAAATGTCCACAAAATTATCCCCAACTCCATGCACATACCTATAATATATTTTATTTCTAAGTAAATTTCATAGAGAGAGGAGTTGGTGGTTTGAATGCAAGAAGGTCATAATTGGTTGAAGTGCCAAGAGTTATAGATCTAGCAAGATTGCTAAGAGATATGTAAGCCTGATTATAGGTTATGGAGATAGTGCAACACCAAGATGTTGTGGTAATGGATGATGAAATTGGTGTGGAATTCACCATGTTAAAGGTGAAGTGGTTGATGACCTTGAATATCGATTCTTGAGAGTTGTTTTGAGAATTACAAGTAAACTAAAGTTCGATGCTAGAAGTTATTCTATAAGTTTGAGTCCTTAATATCTCATTGAGGATTACAATGTTGGAGATTTATTTTGAGTATTATAGTATAGAAGATCCAAAGTGAGTTAAGTTCATCAACCTAAATTTGAAAGGTCATGCAACCTTATGGTGGAAGCATGTTCAAGCTAAAAGATTGTAAAAAGGCAAAAATAATATTAAGACTTAGAATAGATTTGTATTAAAGCTAAAGGATAAATTCATTCTTGAAAATTATAACTTGATTTTCTTTAAGAAGCTTCAAAACTTGTGACAAATAGAGATGAATGTAAATGATTACACTAAAGATTTATGTATACTTACTATTAGTGTGGGTTATGTTTAAGATGATGTTCAGAAGAACTCAAGATATATATATGGGCTACATATTGAAATAAAATATGAGTTTGGTATGATCAGATTGTAGTTTATTGAATAATCCTATTAGTGTGCATTTAATGTAGAAGAAAACTTATTGCACAAATAGAAAAAAACACCATAAGGAAAATAAAAATCCACATGTGGATGTGGATAAGGAGGTACAAGTGGCTGAGGTTAATTTGTACAATAAGGTGAGGAAAATATTTCATATCACAATTATGTTAATTCTCAAAGAGGTAGAGGAAATTTTAGATGTAAAGGATCCTATGGTCGAGTTAAAGGTTATGGATTCCATGGTACATGTTTTAAATGTGGTGAGACTAGACATAGATAATTTGAGTGTCTGCATATGCATAATGAAGGTGGTTAGATAACTAATATGATTGTTCAAATCACACAACCCAATAATTAAATTGTTTCATATATTTATAATATAGATGAGCCAAAAACTGAAGAATATCTCATGATGAAGAGAGTGTTATTGAAGCCATAAAAAGAGAGAATAGTCTTGTATAGATAAATGATTTGTTCAAAACCATTTATAAGTCGAGAAATAAGTGTTTCAAAAAATTGTTGATAGTTGTTATATAGAAAATATTGCTTCAAAAGAGATGGTAGATAAACTTGGTCCAAAAATAATTTTGCATCTGAATATAAAAGGTTCCATGGTTGCTAAAGGGACATTAGGCTTCGATGAATGAGAAGTGTTTAATACATTTTCAAATTGGTATATATAATAATTAAGTCATGTGTAATATAATTCCCATGAATTTTTGTCATATTTTTCTTGGAATTCCTTGGTAGTTTAATCATAATATGCAACATGATGATCATGCAAGTACATACTCATTAGTGAAAGATGGATATAAAGATAATTTGAATCCTTTGGAGGATAAAAGTGAAGAAATGGAAAGTAGTCCAAATGTTTTAATAATTTTAGGAAGGTAATTTATGAAAGAGGTGAAAGAATAAATATGCTTGGTGGTAATTCCTAAGCCCACACAAGTTGTGAGCACAACAGAAAGAAAAAATGGAGCATTTCCATGTGAGGTGAAGGAGATGATAGGTGAATTTCTAGGATTATTTCAAATGATCTACTGGATGGGTTGCCATAGAGGAGGAGTACTAGTCACCACATGGATCTAATTACATGATCTATTTTACCACATAAAACAACATATGTGTTCACACTTGAAGAGAATTCAAAGGTGCAACAACAAGTACATGATGTTTTAGATAAAGGGTTGACTAGAGAATTTTTGATCCCATGTATAGTACCAATAGTATTAGTACATAATAATAATGGATAATGGAGAATGTGTAATGATTATAGATTCATTGATAAGATAATCATAAATTATAGCTTTTCATTTTCACACATGGATGATCTGACAGATTACTTGAGTGGAGCGAGATATTTCATGAAAATTGACTTGAAGATTGGATATCACTAGATTCATTAAAGGGAAGGTAATGAGTAGAGTGAGATACTTCATGAATATTGACTTGAAGAGAGGATATCACCAGATTCACATAATTGAAGGTGATGAGTGGAATACTACATTCAAAACACAAGAAATAATATATGAGTGATTGGTTATGTCGTTTGGGTTAATTAATGCACCCAGTCATTCATGATACTAATGAATGAAGTTATTAATCCATTTTTAGGTAAGGTTGTCATTGTGTATCTTAATGACATATTGATTTTCAATAAGATGAAGGAAGAACACTTGTGACATTTTCACAGAGTGATAAGTAATTTACAAGATGAAAAATTGCTCATGATTTTGAAGAAATGTAGTTTTATGCAAAAGGAATTGGTAGACTTGGGACTTGTGATTTCCTAAGAAGGTGAAAGCTATAATGTATTGGCCATCACCAAAGTATACACTTGAGGCACATATTTTTCTTGGATTAATAATTTTTTATATGAAGTTATGTTAGTAAAATTTATATTTAATGCTCACATTAAAAAAAAATAGTGTGCTTATAATAATATTAAGATTTATTATTATGTAAGTGAGTTTTTCATAGCTCATGTATATAGATGTTGTTGTATATTCTATAGGAGAGATTAGGGAATATAATATTGATATTAACTCTTATAATCGAGGAGTGTAATACTCTATAAATTTTAAACTCTTTGTAAGAATCAATCATCTTGTTTGAATCCATTTTGAGTCCCGACTATATTGAATATCCTAAATGATCTAAATGAATTGAGTTTATTATAAATCTTTAGTGTGTATTAGATCTATACAAATTTGAAATAGTTTATTTATCTAATATCATAGCCATAGCTAAGTCGACACTTTATTTTTTATGACCTGTGTGCATTTAAAGACTACTAACTTGGCCTGGATATTATTGTTTTGATCACACCTCTTTTGTATATTAGTTTAAATTTCAAAACTATGTATTTGCATTCAACCTATCCATCTTTCATACTGCATTTAGCTTTTTTTGTGTTAACATCTGTCAAATAAGGTGAAAAAAATCATTTATTATTGCATTAGCACATAACTATCAAACAAGTCACTTTAATACTTGGTATTGCCATTCCATGTAGAGACTATGAAGTTGATGCAAGGACTACAATTCACACTCAATTTCAAGCTCCATTCTATCTACAACATGCCAAGACACTTATTAGCCACCGTGACAAAGCTAATTTAGATACATAAAGTATTAATTGAGTTTGAGTTTATATAGGTATTAAAAAGTCATTTTAGTTCAAGTCAACTCTGGTCCATAAGTTTATTTTAAAGTGTAGTATTTTTGTCTTGTCTTCACTTTAGTAAGTAGATAGTGATTTGATGCTTTCACGGTCCATCCAAGTTTTAAATGAACACTTTTTTGGAAAATTATGTGAGAATTTTTCCCATTTGACATTTCAAATCAGCATTTGTGATCCATCATCAGGAGAAAGAAAGAGATATGTGTGAATATTAAGTCAAATCTAACTTAAATAGGAAAAATAGGATACCCATTGAGTCAAGAGTTTTTTAACAGTTACCTTAGTGACCGTTAACCTAATCTATGAGTTCACTACAAACTGGACCAATGTGATTAAAAATTTAGACTAATAAACTTGATATCAAGAATCTAAAAAATTTAAAATTCTATAAGAGATTTTAATTAGTTAAGTTACATATACTTAAGTTGTGAACAATTATTATCCTCTCAAACTATGGTTGTTACCCAAATAATATTTAATTTTTAATTGAAGGATAACTTGAAATTTTTTGTATTGATAATTATAAATTTAAAATTTTATTCAAATTCTTAATTTAACAAAATGTATTGAAATTTTAAATTTTAAATTGAGCAGTATCTAAAATTTTCTAATACACTTCTAATAAGTCTGACCTCCTAACTTGCTAAGAATTGGTCTACACAAATGACTAATTTCTAACCCATTATGTAACATCTCCATTGGGATGTACTTAAAATAATGTGATAAATTATTTCTATTTAATCTACATATTATTTTATTATATTTCACCACAAGAATAATATTAGTGATCCAAGCCTACCATACCAAGCATGTTAACTTATAAAATAAACATCTAACATTTATTTGTCACTAATCACTATCATCAAATGAAACAAAACATAACTGAATATAGAAAGTATTTATAGATTTCCAACCATAAATAGTATAAACATACATGCACTCCTATCATGTAAAATACGTAAATAATTACATTTCATTAGATATAATGTTTCAATAGTAATAAATATAATATAAGATACATTTCATCCATGAAGCAAGAGTTCTCAAACTCCAGTATCTATGGCAATCTCAAGTGTATTCTCCAAATAAGTACTATTGTGGGGAGAGAGACCATCATCTGAGAACTTTTCCACACCAACCACATAACATCAATCCCCCATACAATCCCCCATAATGGAATGGCCCTCCCTCATGGATGAGTATATAGTGACAGTGCAGGAATCTAGAGAGACAAGCTAGTACATATGTGTCGTATGATTTCTAAGAACATAAAGTGTACCATAAAGAAATATGCTCTAACATGATATCGCACAAACATGTAAATCATACATATGAAATGATAATATCTAACTAAAATTACTTTGGCCAAAGTTTTTAATAGTTATTGATCTCTAGAATCAATCAAATTTATACACATCACTTGATCAAATTACCTTCATTGGGTGTTGGTGATGTTGGTAAGCTAGTGAAGTCTGTCTCACTACTTATTTAGTACCAGCAATACGAGATTAGGTTAACATGAATATAACCAACAAATTCATATAGACTACTTCCTATTAATAGGCATAAAACATTCTAAACATAGGAATATTCAAAATACATACATTTAGTCCATCAAACGTATGAATGAATCTTCACTATACAATTTATCACATAATAATAAGCATTACAAGTACAATTTATACCACCCAAGTGTATTCTATATTTAGACTACTTATTTATAATTTTTTTAAGTAGATCCAAATATATAGTACATTCTATGACAAGAAATAATATCAAAATTCATTATTTTTATATACACACTACTCAATTTCAATAGTCAGTCATAATAAAAAAAAGTCATAATTCTCACGAAAACATAATCATTCATTTAAAAAAATTATTATATTTTTATTAGAATATATTCATATAGTTACAGTTTCCTATCCCTCAATATCTTATGACTTATTATTATTTATTATGGATATAGGCACACCTCTATATGTTGTATACACATATGAGTATCTAAGTCCTCATATCGATATTTTTTATTTATACGGGCACTTGTTCATACTAAATATATTCATGATATGTATTGTTTATAATTACTCAACAATATATAAATATTGTATATATATGTTAACATTAATTTACAAATCTAACCAAAGACTTAATCATTATAACTTTCCTATTCAGAAAATACATTGACGACCTATTATAAGATATTAATATTCCTAGAATATTAATGAACAGATTATCTTAGTCAATAGACTATTTATATCCATATCAAATCGCCATCTAATTATAAAATTCAAACACTCACACAATTAATTATAACCGTCTATGCATATTATCCTATATATTTTTATTATAAGTTCGACTTCATCGACTTATTTTACATAAAACTCTTGTACTTTAAAATACGTTGCCAATATTTACAAAGGGTTCAATACTTCAACCCAAATAATTTTTTCAGTTGTATTATCTTATAATTCTTAATTTCAACACATACACTACTTGTATATATTCATACTATTCAAATAACTAATTAACGCAGTCCTCTCCTATATTCATCTTCTCACAATTTTGCAAAACAAATGAGACCAGTTCGTATACTTTTACTCCATGGTTTTGATAAAACAAATGAACCATTCATGTATTAAGATGCCATGGTTTTCCATCTCATTATAAAACACAATATAAAAACATATATTACTATTTTGATAAACATTAAGCACTCAATCCAGCCGTGTGGTTTTTATATAACAAATTTACATAGTGCCTATATAGTCTCACAGTTTGGGAATAACAATATATGTATTTTTAGTTTGGTGAATACTGTGAATCAAACCTATGACGTCCCTCTCACTAAGCCAACAACCTTGGATTATTGTTAAGAATATATATTTGTAAAGAATATATAAGAATAGATAACCTTAGTCCTTTTTTAATATACATCTACATTGCTATTTTTTTTATATGCCAATATTTGTTTTACAAATAGAAAATACATATAATGGTAGTTTAATCTCAAATATATATCATTGGTTTATGTGATAAATAAACACATTATATATATATATATATATATATATATATAAACTAAGGAATCATATACATGTATATTGAGTGCAACTCCAATTCTACACTTAGTATACATGTATATGATTCCTTAGTTTATATATATATATATATATATATATATATATATATAAACTAAGGAATCATAGACATGTATACTGAGTGCAGTTCCCTAGTTATATATATATATATATATATATATGTAACTAGGGAGCTGCACTCAGTATACATGTCTATGATTCCTTAGTTTATATATATATATATATATATATATATATATATATATATATATATATATATATACATATATATATATATGTAACTAGGGAGCTGCACTCAATATATATGTATATGATTCCTTAGTTTTGATTATCAACTATACTCATTTCCCATTCATATACTCATCACCATGATTTATAGAGCAATGGCATGCCGTACACTTAGGTACATGTTCATTGTTTATACTAACATTACACATATATTTTTATTTTGATTAACACACAGTCCATGCATATATTCCTCTCCACAGTTATATATAACAAGTTTATATTACTTTGTTGTTTTTAGATGTTCTTATATAAATCACTCAGTCCATTCCCATTGTTCACTATTTTGAATACTCATGAACTGAGTATTACTATTCTAAATATAAGTTATTGAATTCTCCCATTTCACACTATTCACTAGTTAAATGTAATTCAACACTAAATGAGTACATATTTTTTCTAAGTCTAACACAAATAACATTACTAACCTTTTCAATAGTGTCTAGTTGATACCAGAAGGTCCTCTACTTCCTTCTCTTCTCCATCATGTGTCCTCTTTTCTCTTACATTGTCATGTCTTCTTCTGCAACCTGTGCTCTCCTTTTCCCTTCTCCACTTTGCTCTTATCCTTCTACTACTATTATGCCTCTTCTTTTTCTCCCTTTTCTTTTTGCATGACTTTTTTTTTGAATCTTGCCCTTCCTCAAATTTGATGTTTCCTTTTTTAATAAAAGCTTACCATTTTTTTCCTTTTGTGTTTTTCTATTTTTCTCAAAACTTCCATAATCATTTATTTATTCTAATTCACCAAAGCATGAAATCAAAATATATGCTATCTTTCCCCAAATATTAATTATTATTTTTATTCATTTTATTTTCTAATTATAATATAATTACTAATTATAACAAAAAAAATTTATTTACTACTAACTTAGTATAGATAAACAATAATAATATGCCTAATGTGAAGTCAATTATATTCCTTTCCATAGTAATTGGTATTCCAAAAATATCATAAAGATAACTATCTTATGTTCTCAACATTACTAAAGCATGATGGTTAGTCTACATACGATAGTACTAGATACTACTTACTCAAATTTGCAATCTTGAAAAACATTAATAATCATGAATACAATGACATGACATAAATGTATAATAATAGTATACATCAAATCTATGTATAATATCCATAATGTAATCACATGAGATTAATTCCACATAAGCATTAAAACTGAGCTAACACACGATTAATCGTGCATAAACAATTATCTAAATGCAGACAACATAAAAACATATTAACTCTAATAATTCAAACAATGTATATTATGAATGTCATCTAGCATGGTATGTGCATAGGTTATAATCATTATTCTATCATCCACCAACACCTCCATCTATGTCACCCTCTCTGATGATGATCTCCCTTCATCATGATCTACGGGATGAATCTCTCCTGCATCAAACTCACAACAATAATGTAGTTAGTCCGTAACATATATATATATATATATATATATATATATATATATATATATATATATATATATACTATTGTAACAACAAATCAACATGATCATAATTTAAGAATATATAATACAACTAACTCATATCAATTCAATCATGAAATCAAAGTAACATACATCTATCCCATAATAACATACGACTTACAACTTAATCAAATAATAATCAAATCAAATTACCAATCATAAAAATCCATGGATAATCAAGTAAATTTACTTAGTGAGAAATTAGGATGTAACACATCAGCTCTA
Source organism: Torreya grandis (assembly GCA_037957365.1). NCBI lineage: Eukaryota > Viridiplantae > Streptophyta > Pinopsida > Cupressales > Taxaceae > Torreya > Torreya grandis. The sequence continues at coordinate 2,024,115 of JARHVA010000641.1, read as the reverse complement.
TCATGTTATTAGGATGTTTAAAAATCTCAATTACTTCCCTCAATTTGCATTTTTGAAAATGTTTTTCGAATGTAATAACATTGGCATGCTCTATATGAATAGCATGCTTGGTTTTGTAAGAGTATTTGGCCAGTGTTGACTTCTCCTTCCTTTCCAAATGAATATTTACAACGTGCTATTTAATTCTAGTTTTTATGAACCGAACTACTTCCATGATGTAAGGGATTCCATAATAGCATTCAATCTTGTTTACTCCATTACACAAACTGGGTTCTTGCAAGTCCTTAACATAACCTAAAGACATCTTCAATTTGTTGATGGGAAGGAAAGTGGTCTTGATGCTATGACATTTGAGTATATTTGTAATCCTATTGTAAAACCCCTCAATGTAGGGTAAAAAAGTAACTAGGCCTTTAATTGAGGGTTCCTTTTGTTTCAGTCTACCAATACTATCTTTGTTTGTTGGAAGGCCCTAGAGATTATAAAATGAAACATAGTTTTACCTTCCAAAAATTGAAAAATAATTTTGGTAGACTGAAACAAAATGAACCCTTAATTGAAGGCCCAATTACCTTCTTACCCTACATCGAGAGGGTTTCCAATAATATTTCAAATATCCTCAAATGCCATAACATCAAGACCTTTTTCATTCCCATCAACAAATTGAGGATGTCTTTAGGTTCTGCTAAGGACCCATATGAACCTAATCATATAGCAGAGTCTACAAGATTGAATGATCCTATGGAATTATTTACATTAGGTAACTAGGTAGGTCCATCAAAACTATAATTAAAGAAAACACTACAGATATTTTTTTGGAGAGGAAGGAGAAGTCAGCACTAGCCGAACACTCTTACAAAACCAAGAATGACATTCATATCGAGGATACCAAGGTCGTTACAGTTGAAAATAATTTTCAAAAATGAAAATTGAGGGAAGCAATTGAGATTTGTAAACATCATAATAACATGAATAGAGATGATGGGTTATAAATTAGTTATTCATGGAGACCAATTCTTAGCAAGTTAGGAAGTCAGACTTATTCGATGTGTATTGGAAAATTTTAAATACCGCTCAATTTAAAATTTAAAGTTTCAATACATTTGGTTAAGTTAAGAATTTCAATACATTTTTAAATTTATAATTTTCAATATAATTTGTTAAATTTAGAATTAAAATTTCAAGTTATCCTTTAATAAAAAATTAATATGTTGTAGGTAACAACCATAGTTTGAGAGGATAATAATTGTTCACAACTTAACTTAACTATATTTAACTTAACTAATTAAATTAGTAAATAATTAAAATATCTTATATAATTTTTAAAAAAATAGATTATCAATATCAATTTTATTATTCTAAATTTTTAATCACATTGTTCCAATTTGAGGTCAACTCGTAGATTGGGTTAACGGTCACTAAGGTAACTATTACAAAACTCTTGACTCAATGAGTATCCTATTTTCCTATTTTAAGTTAGCTTTGGCCTAATATTTTCACATATATCTTATTTTTTCCTAATGATGGATCATGAATGTTGATCTGAAATGTCGAGTGGGAAAAATTGTCACACATTTTTCCAAAAAAGTATTCATTTCAAAAGTAGATAGTCTTCAGGTGTTGTAAGAAAAAGGTCTTCATTATTTTTTAGTATTTATATTCTTTTATTATAGGTTATTTTGTTATGTTATGGAGCCTATTTCCACATTACAATTTATTTCAAATATTATACATTAAAATACACTATACACTCTTAATTACTTAGACCCCCTTTTTATGAGGAGTATAAATACATGGTTTATCTATACTTATATATGTGTGGTGTCATCACCCATGATTAACGGGGAACCATTATGGGTTGACTTGGCCCATGAGTTTTGGTACCCATTATTTTGTGAAATTGCTATGTCGGTATGTCGGTTATCTATTGATGTATTATAGATGGACATACAATAGGTAATACATTGATAAAATTGTGTTTGAGAAGATGAACAGAGTATATGAATTCAAGTGTGAATTCAGGAGAGTTTGTTGAGCATAGCTCCAAATAATATTTTTTCATTGTAATTGTGAGAAGATTGAAATGAGAGTGGTTTGTACTCTTGTTGGCTTGTAATAAGATTTGAGCAAGTGTTTATTGGTAGATGTAACCCACATTGGGTGAACCACATTAAATCATATCTTCTTGTTGTGTATTTTTATTTCTATTCTTATTGTATCTCTATTTATAATTTTTGTTATTGTGATTCTATTAAATTATTTTGCATTAATTTTTGATTTATTCCTAACAACTGGTATCAGATCTTCAAGTTGTATTTGTTGAAGTGTTGAATCATAGGAAGGGTTATTATTTTAAGTGGGAGTTATGGCTGATGATAATAGATCACAGGTTGAAAATTTCAAAGGGTAGAACATTGGTCTATGGAATATGCATATGGAGGATTACCTCTATTAGAAAGACCTCCATGCTCCATTGTGAGGAAAAGTAAATCAACCAATGGGTATGACAAATGAGGCTTGGGAGTTGTTTGACAGGAAAGTACTTGGGGCCATTCGATTATGCCTTGCATCTTCGGTTGCATTTAATATATCATGGTGGAAGACTAAGGAAGGTCTCATGAATGTTTTAAGGAAGTTATATGAGAAACCCTTTACTTCTAATAAAATATTTTTAATGACTAAAGTTATTTAATATGAAGATGTCTGAAAATGGTTCAGTTGTTGATCATTTAAATGAATTTAATATAGTTGTGAGTATGTTTAACTCTATAAAAATTAAATTTTATGATGAAGTTCAGGGATTTACTTATTTTGTGTTCCATATCAAAGAGTTGAAACAGCCTGGTAATGGTTGTGGACAACTTCGGTCTCTAACAATGTCAAGTTGAAGTTTGAGGATGTCATAAGAGTAATCTTTAGCAAGAAAATGTGATGAAAAAGCTTTGGAGAAACTTCTACTTCGGGTGATGATTTGGTGGTGGATATTAGAGGGAGACAAAAGTATAGAGGAAAAGGAAAGCATGGAAATTGAAATGGTCAAGGAATGTCAAAATCAAAGAGTAAGATGGCATGTTGGTACTGTGGAAAGATTGGGCATGTGAAGAAGGATTGTTAGGCTCTTTAGAATAAGAATAAAAATTAGGAAGACACCAAGGAGGTGAATTTAGCATCAGGTAATGTTTGTCAGGGTGCATTAATTCTCTCCATAGATAATATTGATGAGTCATGGGTTTTAGATTCAGGAGCTTCTTTTCATGTTACACCACATAAGCATTATTTTATTGATTATGTTCAAGGGGATTTTGGACATGTTTATCTTGTTGATGATGAGCCTTACAGTATAGTATTAAAAGTATATGTTCAAGTCAAGATGTAAAATGACAACACTTGGCTACTGAAGGATGTCAGGGATGTGCCAAAGTTGAGATAGAATTTGGTATTTGTGGGCAGTTAGGCAATGAAGGTTTTATGGTGACTTTTATAGTAGATTATTGAAAGGTGACCAAGGGTGATCTTGTGGTATAAATAGGTAATAAGGTTGGTACCTTGTATTTATCAAGTAGTTTTGACTGTTGTAATTTAGTTTCTATAAATGCATATGCAACTTTGTGGCACAATAGGCTCAGTCACATGATCTAAAAGGGCATGACAATTTTGAAAGATAGGTTACCCAGATTGAAAGGGTTTGATTTAGATTTATGTGAACACTGTGTGTATGGAAAATAGAAAAGGGTAAATTTTCTCAAGGTTGGACCTATGAGGAAGGAGAATAAGTTAGAGAGAGTTTAGGTATCTTCTATTGGTGGCTCTTCTTATTATGTCACTTTTATTGATGATGTAACTAGGTAATTTTGGGTGTATGGTATTTATTAGGAGAAAATTTGATGTGTTTAATAAATTTAAAAGATGGAAAGCCTTGGTTGATAATGAAATAGGTCTCAAGTTAATATGTCTTATGTCAGATAATAGTGGGGAATATTGTAGCAATGAATTTTTTTATTACTATTCTAGGAATGGAATTCACAGATATAGGATAGTTCTAAAAACTCGACAGCAAAATGGAATGTCAAAAAGGATAAATAGGACTATCATAGAGTAAGCTAGGAGCATGAGGTTTCATGTAGGATTACCCCTTCAATTTTGGGTAGAAGCAGTAAACATGGTTATATATCTGATCAATAGAGGATCTTCATCTTCCTTGAATGGAGGCATACCTGAGAAAGCTTGTTCTAGTAAGAAGGTTGATTATTCCTTTCTTAGAATATTTGGATATGAAGCTTTTTTTCATATTGATAAAGATGATAGGACCAATTTAGAGGTTAAGTCTAAAAAATGCACCTTTATTGGTTATGGTGAGGATGAATTTGGTTTCTAGATTTGGAGTCTTAAGGACAAGAAATTATTTCATTCTAGGGATGTAGTCTTTAATGAAAAAGTCATGTATAAACAGTAGTTGTAGGATCAGAAAGATGATTCCAAAAAAGAGTACAAATTGTTGGAGGACATTACAGATGGTAAAGTATCCAAGCAACTAGTTCAAGCACCTACTCCATAGGAATCTCAAACTCTTGAGGTGAGAAGGTCTTCTAGGGTAATAAGGGAACCTAAACATTTTTATCCATCTCTTAATTATTTATTACTCACTGAGAATGGAGAGATAGAGTGTTTTAAAGAAGTAATACAGGTAGATGTCAGGAAGAAGTAGGAATAAGCAGTGGATGAGGAGCATCAGTCTCTCATGGAAAATTAGACTTGGGATCTGGTAAACTCACTTGAATGTAAGAGAGCATTGCAAAATAAGTTGGTGTACAAAATTAAAGAGGATGATGGAGGGGAAAAAAGGTACAAGGCCCGGTTGGTGGTAAAGGGGTTTGTATAGAAAAATGGAATCAATTTTGATGAGATTTTTTATCTAATGGTGAAGATGACTTCTATTAGGACTATTCTTGGGATAGTGGTAGTGGAAGACTTGCACTTAGAACAACTGGATGTGAAGACTACGTTTCTTTATGGTGATTTAGAGAATGACTTGTACATGGAGTAGCCATAGGGATATGAGGTCACAAGGAAGAAGAGCATGGTGTATAAACTGAAGAAGAGCTTATATGCCCTGAAACAATCTCCACAATAGTTGTATAATAAATTTGATAGTTTTATGATGGAGCAGGAATACTTCAAGTCTCATTCAGACCATTACATATATATCAAGAAGTTTGATGATGATGGCTACATTATCTTGTGTTTGTATGTGGATTACATGTTGGTTGTAGGTAAAAACATGAAGTAAATAAAGGTAATCAAAGAAAAACTTAGTAATTCCTTTGCTATGAAGGATTTGGGGCAAGAAAAACAAATCCTTGGTATGAGAACAAATTGGGATAGGAAGGAACGAAAGCTAGATTTATCTCAAGAAGAGTACATTAAAAAGGTCTTGGAGAGGTTTAATATGCAAGATGATAAACTAGTTGGGACTCCTTTGGTAAGCCATTTCAAGTTATCAAAGGAGCAATGTCCCAAAATAGAGGAGAGAGAATCTAGATGTCCTATGTACCTTACTCATCAGTAGTTGATAGCTTGATGTATGCAATGATGTGCAATAGACCAGTTATTATCCATGTAGTGGGAGCAGTAAGTAGGTACATGAGTGATCCAAGTAGAGAGCACTTGTAGGCAGTGAAGTGGATCCTTCGTGATCCATAAACTGACACTTATTTTTTTGCAAAAATTGTTTACCTTGGATTCTTTAGTCAAATCACATAATTTCCTGAAACACTCGAGGAAATGAAACTAAATTTGACCTTTTAATACATATTTGTCTCAAACCCCAAAGTGCTCAATTTTTTCATTAATATGTCATATTTAATTATGCATTCAATAATTATTAATAAATAAAATTAATCAAAATGCATAAATAAAATCAACTCATGACAAGCACTTGATAACAAAGTTTGTCAATGCCTATCTCTGGGTTCACTTATAATATAAACCGATCCATTTCTTTGAAAAGTGAGTACACAGCCAACCCTCATGATTTTAAAATGGATACTCTAAGACTACATAAAAATCGGTAACAGACCTTCAGAAAGTCCTAAAACCCACGAACAGACCTTCCACCTTACTGTCGTCAATGCAATCTCACAATCCTGTGGATTTCCCACAAAAATTATTGAAAATGTACTTATAAAATAGCCTTAAAAAATCTAAAATAGGTTCTTCAACATACTATTGAAATCATCTCAAAGTCTAGGACAATTCCCTAGTTTACACTGAGAGTTAAAAATGCCTCTTATTACTTCAAAAAGGGTGATATGTGCAAACAAGGTCTATTATGGCCTGTACACCATTTTTATCTATAATGCATTTAAATATAATTTCACCCCTTACATATTGTTTATGAACCATGTGGTATAGCGGTGGGGCACCTAATTATTTTACACAGGGGTAGAGGTTCCAATCTCCCATTCCACGCTTCCAGAAAAACTTTGTCTCCAAATTCAAGTTCAAGCACTTTATATAGTGCTTAATCCCACGAGATGTCAATGGTGGGATCATTATAATTTTACCCAAAATGATAAGGGTTTGAATCCATAGGTAGTGGATTATGGCTAATGTAAATCCATTTAGTCCCACATTTATCATAGGCTTCCATCATGAGTCTTTAAATGGACTCTCACCTACCTTCGAGCTTGGTCTTTAGACCATTTTGGATGCTTCCCCATCCATGTGCATTTGAAACTCTATCCAGGGCATTGTTGATAAGCTTGAGCTTTATGGTAGTTTAGTGGATATTAGGTTTGACCCATCATGCTCCATGCTAAGCTTAGGATGTGGCTTCCTTGATCCGATGTGCCAAACTTAGCATGTTGATATGGTTTTGACCCAACTCGAGCAATGAGCTATGTTGGAAATTGGACATTGGGATCAACCCAACTTGGAAAACATCATCCACTTGTGACTCAACATTGCATTAAACCTAAGATTTGTTGTGTTTCATGGACCCATCCATGATGAAATATAATCTTGGACTGTGTCACGCATAATTTCACCCATTTGGGTTAAAATATAGAACCCTAATCATGTTCCATGGCATTATATCCCACTCAGGCTCAATTCAGCCCATCCAAGTTGAGTTAGCATCTGGGGTGAAGTGGTCTTTCCAAACCAACTCAAGTCTTCACCTTAACTCAAGTCTTTATTTCTCAACTTGAGCTTGACACTCCAACTCAAGTCAGTATTGCAATTCAGGCTCGAGTTGACATTTAGCATTAAACAAAAATTTTTGAGTATGGAGAAATGAAGTGGTGGCTTGAGGACCCACCATGTGGACCACTCATAATTCAACACTTATCAACATCCAACTGGTTAGATACTTCATAGCTATTTTGGTAGTAAGGTCTCCTTTCGAGATAAAAGCAAACTCCATTGACTATGGTCCCGTAGCCAACCTATTTTTTTTATGCCATCTATATACACTTAATAAAGATAAAGTATAGAGACTAATAGTTTGTCCCACACAAACTTGTTGCGACATGTTAGAACATAATTGGTTCATTTGGTGAGCTAGGATTATGCCACATCACCTTGTGTCACCTTTTACCCTATTGATCTAGAAACTTCAATGCATGATATCTTGCATATACATGCTCAAAATTGACCCATTCAAATTACATTGGAAAGCTCTTGATGAGCTCTACATTGTGCCAATGATAAATCTATAATTTGACAACTTTTATTTAAGAGTGTATGTAGATCCTCCTAGATCAATCCTTCCTACTAAGAGGGCTTTTGGTTCACCAAAAATTGGTACCCAACTTGATCCTCTAAAATTCTAGTTGGTTCTAAAGAACTATTATGGGTCTTTAGCAGTCTACTCAGGTTTTATAACTATGTCTAGAACACTTAGACCAATTGATTGATCAAATCTTCTACAAACCCTCTATTTTTGTATGGATGTAATGAGCTTCTACATAGAATTATGATTATGTATGTGTATCCACGTCCTCTTCTGTTGCATAGCTTCAATGGCCTTTATGTGTGGATAATAACACGTCCATCAATGTCCTCTTCTACTAAATAGCCTTAATGGGCTCTATACAGAAGTACAGGTGTGGACCTAGTGCTTCTTAGGTTTGCTAAATTGTTCTCAATAGAATAATACTTAACAAAAATAAGCATATCCTAATCTACATATACCATTGTTAATGGAAAACATCTACCAAAATGTTAGAAGATAACTTAAGTATGATAAACCTATCACTCAATTCTTCTCTACGAGTGACTTCATAACAAAACAAACTACAATTTTTATAATGCATGTATATATAGATACAAACAGTGTCCCTTGGGTCTTTTAACAACTATGCATGATGTATGTCATAATATTTCCTGCATGGGTCTTATTCATACATCATAACTAGCACATTATTTATGATGGTTTTATAATTATATATACAAATTGATAAACCAAAATACTACCACCTAAGATTCCTTACCAACTATAAAATCCTTGTGTGGTCCTGACTCCTTCTATAGTCACTCTATGGATCATCATGTGGCTCACCTTTAGGTTCTTGATGGTCACCTATTACATATGAGTCTGATGCCTGACTATAATCATCATGACTAGGTCTAGAGACCTATCTTGCCTCAAACTGTACAATCCAAGTGTGATCCAAGTGAAGCTCTATGCCATCATCTTTGAAGGCTGATTTTTGAAGTGAAGAGATAAATTTCCCAAAACCATATCATCCATCTCCAATGGGATGATATCGAGAGTCACTATGTCTGAGAACTATCTCCCAACTACAAATCACAAGGTACAACAACATATTGGCATACCTCAGATAATACCATTCTGTGTGCTAATTGTTTTAGCATGCAACAGTGGCAATGTTGGCAAGCCCAATCGACATACTATGTCAGTGATCACATAACCTATTTTGATGTCTCCATCAAAAACAAGTCTAATGAAACATCCCTCTAAAATGACTGGAATACTCTATTTGGAGGCTCTCATGGATCGTAAGATAATATCTAGAGGTCCATATGGTGTCCTCTAAAGAACTAGGGATTTTAAATGTTGACTGGTACTTGGGATAGCAGGAGTCTTTCCTCTACCCACGTTCCTCTATTGGAACCACTACATTACATGATCAAGATGTCACAACCAATAATGTTCTTCCACATGTACATGTCTCAAATAATGACTATATATTGGATTGGCTAAAGTACTAGGATCATCTCGATGACATTTTCTCCATCCTAACTATTTTACTAACTAATCAGAAAAAAAATCAACTTTCTACTGAAGTTGATAATCTATTGATCCTATGTGCACTCACATTCACCACCATCATATTTAGTTCTATCATCTATTGTGTTTGATCTCTTTTATGTGACATAATTATTTGTATCATCATGCCCAATATCAAAAGCATTGTGGGCAACTGCATCTATGGGTACAAATCCATGGCTTCAAATAGGTCCTAAATAGCCACACACACTATGAAAAAGCTATGAATGATAGGCAAAAACTACCTTGATACCAAAAATTATCAATAAATTGGCACTTATTTCCATGCAAAAATTATTTACCTTAGATCCTTTAGTCAAATCACATAATTTCCCAAAACACTCAAGGAAATGAAACTAAATTTGACCTTTTAATACATATTTGTCTCAAAATCTAAAGTGTTCAATTTTTTATTAATATGTCATATTTAATTATGCATTCAATAATGATTAATAAATAGAATTAATCAAAATATGGAAAAGGAATACACAAATAAAATCAACTCATGACTGTTTCAAATGGATACTCTAAGACTGCATACAAATCGGCAACAAACCTTTAGAAAGTCACAGAACCCACGGGCAGACCTTCCACCTCACTGTCGTTAATGCAATCTTGTAATCTTGTATATTTTCCTCCAAAAGTATTGAAAATGGACTTATAAAATGGCCTTAACAAATCCAAAATAGGTCTTCAGCATACCATTGAAATCGTCTTGGAGTCTAGGACAATTCCCTAGTTTACACCGAGAGCTAAAAATGCCTCTAAGTGCTTTAAAAGGGGTGATATGTGCAAACTAGTCTATTATGGCCTATACACAGTCTGCATCTATAATGCATTTAAATACAATTTCACCCCTTTCATATTATTTATGAATCACATGGTATAGCGGTGGGGCACCTCATTATTTTACATAGGGGTAGAGGTTCGAATCTCCCACTCCACATTTCAAAAAAACCTTGTATTCAAATGCAAGTTCAAGCACTTTATATAGTGCTTAATCCCACAGATGCAATGGTGGGATCATTATCATATTATCCAAAATGATAAGAGTTTGAACTCATAGGCAGTGGATTGCGGCTAATGCAAATCTGTTTAGTCCCACATTTGTTGTGGGCTTCCACCGTGAGTCTTTAAATAGACTCTCACCTACCTTCAAGTTTGGTTTTCGAACCATTTTAGATGTGTTTCCATCCACGTGCATTTGAAACTCTATCCAGGGCATTATTGATAAGTTCGAGCTTTGTGGTAGTTTAGTGTGTAGTGGGTTTGACCCATCGTGCTCTGTGATAAGCTTAGGATGTGTCTTCCTCAATCCGATGTGTCAAACTTAGCATGTTGATGTGGTTTTGACCCAACTCAGGCAATGAGATATGTTGGGAATTGGATGTTGGGATCAACCCAACTTGGAAAACATGATCCACTTATGACTCAGCATTGCATTAAACCTAGGCTTTTTTATGTTTCATGAGCTTGTCAATGTTAAATATAATCCTAGATCGTGTTATGCACAATTCGACCCATTCGAGTTAAAATATAGACCCTGAATCATGTTCTATGGCATTGTATCCCATTCGGGCTCAATTCAGCCCATCTAAGTCAAGTTGGAATCTGAGCTGAATTGAGCTTTCCAACCCAACTCGGGTCTTCACCCCAACTCAGGTCTTTGCTTCTCAATTTGGGCTCGGCACTCTAACTCAGGTCAACATCCCAACTCGAGCTCGAGTTGACATTGAGCATTAAATATTTTTTTTTGACTATGGAGAAATGAAGTGGTTACAAGCCACATGGTGGATTGAGGACCCACCATGTTGACCACTCATAATTCAACACTTATCGATGTCCAACTGGTTGGATGCTCCATAGCTATTTTGGTGGTAGGGTCCCCTTCTCAAGACAAAAGCAGACTCCATTGACTATGGTCCCATAGCCAACCTATTTATTTTACGTCATCTATATATGCCTTAGAAAGATGAAGTATAGAGACCAATATTTTTTCTTGCATAAACTCATTACCACATGTCGCAACATAATTGGTTTATTTGGTGAGCTAGGATTATGCCACATCACCTTGTGTCACCTTTTGTCCTGTTGATCTGGAAACTTCAACATGCAATATCTTGCGCATACAGGCTCAAAATTGACCCATTCAAATTATGCTAGACAAGCTCTCAACAAGCTTTATGTCGTTCTAATGATCAATCTATAATTTAACACCTTCTATCTTGGAGTGTATGTGGATCCTCCTGGATCACTTTAGTACTTGAGAGGGACCATCGGGGATAGTTTTAAGCTATGGTGGATTGGACACCACTTTGATTGGTTATGTAAATTCGAACATGGTTTGATATTTAGATAGCATGAAGAGTATGACAGGATATGTATTTACTATAGGTGACATAGCAAGTAAGCTAGATTTCATGAATACAAAAACTTATGGCTTTGTCAACCATAGAGGTTGAGTATGTTGTTTCCATAGAGACAATAAAGAAATGATTTGGTTATAGCATTTGCTTGAAGAGTCTCGGGTATAATCAGGAGGAAGGGAAGATGTATAGTAATAGTCAGAGTGTTATACACCTAGTAAATAACTCTACCTTCCACTCTAGGATGAAGCATATATAGTTGAGGTACCATTTTATCAGGACAAATTTAGAGGAAGAGAAGTTGAAGATGGAGAAGATTCATACCAGTTAGAATCTTGCAGACATGATGACCAAAGTGATCACAAGGGAGAAACTAAAGCTATGTTCAACTTTGTTTGGCCTTCATAGATGATAGTGAAGGGTTGAGAAGCCTACTTAGAGGAAATCAGTCTTCCAAGTGGGAGATTATTGTGTTATGGAGCCTATTTCCACATTACAATTTATTTCAAATATTATACATTAAAATGTATTGTACACTTTTAATTAGTAGACCCCCTTTTTTGGGAGTATAGATACGTGGTTTATATATACTTATTTATGTGTGGTGTCATCACCCATGATTAGTGGGGAACCATTATGGGTTGACTTAGCCCATGGTTTTGGTACCCATTATTTTGTAAAACCGCTATGTCGATTACCTATTCATGTATTATAGATGACATACAGTAGGTAATACATCAGTAGAATTGTATTTGAGAAGGTGAACAGAGTGTGTGAATTCAAGTGTGAATTTGAGAGAGTTTGTTGAGCACAGCTCCAAACAATACTTGTGCATTGTAATTGTGGCAAGATTGATATGAGCGTAGTTTGTACTCTTTTTGGCTTGTAATAAGATATGAGCAAGTGTTTTTTGGTGGATGTAGCTCACATTGGATGAACCACGTTAAATCCTATCTTCTTATTGTGTATTTTAATTTTTGTTCTTTATGTATCTTTGTTTATAGCTTTTATTATTGTGATTCTATGAAATTATTCCACATTAACTTTTGATTTATTCCTAACAACTGTTATCAGAGCTTCAAGTTGTATTTGCTGAAGTGTTGAATTGTAGGAAGGGTTATTAGTTTAAGTGGCAGCTATGGCTAATGATAATATATCAAAGGTTGAAAAGTTTAATGGGTAGAATTTTGGTCTATGGAAGATGCAGATGGAGGTTACCTCTATCAGAAGGATTTCCATGCTCCACTGTGAGAAAAATTAAAGCATCTAATGGGTATGACAAATGAGGCTTGGGAGTTGCTTGATAGAAAAGCACTTGGGGCCATCCGATTATGCCTTGCATCTTTGGTTTCATTTAATATATCATAGGAGAAGACCATGGAAGGTCTCATGAATGTGTTAGGGAAGTTATATTATAAACCCTCTGCTTCTAATAAAATATCTTTAGTGAAAAAATTATTTAATATAAAGATGTCTTAAAATGGTTCAGTTGTTGATTATTTGATTGAATTTAATATGATTGTGAGTATGTTAAATTCTATAAAAAGTGAATTTTATGAAGAAGTCTAGGGCTCTACTTATTTTTTGTTCTTTACCAAATAGTTGGAATAGCCTGGTAATAGCTATGAGCAACTTGGTCTCTAATAATGCCAAGTTGAAGTTTGAGGATGTCATAGGAGTAAACCTTAGTGAGGAAATGCGATGAAAATGCTCTAGGGAAACTTATACTTTAGGTGATGATTTGGCAGTGGATAGTAGAGGAAGACAAAATTATAGAGGAAAAGGAAAGCATGGAAATTTAAATGGTTAAGGAAGGTCAAAATCAAAGAGCAAGATGGCATGTTGGCAGTGTGGAAAGATTGGGCATGCGAAGAAGTTTTTTTGGGCTCTTCAAAATAAGAATAAAATCTAGGAAAACGCTAAGGAGGTGAATGTAGCAGTAGGTAATGTTTGTCAAGATGCATTAATTCTTTCCATAGATAATATTACTGACTCTTAGGTTTTAGATTCAGGGGCTTATTTTCATGTTACACCACATAGGCATTATTTTATTGATTAAGTTCAAGGGGATTTTGGACATGTTTATTTTGGTGATGATGAACATTTTAGTATAGTAGGAAAAGGATGTGTTCAGGTCAACATGCAGAATGGGAACACTTGGCTACTGAAGGATGTCAAGCATGTGCCTAAGTTGAGATGGAATTTGTTATCCATAGGGCAGCAAGGCAGTGAAGGTTTTATGGTGATTTTTATTACAAATTCTTGGAAGGTGACCAAGGGTGATCTTATGGTAGCAACGAGGTAAGAAGGTTGGTACTTTATATTTATCAATTAGTGTTGACTATTGTAATTTAGTTTCTACAAATGAAAATACAACTTTATGGCACAATAGGCTCCGTCATATAAGTCAAAAGGTCATGTAAATTTGTAAGGATAGGTTGCCTGGATTGAAAGGGTTTGATTTATATTTATGTGAATACTATGTGTACAAAAAATAGAAAAGGGTAAAGCTTGTCAAGGTTAGACCTACATGAAATGAGAATAAGTTAGAGTTGGTTTGTTCAGATGTATAAGGGATGGATCAGGTATCTTCTATTGGTGGCTCATATTATTATGTCATTTTTATTGATGATGCAACTAGGAAAAATTGGGTGTATGGTATTAGGAAAAAATATGATGTGTTTAATACATTTAAAATATGGAAAGCCTTGGTTGAGAATGAAATAGGTCTCAAGTTAAAATGTCTTAGGTCATATAATGGTGGGGAATATTGCAAATATGATTTTTTTTATTACTGTTCTAGGAATGCAATTTGTAGACAGAGGATAGTTTCAAGAACTCCATAGTAGAATGGAGTGTCAGAAAGGATGAACAGGACTACAATGGAACATGTTAGGAGTATGAGGTTGCATGTAGGAATTCCCCTTCAGTTTTGGGCATAAGCAATAAACATGTCTATATATATGATATATATATATATATATATATATATATATATATATATATATATATGTTCATTAGAGGAGCTTCATCTTCCTTAAATGGAGGCATACCTAAGGAAGCTTGGTCTAGTAAGAAGGTTGATTATTCATTTCTGTAGAGTATTTAGTTTGTGTAGCTTTTGTTCATATTGATAAAGATGATAGGACCAAGTTAGAGGCTAAGTATGAAAAATGCACCTTTATTGGTTATGGTGAGGATGACTTTGGTTTTTGGATTTGAAGTCTTAAGGAAAGAAAATCTTTTGGTCTAGGGATGTAGTCTTTAATGAAAAAGTCATGTATAATAGTAGTTGCAGGATCAAAAAGATGATTCCATAAAATAAAACATAGTGTTGGAGGACATTCCAAATGGTAAAGTGTCCAAGATACTAGTTCAGGCACCTACTCTATAGGAATCCCAAATCCTAAGGTGAGAAGGTCTTCTAGGGTAAGAAGGGAACCTGAATATTTTTATCCATCTCTTAATTATTTATTACTCACTGATAATGGAGAGGTAGAGTGATTTGAAGAAGAAATGTAGGTAAATGTCAGGAAGAAGTGGGAATGAGTAATGGATGAGGAGCATCAGTCTCTCATGGAAAATAAGACTTAAGATTTAGTAAATCCACCTAAAGGTAAGAGAGCATTGAAGAATAAGTGGGTGTCCAGAATTAAAGAGGATGATGGAGGAAAAAAAAGGTACAAGGCCCAATTGGTGGTAAAGGGGTTTACACTAAAGAAGGAAATTGATTTCCATGATATTTTTTCTCCAGTGGTGAAGTTGACTTCTATTAGGACTATTTTTGGGATAATGGCAGTGGAAGACTTGCACTTAGAGTAGCTAGATGTGAAGACTACATTCCTTCATGGTGATTTGGAGGAAGACTTATACATGGAGTAGCCATAGGGATATGAGGTCATAGGGAAGAAGAACATGGTGCGTAAACTGAAGAAGAGCTTGTATAGCTTGAAATAGGCTCCACAATAGTGGTACAAGATATTTGATGATTTTATGATGTAACAAGAATACTCCTGGTGTCATTCAGACCATTGTGTATATATCAATAAGTTTGATGATGGTAGTTACTTTATCTTGTGTTTGTATATGGATGACATGTTGGTTGTAGGTAAGAACATGTAGAAAATAAAGTTACTCAAGGAACAACTTAATAATTCCTTAGCTATAAAGGATTTGGAGGCAGCAAAACAAATCCTTGAATGAGAATAACTGAGGATAAGAAGGAATGAAAGCTAGATTTATCTTAAGAAGAGTGCATTAAAAAGGTCTTGGATAGGTTTAGTATGTAAGATGTTAAACCAGTTGGGACTCCTTTGGTAGGCCATTTCAAGCTATCAAAGGAGTAGTGTCCCAAGATAGAGGAGGAAATAATCTAGATTTCCTATGTACTTTACTCATCAACAGTTGGTAGCTTGATGTATTCCATGGTGTGCACTAGGCCATATATTTCCCATGTAGTAGGAGCATTAAGTAGGTACATGAGTGATCTAAGTAGAAAGCAATGGCAAACAGTGAAATGGATCATTTGGTACTTGAGAGGGACCATGGGGATAGTTTTAAGCTACAGTGGATTGGACACCACTTTTTAGTGGTTATGTCGATTCAAACATGGCTAGATATTTATATAGTAGGAGAAGTATGACAAGATATGTATTTACCATAGGTGACACAAAAATGAGCTAGATTTCAAGACTACAAAAACTTGTGGCTTTGTGAACCATAGAGGTTGTGTATGTTGCCACCACAAAGACAAGAAAAGAAATGATTTAGTTACAGCATTTGCTTGAAGAGTTTGGGTATAAGAGAGAGGAAGGGAAGACGTATAGTGATAGTCAGAGTGTTATACACCTAGCAAAGAACTCTACCTTCCACTCTAAGACAAAACATATATAGTTGAGGTACCATTTCATCAAGACATATTTACAGGAAGAGAAGTTGAAGCTAGAGAAGATTCATATCAGTCAAAATCTTGTAGACATGATGACCAATGTGGTCTAAAAGGAGAATCTAAAGCTATGTTTAGCTTTGGTTGGCCTTCATAGATGACAATAAAGGGTTGACAAGCCTCCTTAGAGGAAATTAGTCTCCAAATGAGAGGTTGTTATGTTATGGAGCCTATTTCCACATTATAATTTATTTCAACTATTGTATATTAAAATGTGCTATACACTCTTAATTATTGGACCCCCTTTTTTTGGGAGTATAGATAGACAATTTATCTATACTTATATATGTGTGGTGTCATCACCCATTATTAATGGGGAACCATTATGGGTTGACTTAGCCCATGGTTTTAGTACCCATTGTTTTGTAAAACCACTATGGCAGTTACCTATTGATGTATTATAGATGGACATACAGTAGGTAATACATTAGTATAACTACATTTGAGAAGGTGAATAGTGTGTGTGAATTCGAGAGATTTTGTTGAGCACAGCTCTAAATAATATTTGTGTATTGTAATTGTGAGAAGATTGATCTGAGAGTGGATTGTACTTTTGTTAGCTTGTTATGATATCTGAGCAAGTGTTTCTTGATGGATGTAGCCCACATTGGGTGAACCATGTTAAATCATGTCTTTTTTTGTGCATTTTATATTCTTTATGTATCTCTTTTTATAGCTTTTGTTATTGTGATTCTATGAAATTGTTCTACATGAATGTATGATTTGTTCTTAACATGTTTATTATTAGTTTGTAAGTTGTAGGTTTTAATGTTATCTTTATTAGATTTTTATGTCTATATGTTGAAAAAACTATCAATTAAAAATTAATTGGATGTTACTATTATTATTATTTAATCTATATATAAATTATTAAAAGTGTGATTTTAGTAAGAGTTATTAGAGGTTTTTCAGAATACAAGTTGTCATTTTTGTACGTCAAAAAGAGTCTTGTCTATAACAGAGTCTCTAATGTTTTTTTGTTAAAGTAAGTTATTATTTTTGTAAAGGTGCATTATTTGTTGAAACTGACACCCATTTACTCGTCAAAGTTATGGGGGTAGTCATGTATAGATTAAGTCTCATCAAAAAATTTGAAGCTAGATATTTTCATACATGTCAAATACAGATGCAATTACACCAAATAAAAAGTATAGATGCAATTACACCAAATAGAAAAGATATTTGGGATGTTTTCAAGCCCAATTTAGTGACACCAATTGATGCTAGTGAACTTGCCAAGTGGAACATCAAAAATCTAAAAACATTACAGACTTTTGGCCTTAAATTGTCAAAAGCATACTTTCACCATGCGAACTTCACACAATATTCAAAAGAGATTTGTGAGACATTAAATAATCTCTTCATATCAAAAGTAGAGATTATATGGATTGAAGATGAAAGAAGGTGTAAAAATGGTAAATCATATAAGTAAGTTCCACTCCCTACTAAATTAGTTAGCTGGAATTAATGAGAAGGTAAAGGATAATGATGAAAAAGTAATACTTTTGAATAGTGTGCCTAAAAGTATGTTTAGTATGGTGTTTACATTAAGTAAGATAACAATTAGTCTTGAATTAATAATCTCTACTCTACTTGACCAAAATGAATATTCAGAACCGAAAGAAGTATTATATAACAAGGTAAGTACATCTTTTATAAGTGGAAAAATCAAATCAAAGCATGTTCCTCAAAAAGTTACCATTGTAAAGAAGTAGGGAATGCAAGTTTGAATTTTAAGAAGAAGGCACATGATCTTCTAGATTGTAAACTGAATCAAAATGCCTACTTAGTTGAAGAAGTTGATTGGGAAGAATATTCAAATGATGAATAACTATATTACCCTAGTGATGAATATTTTATGTTTTAAATAACTACAATGGAGGTTGGAGGCATCAGAGGAAGGAGGCTAAAAATCACCTCTTGTTAGCCACTAACGACGAGGTCTCATTTTTGTGTGTGGCACTTTTCATTTTTTAATTTTTTGTGTTGTGTGAAAAAATAAACATTATAATCCTTCCCCTACTAAGTTTGAAAATAGGAGAATGTACATATCATTTTATATTGTAAACATTTGTATAGGAGGGCAACTGACTACATAGATCCTTTGAATGTCAGACTTCTTGCAAATATGGTCAATCGGTGATAAATTCACTAGAAGTGAAAATGGGATAAGTTCTCATATGTAGGCGATCATTTGTATCAAGATCGATATAGTAGTATACATACCTAAAAGTATGAATTGGCATAGGATTCTACTTCCAATTCATATTATGTACTTTCTTCCCATGTTTGCACTAAGGGGGGAATGTTAGGAAAATTCTTGCTAATGCTCACATTAAAATAAAATAGTGTAGATAGATGTTGTTATAGATTCTATAGGAGATATTAGGGGATATAAAATTGATATTGACTCCTTGTATCAAGAAGTGAAATACTCTATAAATTGTAATCTCTTTGTATGAATCAATAATCTCATTTGAATCCATTTTTGAGCCTAGATATATTGAATATCATGTATGCTTTGAATGAATTGAGTTTATTATAAAGCTTTAGTGTGTGTTGGAGTTGTGAAAATTTGAACCAATTTCTTTAAGTTCATTAGGAGTTTCAGTGGGACATGTGCAATGATTATAGAAGTAATGTGAAAATATGGAAAGTATTTTTTCCAAATGGTGGAAATAGAACATAGTTTTCAATAGTTGAAGAAAGTAATTGAGCAGCCCGTATTGGTATTTCCATATTTTGATAAATTATTTTGAGTATATTGTGATGTTGATGGCATAATGATAGGTGATCATTCATTCAAAATAGAAAACATATTGCATATTTTAGTGAAAATTTGAATTATGTGAAATGTAAGTATTCAGTATATTATCAAGATTATTATGCAATTATGAAATAACTTAAGAAAAGGAGACATTATATTTTTCCCAATGAGTTTATTCTGTATACGTATCATCAACCATTACAATTCATAAATAGTCAGATAAAGTTGAATCAATGAAATATGAAGTGGGTTGAATTCCTAAAAAGCTATTCATTTTTATTGAAACATAGGAGTAGAAATTCAAAAATAGTTGTGAATGCATTGAGATGGATAGTCATATTATTGAATGAATTGAGAGTGAAAGTCATAGGATTTGATATTATGAAGGAAGAATATGTAAATGATGAATCTTTTCACAAATCATGGAAGGCATCTGCAAGACCAATGAGTGGTGGTGACAAGAAACCATAGTTATATTATTTTAATCCAAATAGTTGTTTATTAAAATGATGATTAGAAATTTAGATCATGTTGATCATCCAATTTAGATAGTAAGATAATCTAATGTCAAATAGGGGTATTCATGACATGCTAAGTCTTAGAAAAGAGATAATATTCCCAACTTGATGGTAAAATCGACTAGATTTAAGGTGAGGTTCACAAGCCCCTCTAAATAAATGAATTTATTTATATCAATTTTGAAAATAAAAAACTAATCTCTTCAATGGGAGAAAATCTAAAGTGGATCTGATGTAATAGCCTTGCTTAATTACTCTACCATTCTTATTTGTTTTCTCATCAGATTATTCCAAATCGGTCAAATTAGATAGAGATTTGATTTCAAAATATGAGGGATGGTGTAGCATAAGCTATCCCTCCTCATCTACATAAACCATATGTACCAAAAATATTTTGTGCACACTCTCCATCCATGAATCATTTACACTAAGGATGTAAAGGTTAGGATCATCGTCAAGTCAATCCAATTGTGTCAATTCAAGGTTTCATGTGTGAGACTCATGAATAAATATTAGAATAACTATATCTTATGAACCATATTTGTCATATTTAATAAGATAAAAAATATATGAAATGTTGGTACAAACCCCTTGACAAATAGTTGGTGGGATGAGCACAAAGATGGCATGACATGGACTTCTCATTTCCTTCCATTTTTGAATCATCACCTAAAGAAGTTACAATGTTATTTTTCAAAAGAATTTTAATGATCTACCAATAATAGTCTTGACTTATTTATTCACTAAAAATATACAAAAAAATTAGCATCATCTTTGAACTTATTAGTATCCACAGATGATGTAAATTTGACTATTGCATATTTGCATTGCTTTTGATAAAAATCCCAAAAGGTAGCATCATCTAAAATCTCAGTACTTCAACTCTATCATAGTTATTGGCATAACATTTTGCACTAAATTGAAGTGTTTCCTCAACAACTTGTGAATTAATACCTATGAGTAATCACAAAGATTTTGAAATCATTACATTAAGGATTATGTCAATAATACAGTCATTGTTCAATTTTTTCCAAACAAAAAAAGAATAAAAATGAATATAAAACTAAAGAAAAATACATCAATGGGAAATAATATTGGATTGATATGATACAAAGAGTTAAATAACTTTGTAAAAAACTCATATCAAACCAAAAATGGTCATAAATTAATGGTGAGTCTATCAAAATATTCATTATAGTTTTGATTAAAAATCATAAAATGAAATACATTAGAAAAATAAACAAACGGGGGTAAATCCCTTGAATACAAATAGTATTGATCAATCTCTTGCTATGAAAAAATATTTTAAACAAAAAACAATTAAAAAAATAAATTCGAGTGCTTTCAAAAAAAACCATTAAAAATAAAAACAACAAAAAAATATGACAACATACCTAGGTTTTCCTACTATGAATTTGTGTTGGCTCTAGTATTTTGGTGTGTATCTGTTATGGATAGGGTATTTTTTTAATTTTTATTTTGTTTTATTTTATTTTTATTTACATTATTTTAAAAAAATGAAGTGTTGTTTTTAAAATAAGTGGTTGAATTATCATTGAAACTCACATCTTAAAATTTAGTGCTTGAGTTAAGCTATGGTTGCAAAAATATTTTCCAATTAAGAATTATTATTAAAACTCACAAAAACAAACATTAAATTTACAATAAAATGATTTTTATATTTAATATATAGATTCGAGGGTGGATAATTTCTTATGTTGAAGTTAAGAAGAATATTGTAGATTTGATTTATGTGAAATAATGTATGAATGCCCAATAATTAGTGTCAAGTTATGAACAATAAATGATATTTTATTTATATTTACAGTAAAATCATTTCAAATTTTCTATTAGCCAACCTTTCACAATGTGTAGGAAGACCCAAATGAATATTTTGAATTTTGAAACTAGTCGTTAATTGGTGTGAGGACAAGGTTATTACTCCTAGGGAATCAACGATAATTACTCTGAGTTGGAGGTAATCTAAGGGTAGTATTAAGCAGTTTGAGCATTTTACTTGGAATTTTTTTGTAGTCGTGATATAAAATAGAGGGTCAAGCCCACATAAAGATAAATGGCTTAAAGGAATGGCTGATAAAAGTCATGTATTTAGGTGTTAGTCAAATGATTTAGGATGTGTCAGACATTAATATTGTTAAGTACTTGTGACCAGATTTAGGTTTCTACAATAGATTTGATAAATGTGTAATCATGTCGACACATAGATAAATATGTCATCATGTTAATGTATATGTCATTAAGGCATGTATGAAACATATTAAATATAAGGCGTATAAGTGTTATGTCAAGGTAGATGTAGGAATTAGGCACATAGTAATAACAATCACTAATATAAGTATTAAATAAGACTGAGCAGTGAGAGAAGTACATGATGTGAATCATGGCACCACACACAAAGGGGAGTGTGATATGGATCATGGCACCTGCAAACTCAACAAGTTCAAAAAATAATATTATAGCTTTAATGCACATAATAAAGGCTCATGCAATAGGACTCAATGTCGCACATAAGGCCAAATGCTACATACAATGGACATGAAATTGTCACAATAAATATGGCCAAGGGGCATAATCAAAGGACATAAACATGTTGAAATAAACAAGGCCAAGGGTTGCAATCAAGGGACATGAAAATGTTGCAACAAGCAAGGTCAAAGGTTGTAATCAAGGGACATGAACATGTTGCAATAAATAATACTAAACACAACACACAATAGACAATCAATGACTATCCTATCATGAAAAATAAATAACATTAATGAAGCATAGAACAAGCGAAAACTAGTCTACACCATCCATTTATGTAAATGTCATAACATATTAACGTAGCATATCCATGTAACACTATATAAAAGATGAGTAAATATCAAGACATGTGTAATCAATATATGTAGATCAACATGGTAAAATATTAAATAAGTATATAACATGTGATAATGCAAGCCATGGAACAAGATGTTCCTGACATTGGTATGGCCCCTAAGTATAGGAAAATCTTACAATTATATATCCATGTATAATCTGTATATCTTACATTGCACTCATATACCATAAAATGTATGTGTATGAAAAATAGTATGTCATCTACCAAACATGTAAATAACATCCATAAATAATATAATTAACAATCATGCCATGATTAGGTCCTAATTTTTTATTTTTTGAATATTTAAAATATTTTTGTATTTTTGAAATATATCTTAAAATTTGAAAAATCCTAACTAATTATCCCATCAAGGTCATGGGAAGTCCCTATGTCATATGGTGAAAGGGTTACCTTTCATGAGTGAAAAGTTTCAAAACTAGGTGTATCAAAATCTAAGAAGGAACCAGGTGTTGTAATGTGGATATCATCATCATTACTCATAGTATTTTGCGTATGATAAGTGATTCTAGGAAGCCTAAGACTCAGTGGGGTATGTTGTATAGTAAGAGAATGCATTGATGATTGTGTTCAATGTGGAACATGTTGAAATATCCATAAAATTAGCTTGGTCTATGTTATACTAGACAAGGCATGTGAGTTTTGCATGAATCTCTAATATGATGGATGTTGAAGAACTATCTATCTAGGAGAATCACCTACTCTCCTCTAAATTGGGTGTATATAAATATATTGAATAGATGTAATAACCGACTCTATATAATGATCTTGAATAGGTGTAACAATTATCTCTATAGAATGACCTTGAATATGTGTAACAACCAACTATACTAGTGGTGGGGTGGAGAAGGAGATACCACTAGCTAAAGAGGGTACTCATATCAAATGCTTGAAACTGTGATTACCTTGTTCCAGTGTATATACTTGACACATCTTTGCATTGAATATTTTATTGTGCAAAGCTTTTGTATCTAAGGGCATCCTAACAACATGTCAAAGACCTCATTATTTGGTAAAATTATGAATAGAGTAGCCACATTTACAGAAACCACATGAAGAGTTAGCATAATGCACTTGGGAGTGTCATGTATTTATCCATCAGATCCCTTAACTACTTGATGTATCTTGCGAATCATTTCATGTATATCCAAGATCATTAAAAATTGTCATTCTAAAAATGTTTTTACTTGAATCATTGACAACCATGACACTATGTATAGGGTGTAGATTAATGTAAGCTCATATGAATAGTGCATGAATATATCTATTATCCTTAATAACCTCACTATCATAAAATGTAATTTCAGGTCATTGTGTTGAATTTATTATAAGTGTGCCAATAATACCATCTAATGTGTGACCATATGTTGTGGGAGACAAAGGTGGAGGAGGAGATACATCTTCATGCTTTTGTATTGAAATGTTTATAATGATATGGCATTTAAGCACAACACATGTATGTATGAACTAGCCCATGAAACCATCAGAATCAATCATCTATGGTGAACAAAAGTAATTTGACCATCCGCTTGGAAATAAGAATGCATTGTAATCATAAAAAGTTGGTTGATATGTGTCTTTCACAACAACTTTAAATGGTTATTTTTCTTTCTTTTATTGTGTAATGATTTTTACTTGTTTCAATCCCTAATATATAATCATTTTCTTCACTTTTGGTACTCACACTTTCATTGTAGATGATGTAAATGTATCTTTCTTTATGCTTGTACTATAATTCTAATATATAAGTAAACATCCTTGGAAAGTAAAAGAGATAGCCATAATATTTCCATCAAAATCTTCTCCCATTTGTTGCAATCGTGACTTTCCCAATGTAACATAATGGGTGACCATATGTTATGGGAGACGGAGGAGGAGGAGATACCTCTTCCAATTATATTATTGAAATGTATATAATGGCATGACATTTAAGCACAATGCTTGTATGTATGACCTAACCCATGAAACCATTAGAATCAATCATCTATGGTGATCAAAAGTGATTTGACCATCTACTTGGGAATAAGAATGCATTGTAATCATACAAAGTTAATTGATGTGTGTCTTTCACAACTTTCAATGGTTGTTTTTCTTTCTTTTGTTGTGTAATGTTGTTTACTTATTTCAATCCTTGATATTTAAGTGTTTATTTACCTTTGGTACTCACACTTTCATTTTAGATGATGTAAATGTATATTTCTTTGTGCTTGTACTATAATTCTAATATGTAAGTAAACATCCTTGGAAATTAAAAGAGATAGTCATATTATTTCCATCGAAATCTGCTCCCATTTTTTGTAATCATGATTATCCCAATGTAACATTGCCTTAAATAATTTCCTTATGTACATATCATAATAGACCAATTGTATTAGATCTCAAAGAAAATGGAATGTTAATTTCAACATGGCAGCCTCATGTGTATATTGTAAATCTCACTCACTATATCTCAAATTTTTAATTAAACCAATTGTACATGTATTACATTGATGTTTGTCATCTACAAAAATGTCTTCTCTATGTTTTCCTTTGATAAGGGCTCGAATGACCATTGGATCCTTAATAGGAATGTCTTGGGAAACATAGATCCTTGTATAATATGAACTAGAAGAAGTTCCTCCTAGGAACTTATTCTTTATAAGGTTGATGGACCATTGGCTCCTTTACAAAAATGTCCTGGGATATCTTGGTCTTCATTAGATGAGTAGTAGTAGAATATGGATAAGGTTAACTTGGTGACTCAGTGATAATGTTTTTGAATGTAATAACCCATTTATCCAATATTAGTTCAATCTTTTGTCACAATGCATAACAAGTGTTATCTCTATGTCCATTTATACAATGATATTTTAAAATGATCTTGCACCCACTCGTTTTAGGCGATGGGGAGGATGATAGTAATTAGTAGGTAAGTTGATTATCCTCTTATCAAGTAATGTCTATAAATATCATTTGGTAAATCTTTAAAACTACCAGATTGAAGTGTTGTTGCTTATTTGCCTTGAATACCTTGGATTTTTCATTATAACCCACATATTTTGAATCATCTTTTATTTAGGACCTTAATTGGACTTTTCATCTTAGGAGATGATACATGTGGTTCAACCTCCTTATGTATAACTTTTTTCTTAGGTGAAGGTGGTGTTAAATCACTATAATTCATTGCCTTGTGATTCACAATTGAGATCAAAGGCACAATTGAAAATATCCATGTAAAGTGTCTCAAAAGATAGACAATAGTTATAGATTGGTTTTTCCTTAAGTGGAGACATAAGACCCTTATTAAAGATGATTTATTTTTATAAATCTGAGAATTGATATAATAAAGAGTGTAATGAATTTTGAAGTTTTAGAATGTAATCTTCAATAAGCTCATCATGACCTTATTTTACACTTAAGAGATGTTACAATGTGAATTTACTAACCTTTTGCTTATTAAAGTTGAATAAGAAAACCTCTCCTAGCTTCTTAAAATAAGATGAGGAGCCACTAGGGAGACAATAGAACCAATCTAAAGTGTCACCTCTTAAACTATAGTATTCATCCATCATTAAAACATTTCCCAAAAGAGAGTGTATATTGAGTTAAATGGATGATAGGATCTCCATGGCCATCAAACAATTAAAGCTTAGGCATGACAAATTGTTTGGGATAAGTAGAATTAAATATTATTCATGTAACAAGTTGTCTTAAAATGACATTATCATTCATATTAGCATTACATGATCTAGATTGTATAGTGAGAGAAAGTACTTGCTTTTAAAGGTCATCTATGGAATGCATCATAGAAATGATGTCATCGGTAGAAATACTAGTGATTCGAAAGATTATTTCTTTGATTTTAACTCATTGTCTACTTTAAACATAGGTACAATAGATTCATCAACAATAACATTGCATTGTTTTCTAGGGAAACATCATTGCATAATTTTTAATCATTGCATAGCATTTAATTCTAATCACATTATATTTGTAAAGTAACAATAGAAATTACATTACATTGTGTCTCAATAGAAGTTTCATGCAAAGAGATATTTTCACATTTATTTTCAAGAGAATAAAAATAAATATCACTTTGAGTTGTGTTATTTTCTACTTGACAAGAAGGGAAAGGAGTGTCACTTTCTTTTGCATAAGCATCATTTTTTTTTTCATACATGCTTTATGCCATTGTATTTTGTAATAATGAGATTAATTTTTTTGGCAAACCGATATGGAAAATTGTGTGCTAAATGGATTTTCCTTATAGAAAGAAATATTTATGTTTATTATGTTACTAGAAACATCATTATATTGAGGAATATCATTACAAGGCAAAACACCATGATCATTTAAATATGTGTATTTTTTATGCCTAACTCTATTGTATCTACATATTCAAATGGATTGTTAGAAGAATCAAGAAGTGCATTGTATAATTTATTATTACTTTGCTCTTGTACCAGATTATGATTAATAGAAGAATGCAAAGAAGTAGGGAAACTAGGTTCTTCTATTTCAGAATTAGTTTGTTTGTTACTCTCTTCATTATATTTATCACTATTATACCAATGATTTTGATATTCATAATCATAATCATTTCCTTCGCAAACATATTCTTCCTTTATATCATTAACATCACTAGTCACCAATCTCTAAGATAAGCTCTCCTTCTTTTAAACAATTATTATTTAAGAAACTTTAGATATGTATTAGGAAAACTCAAAGATTTATGTAGGTGTCAAAACTTTAGTAAATCAACCAACTATAGGTCTCTAAGAGATCGAGCTTTCATTCTTAAATTCTATCTTTTTAAGTTTCTAGGTCTCTAAACCTGGTTGTTGCTCCAATAGGTCAATTTCTCAAAATAGAGTTTTTAGCTCTTAAAATTTTATTTATAGTATCATTTAATCAATTATAACATGTTATAACCCTTACCCAAGGTTATATAACTCAAATAACCAAAAACTCATCTTACCTTATGCACAACTTTCTCAAAATGGTCTTCTACAAGTGTACATAAAAATAGTCATCTGTACCTATAATTTCAAACATGTTGTCAACTTGATGATACTTGGAATAAGTTATAGGATGCATTACCAAACTACTCACAAAGTTTCATACCTTATATTTTAATTTTTTTAGTTTTATAGGTGTTTTACTCATGAAACCCTTACTTTAGATTTACTCAAAATTTTTACAGGTCGAGAGCTTAGCTAACACTATTGTCAACATAGATTCTACATGTATTTGGTGATGCTCATACATAAAATTTAATATCCTCCAACCTACCACTTTTTTCATTCACTCTTAAAACTCTCTCACTATAAATTCCCTAGGTTTGGCTATGCCTAGATGCCTTCCTCTTATTTAATACTTTCAAGAACACTTCCTTTATCTCTTATATCCACCTATCCAACCTTCATTCAACCCAGTCAATCTAATTTCAAAGGCCTCCACACTCCTTTAAAATTTATTTAAATTTTTACCTTCAAGGGATATTTGGATTAAGGCCTAATGCTCATTCTTGAGATTAGTTTCTAACCCTTCAACACCTCACTCATTCAACACCTCACTCTTGATATTGTATTGCTTTTTAGGCATGCCCCTTAAGGGTGTTAGGCCTTATAAAAATAATATTTGACAACTGATATTTGAAAATATCACAAACCTATTTTAGCCTTCAAATCACCTTGAACACTTAAAATACACTTTCATGCAAAAGTGGGTGAGAAAAGGGAGAGAGGAGCATGAAAACACTGATAATAAATGTTGTCAAAGTTTAAGTTGTGGCTATATAAATCTATTTATGATGCTTCCTTACCAAAAATTGACACTAAAAACATGTCAAGGGGGGATAATTTCTAGGAACAGGTTCTTGAACTCTCATCAGGCCCGATCGATAAACCCACCATCCATTTTGGCCTCAAGAATGTCCTTCCCAATTAAAAAAAAATATCATTTTTTAGCCTAAGTTCAAATATACATAAAATGAAACCTATAAGTCATTTCTATGAATCATCAAATCCATCCCCTACCTATTTAATACCTCTCATATCACACTAGAACACTTAGATGGAACCTTATAGAGCAATCTATTGGAAAGTTGCAGTTTTAGGTCTAAAAATGCAACTTTTTGACATTGAATAGGGAACTTCTTGAGCTTCAATTGCCATTTCTACCTTTGGGACCTAAAATTGAGAATATATCACTTTTATCACATATTTATATGTAAATTACATATTATCACACTGCCATGATGTTGAAATCCACCCAGAAGTGCATTTTCACTACCATTTAAGAGCGTAGAAATACTGATAATAAATGTTGTCAAAGTTTAAGTTATGGTTGTATAAATCTAGTTCTGATGCTTCTTGATAAAAAAATAACACTTCCTACACATCTGGTAGGATGGATAACATCTAGGACTAGGTTCTTAGCCTCCCATCAGGCCTGATCGAAAAACCCACCACCCATTCTGGCCTTAAAAATGCCCTTCCCAATATAAGAAAAATGCATTTTTTAAGCCTAAGTTTAAACACACATAAAAAAAAACCTATAATTAATTTACATGAACCATTAGATCCTTACCCTCCCTATTTTAGTGATATAATTTCATCCCATAGAACTCATGTGAAACCTTCTAGAGCAATTTATTAGATAAGTTACAATGACGGGTCTAAAAATGTAACTTTTTGGCATTGAATAGGCAACTTCTTGAGCTCCAACTACTATTTATACCTCTAGGACATCCAATTGAAAATATATCACTTATATTATGTCTAGATAGTAAAATTACATGTTGTCACATTTCCATAATATCCAAATCTAGCTGAACGTGCATTTTCACTACCATTCAGGAGTGCAAAAATGCTAACAACAAATATTTTTAAAGTTAAAGTTAAAGTTGTAGAACTATGATTACTATGCTTCCTGATAAAAAAGTTGACACTAAAAATACATCCAAAGGGGTTGATAACATATAGGACTAGGTTATTAGCCTTTCATCACGTCCGATCGACAAACCCACCATCCATTTGGGCCTCAAGAATGCCTTCCCAATACAAGAAAAGATGAAGTTTTTAGCCTAAGTTCAAACATACATAAAATGAAATTTGTATGTCATTTATATGAATCATTAGATCCTTCACATACCTATTTAATTCATATAATCTCACCCTAGATTACTCAGGTGGAACCTTATAGAGCAATTCATTGGATAAGTTGTAGTGATGGGTCCAAAAATATAACTTTTTGGCATTGAATAAGTAACTTCTTGAACTCTAACTGCCATTTCTACTTTCAGGACCTACAACTGAAAATATATTATTTATATCATATGTTGATATGAAAATTACATGTTATCACATTTCCATGACATTTAAACCATCTAGAAGTTCATTTTTCGTACCGTTCAATAGTGTGGAAACACTGATAATCAATGTTGTCAAAGTTTAAGTTGTGGTTGCAGAACTTTGGTTCCAATGTTTCCTGAAAAACTAACACTTCAAAAACATACATAGAGGGTAAGATAACATCTAATAATAGGTTCTTGACCTCCTATCAGGCCTGATCAACAAACCCACCACCCATTCCGTTCTCAAGAATGCCCTTCCCAATACAAGAAAAATGTAATTTTGTAGCCTAAGATCAAACACACGTAAAATAAAACTTATAAATCATTAATGTGAACCATTTGAAATATAACCTATCTATTTAATCCATCTAATTTCACCTTATATAACTCATGTGGAACATTCTAGAGTAATCCATTGGATGAGTTGCAATGTTGGGTCTAAAAAATGTAACTTTTTGGCATTAAATAGGCAACTTCGTGAGCTCCAACTACCATTTCTACCTTCGGGACCTCCACTTAGAATATATCACTTTTATCATGTCTATATATGAAAATTACATATTATTACACTTAAAAAAATTTTAAATCCACATGAAAGTGCATTTTCACTACCGTTTAGGAGTGCTGAAACACTGACAACAAAGATTTTCAAAGTTTAAGTTGTGGTTGCAAAATTATAGTTCTGATGCTTCTTGACAAAAAAATGAAAACTAAAAAAAAATTAAATGAGGAAAATAATTTTTATTAATAGGTTCTTGGCCTCCCATTAGGCTTGATCGACAAACCCACCTCCCATTCGAGCCTCAAGAATGCCCTTCCCAATACAAGAAAAATGCAATTTTTAAGCCTAAGTTCAAACATGCATAAAACAAAAAATTTATGTCATTTATGTGAACCATAAAATACACAAAATACATATTTAATCCCTCTAATATCACCCTATATCACTCAGGTGGAAGCTTCTAAATCAATCCTTTGGATAAATTATAGTGACGGGTCTAAAAAATGCAACTTTTTGGCATTAAATAGGTAACTTCTTGAGTTCTAACTGTTATTTATGCTTTTAGGACCTATAATTGAGAATATATGACTTTTATCATGTTTTTATATGAAAATTATACATTATCACACTGCCACAACATTCAAATCCACATAGAAGTGCATTTTTAGTACCATTTAGGAGCGCAAAAACACTGACAACAAATATTGTCAAAGTTTAAGTTGTGGTTGTAGAACTTTGGTTTTGATGCTTCTTGAACAAAAAATAACACTTAAAAAAATCCAAGGATAATTTTTGATACTAGGTTATTGGCCCATCAGGATTGATCAAAAAACCCACCACCCATTCCAGCGTCAAGAACGCCCTTCCTAATACAAGAAAAATTTAGTTTTTAAGCCTAAGTTCAAACATGCATAAAACAAAATCTGTAAGTCATTTATGTGAAATATCATATCCATCCCCTACCTATTTAATCCATACAATCACACCCCATATCACTTAGGTGGAACCTTATATATCAATCTGTTGGATGAGTTGTAGTCATAGGTCCAAAAATGCAACTTTTTGGCATTAAATAGGCAACTTCTTGAGCTCCAACTGCCATTTATGCTTTCAAGACCTTAAATTGAGAATATATCATTTTTATCATGTCTTTATAGGAAAATTACATGTTATCACATCACCAAAATGTTTAAATTCACCCAAAAATGCAATTTTAGTACCGTTCAAGAGTGTAGAAACATTAACAATAAATATTGTCAAAGTTTAAGTTGTAGTTATAGAACTCTGGTTCTGATGCTTATTGATCAAAAAATGACATTGAAAACATGTTTTCAGGGGAATATAATTTCTAGAACCAGGTTCTTGGCCTCTTATTAGGCCTGATCGACAAACCCACCACCCATTCTAGCCTCAAGAACACCCTTCCCAATACACAAAAAATGTAGTTTTAAAGCCTAAGTTTAAACATGCATAAAAAAAAACATGGAAGTCATTTACATGAATAATTATATCCCTAACCTACCTATTTAATACCTCTAATCTCACCCTAGATAACTTAGGTGGAACATTCGAGAGCAATCCGTTGGACAAGTTATAGTGATGGGTCTAAAATGCAACTTTTTGGCATTGAATAGGCAACTTCTTGAGATCCAATTGCCATTTCTACTTTAGGGACCTCTAATTGAGAACATATAAATTAAATCACATCTTTATATAAAAATTACATGTTATCACACTTGCATGATGTTCAAATCCACCCAAAAGTACATTTTTGGTACCATTCAAGAGTGCAGAAACACTAACAACAAATATTGTCAATGTTTAGATTGTGGTTACAACACTCTGGTTCCTATGCTTCTTGACCAAAAAATAACACTACCATCACATCTAAGAGGGGTGGATAACATCTAAGGCTAGGTTCTTGGCTTGCCATCAGTCCTGATAGACAAACCCACCACCCTTCTAGCCTCAAGAACACCCTTCCTAATACAAGAAAAATGTAGTTTTTAGCTTAAGTTCAAACATGCATTAAAAAAACCCTTTAAGTCATTTAAATGAACCATAATATCCATACTATACCTATTTAATCCCTCTAATTTCACTCTGGAGCACTTAGTTGGAACCTTTGAGAGCAATCCATTGGATAAGTTATAGTGAAGGGTCCAAAAATGCAACTTTTTGGATTGAATAGGTAACTTCTTGAGCTCCAACTGCCATTTCTATCTCTAGGATCTCCACTTGAGAATATATCACTTCAATCACATGTAAATATTAAAATTACATGTTATTACATTTCCACAATGTTTAAATCCACCTGTAATTGTAATTTCACTACCATTCAGGAGCACAAAAACACTGATAATAAATGTTGTCAAAATTTAAGTTGTGGTGACAGAACTCTAGTTCTGATGCTTACTGACCTAGAAGTACATTTTCACTACCATTAAAGAGTGCATAAACACTAAGTACTTAAAAATTTAGTTTCTCTTAGATTAAAAAATATGGAATTCTCTACTGATAGTGCCAACCACGTGAAGGTGGGAGCTTATTTGGCACCACTAACCTATAAACAATTATTAGTAAGCAATTAAAAATAAAATTCATATGTACTACCTAGAAAATAAAAAAAATTGGTAAAATTAATTACATCTACATTTGAAAATTCAACATACCTATGTATTTTAATCCAATGAACCACTAAGATCTACTCTAACCTTGATAGTATCAAGAATAGCTTCATGGTTTAACTCTCGAATTTTCCATAGTTCCCTATTTAATGGCCTCCCATAATATTTTTGTAATTGAATATTCATTATAAGAATCAAATTTGAATAGTGTAGTATTTTCTTGTGCATTTAAAACTCTTGAGACAACCATTGATTTGAATTTTTTATAGGATATCATCAAAACCAAGTTCCAGTGACTACCACTGACTCAGTGGGATAGTCAATATTTTTTCCATCTATAATTAGGGAAGTCAATTTTTTATTTCTCTCTACACACTGACACAAGTATTAATTATTGCCCTCTTCATTGTCCTAATATTTAATAACTACAAAAATATGCCCTGTATCATAAAAAACCATTTTTAGTGACACTATGAAGATATATAATGAGAATAAATTATCCATAATGAAAAATATTCTACTTGGATGCACTAGATCAGATACATGGTCAAAGTCATCTGATAATGTCATATCTGTAAGTTAAAATTATTTTGAAACATGATATGTGTTGATTGGAATTATAGGTTTGTAACTCCAATCATCCACCCACTGTTGTGACTCACACTCATTCCAAACAGAGTCCACGTATGCAAAACAAAAACATGCTAAGTGTCTCATATGAGCAATCCAATAACTTGTATTTGAGCTAAAAAATGAGTGGAGGTCACTTGAACCCATTAGAGTCATACAATCCTCATAATTTTCCAAGTGTTCCTCCTCTATTAACCAAAAATGTCTACGAATAGTAGAATTTGGTTGAGCACCATACACATATTCTCATTACACCATTCAACCATGGTTTTTACATCTATCAAATCAACACCCTCTTGAAATTTCAAATCTTCTCTTACAATATCTATTTTTACACTTGATACAAAACTATCATGTTCCCCTTTTCCATGGCTAGCCTTGGCAAAATTCAAATGTGTTCTACACCAATGATAGCATGCATCCTGCTCAACCAATAAAATATCTATGTATTTTTAAATTATGATGTACAATTGTCTGACCAAATGTAATGTTGATTAAAAGTAATGTTCCTCTAACTCAATTATTCATAGAAATTATGAAAATAAATTTGCACATACTCTGAACAATGTGATCAATCATCACTAATATAGAAATAGTACCCCCTTAATATTTTATGTTGTTGCTCTATACTATCAGGTGCATGCATGAATGCTATATGAATAAATATGGTAACTTGTGATGATTTGTAATACTATAATTGAACTTCAATTTGGGGTTTGAATGTGTAATTTTCAATAAAGTCAACTAATGAAACAATTGAGCCAAGTGGGAATGTATCCTTGATTATATTGAAATATTCATCTAATCATCTAACCCTGTGTGTGTGCCTTTCATACTCATAAATAATTTTCTCTCTAAAATTGATCAAAAATTCAAAAATAGGTATCTTTTTTATAACAAGTTCACACCTTTTAGATTCTTTGCCATCTTTTACTTGATAAGTCACTAATTTATATTTACTTAAACTAACTAGTTCTCATATAATTGCACTTGTACTCTCTTCATGGATACAATTTTTTAATTTTAGCAATCCACCATAAATGCTATAATTTACATTTAAACATGATTTGTTATAAAATAATTGTCCATCTGATCTTTTGCAAAAAATAGTTGAAATAAATTCCCTAAATGATTTTGGTGTAAATTCAATGCCACACTCCTGCAAAATCTTGTTAGTATGCAAATTACAATGAATATGGAGAAAAACCTCACAATGTATTGAAAATTGAACATGTTACCTACAATAACAAGTGGTACGTGTGTGATTTATTTTTACATAAGAAGTTTTGGCCATCTCAAAATATCTTTGAAAAATAATAATTTGTGAATATTTTTCCAAAAACTTAGAGTACAATTATTTTTGAGTCATATCCAAGAAATGTTTACCAAGTCTTCTTTTAACTACATCTCTTGCATTGGGCGAAACTCTTGTATTATCTTTTCAAAATTGAGTAACTCTTTGAGAGTATCAGATATAACCTTGTCTTTTCGTGAAAGTCTAATAGAGAATTCCTAGAGCTCATTGGTATTAGGGTCATTAAGTCTTTCACATATTTCAGTTTCTTTCATTAATGTTTTTATGTTTATATTAAGTGTTTAGTTTTTTTTTGAGAGCATTCATTATAATCTTGGGTAACATTACAATCTTGGGTACATGATTTTGGGCCTACAATATGATATGCATCATGTAGTTTTTTAATAATTTTATTGTTTTCATCATCCATGTTAGATGTTCTTCGTCTTAATGTGTACATTATAGGTCTCATATTAATGAATTTTATCAATGAAACAAATAATTGACATCTTTGACTATCATAATCCAAATTATGAAAGAAACTATGTTACATCCCAATTCCTCACTAAGTAAACTATTTGATTATTTGTGGATATTTATAGGTTCATTAAGTCTTTCTCGTCTTTCAATTGCTTTCATTAATATTTTTTTGTTTATATTAAGTGTTTGGTTTATTTTTGAAAGCATTCATTTTTTCCCTATTTGGCCACTTACTGCATAAGTTGTAAGTATATGTCAAACAACATTACAATATTGGGTGCATGATTTTGAGCTTATAGTATGATAGGCATCATGTATTTTTTCAATAATTTCATTATTTTCATCATCCATGTTAGATGTTATTAGTCCTAATGTGTACATTATAGGTCTCATCTTAATGAATTTTATCAATGAAATAAATAATTGATATCATTAACTATCATAATCTAAATTATGAAAGAAACTATGTTACATCTCGATTCCTCACTAAGAAAACTATTTGATTATCCATGGATATTTATAGTTACCAAATTTGATTTGACTAAGATTTGAGATATATGTTATTATGGGATAGTTTGATATTGCTTAGGTTACATGATACATTGCTATGAGTTAGTTGTAGTGTAAATGTTTACATTACGAATTGTTGATTTATTATTTTAGCTATATTTTATGATGTATGTATATCATGATGTTATGATCTAATTACCTACTTTTTGTGAGGTTGATGTAGGAGAAATCATTTTTTAGAGTGTGATAGAGGGAGAGCATCATCAGAGAGGGTGGCATAGATGGAGATGTTAGAGGATGATAGAAAAATTGGCTAAAACCTTCCACACACCACAATAGCTAACACATGTTAGATGCATAGTAAGATGGTTAGCATAGTGTGTGTTGATACTACTTGCATTAGATAGTTGTTACTCATAGTTTGCTAGCATAGTTTAATGGTTTTATGCAACTCATTTTATGTGATTTTCATACTTAGATTAAATTCGAGGTTATGGGTTTGTGAATTTATCATTAAACCATTTTGACATCTATGATGCTAATTTAATTAGCGAATGAATATTAATTATTATAATTATCAATAAATTAGTGAAATGTGATAATTTATGTTTTAAGAAGAAAAAATAGGAAAAATTAAAAATAATTAAAAAAAATATATATTTGGGAAAATATATAATTAGAAAAAAATCTTGTAAGGTGAAAATTAGAAAAAAAACACATATTATATTTTAAAAAAAATGGAGAATAAAACAAAAACAAGAAATTCCTTGATAAAAAACAAAAAAACAAAACAAAGGAAAACCAAAATACAAAGCTATGCCCCCTTTTTGCCAGGAAAAAAGATAAAGGGAGAGAGAGGTGTAGACTAGAGGGAGAGATATATAGGCAAAAGGATAAAAGGGGAATGAAAGGAAAAGAAGAGCAATATATAGTTTCTAGGAAGCCATGAACATTTCCAATTGGAAACAAGATAGTTGTAACCAGGTAGGTGATGTCTTAAAATTTTATGTAATTTTTTGTATCTTAATCTCTACAAAAGTATGGTGATCTAGTTAAATGAGAATTTACATATATGCAGTCACTTTATGATCTACATGTATAGGTACATTAATATTTTACATTTACATAAAAATATATATGTTTATTGGTCTGCATAAAACTATATATTTATATATTGATCTGCATTCAATGATTAACAATTTAGCAAGTTGATAGGAAAACAATGGAAACTAGTGAACTAATACAATATACATGCAATGATTTAACACATTCTAGCATCAACCTTTTAATAATGCAATGATTAAGTGAATATAGTGGAATATATGAAACTACCCCATGAGCACAAAAAGCTAAACATTCAAAGGTCCACAAACCATTTTCTTATTGAATATAATTTTGAGAAGAATGATGGACTCCAAAAAAAGTAGAATAATGGTAGAACAATTGATTGCCCCATCCATACAGTTGATTGAAGATGACTTAGCCACAATGGATGAAGATCAAAGATTGGCTAGCTGATTAAAGTATATAATCATCAAGTTCTTCCCTGGTCATTGATCATGACCAATCTAATGATGTTCAGGAAAAAATAATGTCATGATAGCATGAATAGTTAGCCTATAGGCCAAAAACAAAAAAATAGTGGACCATCCTTTCGTGAGAACATTTGATCGGTTTGTAAATGGATGATTGAATAGAGATCAGAGGTTTCAAGATTGATGAATGGATTATCTCTCATGTGTGCATGGATTCTATTAATAATGATAAGATCAAATAAGAAAGAATATGATTGTAATGATTTTTCATTTTCATAGGAGAGGAATCTAAAATATTAATGAGAGGAGTAAAGAATCCAACATGAATTAAAAACCATTACTATATTGATGCTTCATGTTATGATGGGTCAATAGATTATATGGTTTGGATGAGTGTGTGTGACACTCAATTTATCCACCTCATTGATCTAAGTTGATGTATATATTGAGTATTACACTTTGGTTTAAATATATTGACCCTTATAGCTTTCAACATTCATCTTTGTTAGAGATTTCATGATAAATATAGCCTTAGCTATAATAATACAAACTTATGTATTACCTAAATTTTGATTGATATGCAATTATGTATTTCATCAAATACTTTCAATTAAGAGTGTTGTGATTATTTCTATATCTTTTACTTGAAATTAATGTTGATTATTTTATGTTTGAAGTTTTGTTACAATAGTAAAATTCATACCTATTTCATGTTATGAATTGTGTTGATAGTTGTTAAACTTAGATTGGGTAGTTTCAGGTTAAATCCCTTATATTGGGGTATTTATAGGTGTATACAAGTGGTGATTTTTCTGAGCTGAGGGTTATATTGGTATGTAATGGAATACCAACATTAAGTCAGTATTATGGTAACAATATTATCATAGGTGTATGCTAAGTATAAATTTTTTATTACCACCTAGAGTATAAATAAGATACCCAATATTTGATTATATTTTAGGAAAAAGAAATATAATATTAGTATTTTAATATATTGATAGCCTATAAAAGTTAAGGTTATAGAGTTAACTAAATTATCTGAATAGCTAACTAGACTATATTCACATATATATAGATAAAATATCTAGCAATGATATATGTGTGAGCATTGTTAACTCAGTGTACTTAAAGTATCACAAACCGTAACAATATCTTTTGTACTATAACTAATCTACTATAGGTATGGGATCTTTTGGATCAAGGACGATGTTAAATATCATATTGATTTTGCCCTCTTAGCTTGTTATATTGGATATAAAACTCTTTATTCATAAGCATACTTGCAATGCTAGATAATGTAACTCACAATGTATTCCTTAATGTTGACCTAGTGGTAAGTGGTTGATATATGCTATGATTGTTCCATTAATGGTTAGTACATTTATAGACTATATGTACTGTAAATGATTAGTATACCATAACATGGAACATAAATACTTGTTGAGAATTATTGGTTGTGTATTGTATATTATTTTGTTATTAACTTGTAAATGATACGTATCGTGGTGTACTAATATGTAAGAGGGATTATAAATATATATAGCTTATGTCCATAAATACATTGGGGAATGCCTATAAGCATAGATTCTAACTAGCATATGGTCGCAAATTGAGTGATTCATATATTTGTGTACTTGATACAACTATTGTGTATCATATAATAGCAATTAGTATATTGCCAAATGCTCATTTAAAAACCAAAACATAAAAGATTATGTTGTCTTGAGAACTTGTGTATGAAGTTATGTAATGATGAAAATCTATCTAGGTAGGAATAAAAATATGAAGGAGAATTACATTGAAGAATCCCTTATTTTATAAAGATGGTTAATATACTTCATGAATAGGGAAATTATAATGATTGTTAAAATCATGTGGAATTCTTGATCATAACTATAAATAACTATTAGTATACAATAGTAGAAAATTATGTGCATTTCACAATCTGAGTATTCTAATATGTATAATTGTTTAGACATATATAACAGATACTAGTGCATCATGATGTGTGACTACAAGCTTTGTTTCTTCTAATTTCTAGTATGCAACTTTATCCGATTGGTATAACCTATACCTGCTTGCCT
This sequence comes from Torreya grandis, assembly GCA_037957365.1. Taxonomy (NCBI): domain Eukaryota; kingdom Viridiplantae; phylum Streptophyta; class Pinopsida; order Cupressales; family Taxaceae; genus Torreya; species Torreya grandis. Next base: position 1,984,324 of record JARHVA010000641.1, on the reverse strand, counting down.
ATTTTTAGGATTAAGGGACATTTAATTCTTAAAATTATGAGACTGATTGCTCATAATTGAGTAGTGTGATCATGTACAATGATCTATGATATTATGTGATGCCATAGAGTGTTTTCAAATTAAAATATAACCTAAATGTATGTTATACTCAAGTGGTACAAACTATAATTGTTATGTTTGGACTCACTCATACATTTGACAGATTAAATATATGTGTATTGGTTACATCTATGAATAACATGTGTTATGATAGTTAGTAGGACCTTATTTATGCGTGCATACCTCCCCAAGAGTATAATAGATGCTACAATGAAATATTATGTGTTTGTGAGAACTGAGGCTTTCTTATTATATCTAGTTGTTTGAACATAAGCTTATGTTTCCATTGATTTATATTACTTTATTATGACTGGTTGTGGTACTTAGTAGTTGTGCTTAATAAGACTAGACTATAATAATATGAGTTATCATAAGGTGTAATATATTTGAAAAATACTTATAATAATTAGAAACTATAGTTAAATGTGTATTTACCTAGATGGTATAAACTGTAATCATTATTTATAGTATAAAAATGATAATAATGTGGGATTCATTCATACATTTGATGGAATAAATGTATGGTTTTTTATTATCCTATGTTTAGCATGTTATGTGATATGATTACTAGTAGGATGTAAATCATATGAATATTTTGGTTATATTATGATAACCAATATCGCATTGCTAATTCTAAGTAAGAAGTGAGATAGATTTCACTAGCTTACTAGCATCATAATGCTAGATGAAATCAATCCGATCAAGTTGTGTGCATGAATTTTGACTGATCTATAGATCGTTATTATTTATTATTCTTGAAAAATTTGATCAAAGTATGTTTAGTGAGAAATTTTCATTTCATTAAAATGATTTCTATATTTGTGTGATATCTTGCAATATAATGAGTTCTATGATACACTGCATGTTTAGTTTTGTAAATCATACAACACACAGGTACTAGTTTGTCTCTCTAAATTGTCATTCCATAACTATCTAATCATCTGTAAAGGGGGGGTCATTCCTTGATATGATTAATGTGATGGATCATTGATCTGTGATTGGTGTGGAAAAGTGTTTGGATGATGCTCTCCCTCCCTATAATAGTACTTACTTAGAGATGACACTTGAGATTACCACAGATACTAGAGTTCGAGAACTATGATTCGGGGAGCCATGTATCTTTTATATGTACATTATATTATATTGTACTTATTATTGAAACATTATCATGAAGAGTTGTAATTACTTATTTATTATACATTGACAATAGTTATTGTAGGCATGTATCAATCGTGACCGATTAATGGTAATTACTTTCTATATTTGTATTATGATGTGTTTCTTATGATGATAGTGATCAATAATGTATGATGTAGTATGCTTCATTTAAATTTATTACAAACCATTATATATGATAACTGATTAGATTCTCATGGTGTAATCTATTTAAATTATATGTTTTTAAAGTATAAAGATAATTTTAATTATCACATTTTCTATGTCAAACCCAGTAGTGTTGTTACAAACTATCCCAAATTTGTTGACCCAGTCTTCTTGAATGGGGACTAGAACTTTTGTTATGCATTGGTTTTAAAATATTTTCATCAACTTCAATTAAGTACTTGTCTTTTCTAAGCACAATTCTTGGAGGTGTTGTTAATAGTGGAATTTGTTGAGAGGGTGTTTCAAAATAGTTATTACTTTCATTATTTAGAGGTGGGATGACATTTTCTTCATTTTTTATTTCTTAATTATATGTTTCCATTAAATTTTATTGATTGTTAATTTCATCATTATTTGTTTCCATCAAATTTTCTTCATTCATGGGGGTGAAGCATCATACATAGACTCATCATCAATAAAATCAAAAACTTGGAACTTTGAATGTAAAATTCCAACATTATATAATTGATTATTGTCAATTTCATCATTATTCATTTCATTATGGTCAATTTCATCATTATTAAATTCATTACAGTTAATTTCATCATTATATAATTCATCATTATCAATTGGCTCATTATCTATGGCATTTGTTTCATCGGGATTAGGGATTGTACCTTATCTACCATAAAGTTTTTGCATTTGTATCTTGTGTTTCTCTCTCAACTCTTCTAATTCCTCCAATGTTTTGTTCTTCAACATTTTCCTCTTCCTTGAATGTGATCTATCACCCATCAAGGACAATTGACAACTATTTAAAGGTGGGGTCAAAAGTACACAGGTCTTACATAGAATGTTTGTGGGGATATAATTCTTGTTTTGGATTAAAAATAGATGTTAAAAAGTGAAATTTGTCTATATTCATAATGATGTGACAAAGTTAAGACATAACGTGATTATGTTGTTCTTAATACTTAGTTTAGGTTAAACATAGAAATTGAAAAGTGAGTTTTGTCTATATTAATAATAATGCAATCATGTTATACTTAATATAGATTAGGGATTAAGGCATTAATACACAAGGTTTATGGATTAGGAATTAGGGCATTAGGGCATATGGCTTACAATTTATGTTTTGGGTTTAGGAATTTAGGATTAGGGTTTAGGTTTAAGGGTGTATATAAGGTCTAATTAATCTATGTCATGTGAACCTACTTTTTTACTACAAAGGATATTAATTGGGACTAAATTGATTGGTAAATAGGGAAAGTTTATGGTTTATAATTTAGGGTATAATGTTTAATGTTTAGGGTTTAGGGTACATAAGGTCTATCATAAAGATAGTTGAGGATAATTTGAATGACTTGGATCTATTTGTAACTATAGAATATGTTTTTGGGTTGTCATTATACCCCATGTCATCATGTAAATTGAGTGAATTAGTCAAATGGGCTAATCACTCATGTGATTTAGGCCAAACTAAGCCATGTGAACTTAATTCTTAGTCTAAATGATGTTAATTTGGGATAAAATGATTGGTTCAAGGTTTAAAGAGTTTATATTTATGGTTTAGAGTTTAGGGATTAGGAAATTTAGGGATTAGGGCTTAGGGCATAGGTTCAGGGTATATAAGGTACACTCATGAAGGTTATTGGGGCAAATTTGAGATCCTTGAACCTAAATATGTGAGTAAAGAATGTTATTTTGGGCTCAATTAGCCCCCACATCATCACATATTAAGCAAATTAAGTCAGTTATGGTAATGAGTGATGCAATTATAACCAAGTTCATCCCTATGAACCTAATTCTTACTATATAAAGGATGTTAATTAGGGTTAAATTTATTGGTTTAGGGTCTACAATTTAAAAGGTTTGGGATTTAGGGCTTATGGCTTAATGTTAAAGGTATATGGTACAAGGTTTAGGGTTTAAGTTAAATGATACAAGGTTTAGGGTTTAAGATATTGAATATAGGGTCCAATCATTAAGGTAATTGAAGAAAATTTGTTCTGCTTATTCATCTATTTTTGATAATTACCGTCAAGTTTTCATTTTTGATAAAAGTAGGGTTAATTAAGCTATACTTTTTGCATACATTATACAATCCATTGAGCCATAAATTTGGTTTAGGGGCTCAATTTTACTCAAATCATGCCCCTAGTTGCATAAATTAAATAATTGGATCAATTCATGATAGAATCAAACTTAATTTTTCCCCAAATCATATCTTGCTCTTGAAGGGGTTCAAATTGGCCTCAAATTCCTCCTCGATTAAATGAATCAAATCTTTGGTTAATTATATATGACATGACATTAGGGTTAGTTTCACTCCAAATCACATCATATACGATTTAAAATAGGTTCATGTGGCTCATTTTTACCCTAATTACCTCCATAATTGAACTAATCAACATTTGCATTCATTAGCTAATGACTTCAAGTTTGTTGAGCTCAAAAACACATTTTATACATGTATAACTTGCATATAAATACATAATATTTCTTTGATTTAATCAAGCTAATGAAATTGGAGTTGATAAACCCCCAAATCACATTTTATTATCACACAATTAGGTTAAAGGGGCTCAAAATAGCCCCAATTTACTTCATATGCACAACTAGATTGGTACTCTAAATGCCAAGTTTTGGATATAGGTTTAAAAAATGCATTTTATGACATCTCATGATAAAATTAGTTATATCATAAAATGTATGATGAGTTACTCCTTAAAACCAAGTAATTATAAGTAGTCAAGTCAACATATTAAAATGCCCATAAATTTTTTGAAGTATAATTTGATACCATGACACCTTAATTCATTATCTAAGGTTAGGGACCTTTCTCATATCACATGAAAAAACACCACTATTAGGGATCTCAAGAACATATATAAAATTTGAGCTCAAGATCAAATTTGGGTTTTTGGGTGTTATGAATATATAACATGATCATGTTATTAATGCGATTGCATTAATAATTAACGTGACCACATTATTAACATGGTTAATAATGTGATCATGTTATTAAAATGATTGTGCTATTTGAATTTAAATTCAATCACCAAGCCTTTTGGCTCAGGAATGGATTTGATTCATGAGTCAAAGGCTTGGACCTGTTAATATATAGCCAAGTCTGAGAGTATTGATAAAAAACAATAAAATTGAACTTTGATCACCAAATACACTATGAATTTAAACAATAAAATTCAAAAACTTAATACCATCATTATGAGCACACTCTCCTCTTTCCAAAAATATGGTTTTTATAATTTTTGGATTGATTTAAGGTTTCAAACTATGTTGATTTCTAACTATACCTTTTTTAGGCCACTACATACCGCAAACATACATGCCTATACATGTTCATGTGATTTGTCTTTCGTTGATCCAAGTGAAAAATAAGTTATATGGTCACAAACTAGGACTAATTCTATACATATTCAATAAAAAAACTATTTTTCATTTTTAGTTGAGGTAGTTAGGCATGCTACACAAGGGACTATCTATTTTTTTTGTCAATTTTCAGGATCTATTTACTTGTAAAATTCATTTAAAAAAAGTATTCATTGAAAAAATATAAAAAATTATGTCACAAACTAGAAGATCTTATCTAAATTTTTACTGAAGTGTTTCAAATAATATTAAATGCTGCTAAAAAATGGTGATCGTACGGCCATCTATCAACTCTATTTTCTTAAAAAAAATAGGAGTTCCTCTTCAAATTTTAGATGTTTGACCTAGTTATACTTAAACATCTTTTTTTTAAAATAGTGTTTTGAAAACTAGAATTGAAATGATATATCTGATGTTCTTACACCATCTTAAAATTTGGAGTGTAGATATCTCAAATTATCTATAGAAGTTTAGATTTCTAAAATTTCAGGAAAGTAATGTCCATGAGTAGGCCCCTTTTTGTCCCCCAAATTTGTGCACTACCCTTATACACATTCTATCCAAAAATATCATTGGAATATGTTTTCATCAACTTTTTACCCACACTCACAAATGTGGAAAATAACACTAACTTGAAATGATTAAAACCTTGCTTAGATGCCAAATGATACAGTCACAGTTAGGCATATCAATTAGATATGCCTTATACCACACATTTCATGAAAACAAATGGAACAAAACTCAGATCTTTATTGACTTCAAATTCATGAATTATAATGCATATCTACAACTACAATCATTTTTCAAATGAGATATTGTATAACACTAGATCTAGATATCTCTACTTGCTAACTCACAATCTTCACAAACTTATAACTACCTATTCACCCAACTAAAGTTGATATTATCTATGATCATATAATCCCATTGATCTCTCTCTATTTAGCACAAATATAAAGGTATGCTTATATAGGTGCAAGGCTCACCAATTTACATTAAGTGTTTAACACTCCACTGAACAAAATTAAATGTTTAACATGGTCCCAAAGACAATACATCAGAATACAACATATTATATATTAACACAACTTAATGCACTATAATACATCACATGTAATGTGCTATCTCATTTAATTATTTTTGATGATACCTACTAAGAAAAGGTTAGACAATTAAGAGTTAGACCCTTTTTCCATTTTTTACATTGCCATGACCATTAAATGGATCCATAATCAATGCGTTCAACTAATAGATATAGGAACCTCCAATGAATATGTTGTCTTACTGCAAACCTTATATAAGTCATGAATCTTAGCATGCATTACTACAGTATTCTCAAATGGATTTGGAATGTGTGGTAATATTATACCAAATCTAAAAGCTCTGAATTAAGTGTACTAATGCTAGACTAACTCCTTAAGTCATCACAGACCTTTAAAAATGCCTCATAAATCTCCAAATTTCTATGATCAATCAAAATAATTTACAAAACCTCTTTTGAAAAGCTTCACAAGCTTACTTAAGTGAAGACAAAAATTATGTACATCAATAGACTTATTCAAAACTTACAAACACAAACCTATATGTAATAAAAAACTTGCACAAAAATATACTTAGCTATTTTTCCTAATCTAACATATTTATAGTTGATCTACGACTATAAGTGTACCCAAACACTCCTGCATCAACTATGAGTATAATGTCAAGTCTTTTCCCTTGAGGGAAATCAAAATGATTGATTCTAGTCAAAATAACAAATTTATGAAAAATGGGAATTTTGGGGTTATGGCTCACCTTTATTATATGTATGTATAATATTTTATCCCACATGACCAAGCTCTAGGGATTTCATAGCTTTGAAAATATAAGGTAGTTTTCCAAGATCGACTAAAGAGCCTACCGCTATCAAGGTAATTATAATACATTATTGAACTTTACCCTACAAAGGACCTGATTGGAGAATCATTCTTATTTAAAAAATATTTATTAAAGTGTAACTTTAAGGAAAAACACAATTTAATATTAATATATGTATTTATTGATGAATTTAGTAGCTTTTGTACATTTTAAACAAAAATTTGGTAAATGTATTTTAACAAATCCAACCATTAGCAAACAATATTTTATTTTTTCTATAAAAAATTAACCAATCAATCAAAAATAACTCATAAAAATACCATGTGATGGAACTCCCTTTTAAAAATATCACATGGTGATTATTATTATTATTTATTTACTTCTCCAAACTAAGTGTACATACACCACCCCCTCTTAATTCGAACCAATACCTCATCTATAATGTAACATCCTCACATTAACTAAAAATATTTAAAAGTTATAAACCTTCGCAAAGGCCATAAGTTATGGCCTTCAATAATCAAATTTGAAGGATTGGTCTTAATTTCAAGTTGAAGAGTATATATTCATTCAACCTTCCACGATGACAAGTTGTAAGAAATAATTGTACTTCAATTGATAAGAGTGAAATAAATAGATGCTTCATTAAAAAATATATACTAAATAAAATATCATTTTCCCAATTTTTAAGACTTCAACTTTGAGGATGAGTCTGAACCCCTACAAAATAGAATCCCTACCTAATCACCTAATAATAGACCAAATATTTTGTAGACTTTACCTAATATTTCATGGACTTTTCATAATAATAGGTAAAATATTCTAATGATTTATGACATCACTTTTTTGTAATCAAATTACAAATAAAATATTATTTATTTGGGAACACCTTTATCCCAATGACCTACTTACCATGACAATGATATTTTGACATAATTGTAGATACCTTGTTTTGGCCACAACTGTGTTCCAATTGGAATTCAAATTGATTTCTAAAATTAAGCCTAAGCATCATTAAATGTCCCAATTTTGTCTGCACGTCAAAATTTAGTACCCAAAACCATATTGAGGCATCCCTATTTGGGTTATTATTTTGTACACAATAGTAACCTCTCATGGATTCATTTATAGTCAAGTTGCGACCTAGCAAATTAACAAATTATCCTTGGGACCCATTAAATGGGGCACTTAAACAATTCTTAAAATATAAAAATGCTAAGCAGAATGAATTAACTAAGCAAATCAAATTAAATGCTTGAGTAAAATTTCCATGTGCAATTAATGAATATCAATTTTATAAAAAGAAAATTCCAATAAAATTGAAGTCATGATGATGTCATCATCCTCAAAGTCAAAGAATTGAAAATATCTCTATTAAAGCCTTAAATTAAAAAATAGAGAGCCATGTTTAATAAATGGGATCTCTATCCCAAATATTAATTCCCCCCCGCTCCGTCCCCGCCCGCCACAACAACCCCCCCTCCGCCCCCCCGCCGCCCCCACCGCCCCCCGCCCCCCCCCCCCCCAAACCTCCACACTTGAGTTAAGGTTAGTTTGAAAGGCTATAAATACAAGGCCTCACACATTCTTAAAAGAAGCTTTTATGTTTAATGTTACTATGCAAAAATTCAATCAAGGAAGCATTCTTATAATGTTATAATGCAAAATTGTGGATAGATTTCTTCATCTTGCCAAGCCAAAGCCAAGCCAAACATTACCAAAGTGACAACAAAAAATGATGAAAGGAGCATTATTATCAAAGACTCTTTGAGCACACGATTGAGCACATTCTTCCAAGACTAACATGCAACTCTTGCCCATAAGGAAGGTGAAGAATTCTTATTTTTTCTTCTTTTGTTTATTACTTGCATTGTTCTCTTGCTCCTTGAGTGGTTAGGCTTGAGGTACTAGATTTATTCGTGTTTTTATTGAAGTTTATCATAATAACACTTGACTAACTCTCCTCTTGGATTCCTAACTCACATAATGGCATGCTTGGTGGGACCACTCACGCCACATTCATAATGAGAGCATATTTGGAACTCCTTGGATCCAAGAAGCATTTATTTTAGACCTTATATTATTGAATTTTATCTAACTTTTCTATGTTTGGCTTTTAACTATGAAATTATGAATTCATTCCTATGAAATTATGAATTTGTCAAGCAAAATGACAAAATCATCGAGTAAAATAGTTAAGTCATTCCAGAGAATTACAAAATCATCTCTATTTGAACTCATCTCTATGAAACTACAAATTCAAGGTCAGAAGTTGCAAAATTGTCAAGACAAACAATGAATTCATCCCACAAGGACCTCAACATTTTCTTTATTTTATGCCTAATTGTGAAATTGTTTAAAAGTAGTGAAATCATCTTTTTGACTTGTAAAATTATTATTTACAGCTACAAAATCATGATTTATAGTAGTTAAATTGTTAATTTTAGTTGCAAAATCGTTATTATAGGTTGTGAAATTGTCATTTTGAGTTGTGAAATCGCATGTCTAACCAAAAAATCATTATTAAATATTGAAATCACAGTTCTCTATTTTATTTATTTTCTATAAGTTTTTCATAGTTACAAAATTGGTGAGTTGAAGTGAGAAATTATTGAGACAAATTATGAAATTGTTCAAGAACTACAAAATCGCTCTCCGTAAGTCTATTTTACATTCTGGTTTTTTGTGTTTTTATATGCCTGAATAATTTTATAGTTCATAGTAATTGTATAATTATGAAATTATTCTAGAGAGCTAACTTGCAGGATTTCACCTTGGCTTAAACACAAATTAATCCACTAACCTTGTTTATAGAGAATTGAGCCAAGAAAAAGGAAGCTTAAGTGCTTTTTAATCATTTTTTCCTTTTGCAAAGTCAAAATTCACAACAAAAGTTAAAATTCATCCACATTTGGTTAAGGTTCTTAAAAATCACTTAACAATTTGTCTTTTAACATTTTAAAGTTTTTTTAGAAGTGCAAACAAGGTCAAGGGGCCAAAATTTCAAACAAATTTAAAGTTGGTGCTATTAAAAAGGACCTAAATTTTAGTTAGAGATCTTAAAGAATTTTTTAATTCTTGTTTATTTTTAGTTAGTTTCAAATTATGTAGATTAAATTATTTGTTTTTGGTAAACAAAAATTATAGCATGTACGCTTTCGCTCGTCCCCTTTAGGGAACTCGGGTAACCAAAAGCACTTGGTTTATTATCATTTTTGTTTAAGTATTATTGGAAATGATGTTGTGTATGTTCTCCCCAAGCTTTGAGTGACTTGGTTGACTCCTAAATGATCTCTAAAGTCTTTCCATTTTCCATTTATTTATTTTATTATATTTAGCTTATGGGAAATATTTTATCATGTACTCATAAGTTCTTTATGGGTGTGTTGACCTAGGGTTTCATATCCCAACATTTTACCAACCCTACTCTATGGCAAGGTATATAAATTAGGGCATGTGATACTAGGATTACTAGGGGGATGATTAACTAGCCTCTCTGATCATAACAAAAACCTAATTCAGGTCTTGATAAACATCAGACTCTACTAAGCAGTACATAATTAGAGACACTATGCAAATGAATATACCCTGGCATAGTAAGTTAGTAGGTATGAAGCCAATTGACATGATTGCACCCTTATGTTAGCCATACTTGGGACCATCTAGTGCATTTTAAAACTTATAGATTTTTAGTCAACCCTACTTGCCACAAAATTTATTTCCAAATACCAAGTTCTCCTCACTCTAAGTTCGTGCCACGTACCAATGCTTGAGAGATAGAGGGGGCATAAAAACTCTACCTACATGTGTTTTTTAATTTTTAAATTAACACTTAATTCCTCACAAGCATTGGTATATCGATGAAAACTTTGGTAGAAGCTATGCACACCCATGTTAGTTTTAGGGATAGGATGAACCATTTGTACTATTTCTATTTTTTTGATTTACATGTGTTTTCTGAGACTAAGTTTGTTTGTTTGAAATTTGAAATGAATCATAAACATCACGTGTTTTAATCACACTTTATCCTAAAAAGTGTGACTCGGCCCATTTTGTGTCACACTTTTGCCTTAGAATTTTATCCCAAAAAAAATGTTTGCATATTACTTTTTTTAATAGGGCATTGTTACACTACCTTTTTCATCTCAAAAATTTACCTTGGCTTTTTGAATCCAAAAACATTATCATGCCATCTAATTGAGGGAAAATATTTACACCAAGTTCAAAATCACATTTCTTTGGTCTAAAATTGGTGTCGTTATAATGTCCATTTGGGTCTAGGATGTTATCCATTTTAAAAATCCAAGTCTTTTAAATCAAGTTCAAAAATTTTCCTGTGAAGTTTAGATTCAAAATTGATTGGTCTACACCTCAGTCTTGCTTAATTTTGGCTAGGGGTTTACCTCTTACCTTTGAATTATGTAACTTAGACTGATTCCTTACTCAATTTAAAGACCCCTTTTCCTAGATATATGAATTGGTTTAGTTCCATGTGCCTCGAGTCAATTTTTTGCCTTAAACTAAGGTCAAAAGTCACTTTTTAAGCATAACTCTAAGCATGGTTAGTTTACATTGGATCCTTGCTTATCATTTGGGCTTGAATGCTTTACTCATCACTCTTATTTTGATTACTTAAGATTGAATTTTCCAATTAGTTTTAAGTGTGTGCCTAGAGTGAATGCTTTATACCAAGGTTTAAAATCCATGTGCCAAGATTGAGTGAAAGTGCTTCAAACTATTCGCCTTAGAGTTGGATTAATTTCAGGTTTTTACCTAGACCTAGTTTATTTCAAAGTCTATCTTTGTGCCTTTTGACTAAAGACCTAACACTTTTCATTTTAGACCTAGATTAGATTTGTTTGGAACACTTTACCAAGACCAGGTTTCAAATTTTCCTTTCATTTAACCATTTATGTGAGATACCTTAGAGTATTGGAGACATTTGAGACCAAAATTTCCATTAATAGTTTTCAAGAAGAGATCCATTCCAGGCCAGGTTTAAACCATTTGCAATAATAGACCAAGTTTTCCATATAGACCAAGTTTCAAGATGTTTGACAAGTATTGACCAATATTTTTAGACCACATTTGAAGTGTTGTGTAAACTTTTGACCTGTTTCTTTGTGAGATGTTAGTCATGGGTTTAGATATGTCTCACTACACATGTAGTGGGACATGTACACTCTAGATTATGAAAGTGTAGTCATGAATGATCCCTTTACTCAAGACCCACATGGGAATGATGTATTTTTTTAGATAGATCCATATCCCCATTACACTAATCAATATGAAGAAGAAGGGAAAGATCTATTAGCATAATACTTGGTTATCATAACTCTCTATCCAAGTTAGGAGTAAGAATAGATAACTTAATACCTTGTTAATGTGCCATTTGCTATCAAGCAAGTCCAACAATAGCCTTACTGCATTACCATGCCAACAAGTTATGACTAGCACTTGTTATATCATCACTTGATTGAAAACAAGGATGAGGTTTTGGTTAGGGCCGTAACACTAGGAGCCAAGTTTTTGGAAGACTTTCCCCATGAAAATCTACCTAGTCTAGTTAGAGTGCCTCATAATGTACCTCATACCAGACCCTACTAAGGTAAAGAATTTTTTTATCATGCTTCCACCCATCCTATTAGAGAATTTTAACTATGCTAATGATTATAACCACCTTTGGTTAGATCATTATTTTCCATTCATCTTCCCTACTGGGGCACCTCATTGTGCTAATGATTATAACTACCTTTGGGCTAATCATTATTTTCACTCATCTGCCCTACTTGTGGCACCTCATTATGCCACTGATTTTAACTACATTTGGGCAAATCAGTATTTTTATGCTTATTGCCTATAAATCACATCATTTAATTCTTCTCGAGGGAACATTCATTGATTTTATTTTTTGCATGATCCATTAAGGGGGCATCCAAGGCCCATCCATTGCCTTCTAGGGTATTACCCAAGGCATTAACATTTTTTTCATTATTTGAAAAGACATTACCATGATTATGACTTGAAATGCCTTCATAAATAGGGGTAAACTATAGACACCTCATTTGGGCCACAACTGTGTTCCAACTGGACTTCAGATTGATTTCTACTAAACAATGCAAATTAAACCTAAGAATCACTGAATGCCTCAATTTTATCTACATATCAAACATTAGTACCTAGAATCATGTTGAGGCATCTCTATTTGGGGTATTATCTTATACACAATAGTAACCTCTCACTTATTCATCTCTAGTAAAGTTGTGACCTATCAAATTGATAAATTGGCCTTTGGACCCATTAAGCAAGGCACTTAAACAATTTTAAAAATGCAAAAATGTTAAACAAAATGAATTAACTAAGAAAATCAAATTAAATGCTTAAGTAAAATTTATATGTGAAATTAGTGAATATCAATTTTGTAAAAAAAAAATCAATTAAAATTGAGGTCATGATGATGTCATCATCCTCAAAGATAAAGGAATTGAAAATATCTCCATTAAAGCCTTAAATTTAGAAATAGAGAGCCATGCTTAATAAATAAGATATCTATCCCAAATATCAATTGCTCACCCCCTCCCTAACCTAACCATGGTTAAATTAAACTTAACTACACTTGAGTTAGGATTAGTTTGAAAGGCTATAAATACAAGGCCTCACCCATTCTTAAAAAAGCTTTTGTGTTCAATGTTACTATGCATTAATTCCTTTCAAGAAGCATTCTTGTAATGTTATAATGCAAAATTATGGATAGAATGCTTTATCTCACCAAGCCAAAGGCAAGACAAACATTTCCAAAGTGACAAGGAGAAATGATGTAAGGGGATACATTGTCAAAAACTCTTTGAGCACATGACTGAGCACATTCCTCTAAGGCCAACGTGCAACTCTTGCTCACAAGGAAAGTGGAGAATACTTGTTTTATTTGTTACTTGCATTTTTCTCTTGCTTCTTGAGTGGCTAGGCTTGAGGTGTTAGATTTATTTATTTATTTTTATTGAGGTTTATCATACTAACACTTGACTATCTCCCCTCTTGGATTCCTATCTCATAATAACCATAACCATTTATGATAAATATTTACTTTCTACCACATACAATATTTCTTAAATTACTTTGATTGTTACCATGGAATATTTACATGTTACTTTGTGACACTCTATGGTGTGCATCGTTATTATTTGGTGGATGTTGATAACTTCTAATAGACATTACTACTAGTTATAATTTATATCAAATTATTTACAAGATTTCAACTAATGATAATTAAATTTTGGAGGGAAATTTTTGGTGCCAATAGGGAATGATAGGGTATTTAAGGTGATGAACCCAAAGAATTTTGACCAGATACATGTGTAAAATTCAGTGACGTGTCACATATGTCAATACAATCTATAGCTTACACAAAATTGCTTCTGTCACCCAATACATGATTCAAACATGTGTCATCTCATTGAAAAAATATGTCTCTTTGAGTTATTTTGTCAACCACATTTAGTTAGCGTACATTTGAGTTTTTATTATTAGCTAAAAGAGTTTGAAAAAGTCATTTCAAAATATTTTTTGGGAAAGTTGTGAGTGATTACACCATGAGGGATGCAAATTTATCTTTTGGTAAAATGGTGATTTTAAATGCAAATGAGTGTAAAGCAATATTCTACTATGAATGAATGAGATGAAATGTGATGAATACTATTATTCGAATTATGGAGGAAACTTACATACCTTGTAAATGTAGCAGAAGAGGGTTTGAAACAAGTCTTGCTTCCTCTTCTTTTTTCGACATGACATGTTTAATATTTTTCATTCTTGCACAATGGGAGAATGTAAATGCAAGGGGGGTAGGCATGTCGCACAATGATTGTAGTCATATTACTAAAATGAAGGTCAATCCTTAACAATCAATTTTTATGATATCAATTGTTGCCTTATTGAGGTTCATTTCCTATGCTTTATGTATGGTTAATACCCATGCCATTTTAAGTGACATTTATTGAAGATTATCCAATGTAAGAATAGGAACTAGAATATATGTCAATTTCATGATATACCATGGGAACCAAAGTATTTTTTAAAGGTAACAACCACATATATGGGTAAATTAAGTGGTTTTGAACTTAAATTGTTGAAACTATAAACAATTATAACCGTCACATCTAGCCTTCAACTTTATGATCTTTTAGTTAACATATACGCATGTGCATCTGAAAGACAAATACATAGTAACACATAAATTTCCATTGAGCCATGTTTTAGTGGAAAGTTGCACAGAAGATGATAAATTATTATATACATATAATATAATTATATTAGATTAAATAGAATATTATATATATACACTATTACATTTAATGATATATAAAATATTATAATATATTTATAATTAATAATTGATAATTAATATATTATAGTTAACAATAATATTAATAAAGAAAGTAAATATTATAATACTAATATAATATTTCAATAATATAATTTAGTGTTTATATTATATGCATATATTATATATATATATATATATATATATATATATATAAATAATATAAACACTAAATTATATTATTATAGTATATATTTTATAATATTTATTATACTATATATTACAATTTTATAGTTGTATATATATGATTATTATATATATTACACATACTAATATAAAAATAATATTATAATATATATATTAATTATAATTAATATACAATATATAATAATATATTATTAATTATATATATATATGATACATAATATATATATTATATTAATATGATACAAGTATAGCATTTTATTAATATACAAGTAAGTGTGTGTGTATATATATAAAATAAGTTTTCATAATAATATATAAATATTATATATGTATAATATATATATATATATATATATATATATATATATATAATGTAATATTTAGTATCATCATATTTATTAAAATTAATACATAACAATAGTAGATATTATATAGTAATATATAAACAAAGTTATATATACTTATAAAATAAGTTTCCATAATATATAAATATTATATATGTATAATTATAGCATATTATATATAATATTTAGTATCATATATATTTAAATTAATACATAATGATACTAAATATTATATAGTAATATATAAACAAAGTTATATATATATATATATATATATATATATATATATATATATATATATATATATATATATATATATATACATACATAGTTCTATATATATAAAACTATGTATAATACATTTTCATATTATATATGTATAATTCTAATATATTATAATTCTACATATATTATTATGAAAATATTATACAATATAATATAATATATTAATTGACACGCAAATATATATAATATAAAAATAATACTATGATACATATCAATATATAATTATTATAATTTTAATTTAGTATTTGATATTCTAATTTATAATATATAATTATAAAATTATAATATATAATATAATAAATTATATATGTATGTATGTATTTATTATCTTTTATATATTATTAATATTATGTAGAGTATATTATTATTATTTGGATAGATAATGGCTTTTGACTGGATCTTCAATCGGGTCTGGGGTACATCAAGGGGCCTAGTGACTAAAAAGCAAAAGAGCCAAGATTTTAAATTTGAAAAAGCCAAAACCAAAGATCACGCAATTAACTAGAGACCACAAAAATGCCTAAACCACTAAAGGAGCCTCACAAACACGAGTTATGCAAACCACAAACCAAGGCTAAATAGACAACATGACAAACCTTCTCATTTCATATAGACCCTACCAACTATCCAAAGGATCATCCTTTAACTATGAGCATGTGCCTACATATGTTTTAAAGTAAAGCCTTCATAGTCCACTGCATGCCACCATTGATTGATTTCATAGAGTCTAATTGCAACCTTTTTGGTACTGATTTCCTACCTCTTTTACCTTTCTTGCAAAAATCTCATTTTGACCACATGGAAGGATGTTGAGTAATAGACAAGATCTCTATGGAGGCACATTCCTCTTGTTCTTCTTCCTCAAATGTAGATCCAACATCTTTTAGACTTTTTGTATGCAAAAAATCTTCAATCGCTAGAATATCTTGTACTTGAGAGAGTACACCCTCATGATTCTGGCAAACCATGTCCCCCTTCTTGCTGAGTAGAGAAAGCTACTCTGAAATAATCCCCTGGAAGCCCTGGACCACTTCATAATCCACACCTTTTTGAGAGCAGCCCTTATCCCCCAAGGAATCCTTCAAAGGAGATACCACCCCAATTGAAGAAAAATCCAAGGGAGTACAAAGGTTGTTCACCAAATCATGGTTTGTGTAACCAATCTTGCAAACCCATTTCTTCAAAAAAGTGGAATCAACACCTTTCAAACATTTCTTTGGACATACCACTACTTTGTGACCAACCTAATTACACTTGAAGCATTTATGTGGTAACCCTTCAAAGTTGAAAAATTGAGTCCAAACTCTATGAGAGGATGAAATCTTAATGTAATGATGAAGTGGTTTGGAAAAATCAACCAAAACACAAACCTACACAAACTTATACTAAGCCTCCAAACCTTGATCGATTTAAAAAAACACACAAATTTTATTGACCAACTATTGATGTAACCTAGAATCACACAATGCCAAAGGAAGATTGTAAAGTCTTACCCAAACTAGTGCTTTTGAAATAACTAGGGCAAAGGAACACCTCAACTTTCCAAAAAACCATGGACCATTATTCCAAACAAAGTCCATTTCTGCTACTGATTGGAAAAAGAACATTAAAAAAAAACCATTATGGAGTATCAAGAGAGAAATTTCAACAAGTGAAGACCAGTCAATTTTATCTAGAGAAAAAGATCCTCCCAAGATGGTTGTTTCTCTATGCATTTACCAATTTAAGAGTTTTTCACCTAGATTTCAAACTAATGGTAGAGAGATCCTTATCATATATCTCAAAAATAGGTGGGTCATTTGAAAAGACCTGGTGAACATCCCCAAAATAATCTAGATCCAAATATGTCTTCTTCTAAACTTTATATTCCATTCTCTCTGTAGATTAACTAGCAGTCATGACCTCCACCACAAGAGACTTTGAAATGGGGATCTGAATTTGAGATACTAGTTGGAGATCCAAATTGGGATTAACCCAAAGAATAGACAATTAGAAAACATCCACACATGAGTGAAAGGGATTAGAAATATTATGGCATTCTGAAAAAATAAAAGACCAAAATAAAACCCTACTCAAAAGCCTCTGCATCTTCTCCTACCCTTATACCTGTAGATTCACACTTGGGGGGATCCTCTTTAGCATCACTTGCTTGGTTGAGTCCCTCAGATGATGCATTTAAAGCTATGCAAATGCCAATCAAAGTTGTGTTAAGTCATCCCTGGTTCTTCTTGATGCTCTCCCTTCATGCACCTCTCCTACTATGCTGGTAATGTAAATCCATAAACCCAAACCTTCACCTTTTTCATCACCAATCATGCTGCAACTAATGTAGATTAACTTTGGAGAAAGTTTCAACTCTGCTTCTTTGACACACTTTACTTGACCTCTAGGCTTGTATAGTTGCCTTTTTTCCTATATTTTGACTTATATATAAATATTTGGAGTGATAAACCAAAAATATCCTATGATATAGATACCTTCTATTAAGTTACACCATTGTGTGAAATTTTAGGGTCAGACTCTCTTTCTACACCCACTTTCTATCACTAAGCCTTCTTAATTAGGCCTATTTCTAGGCTTTTACAACACAATCCTTGAAAGTCTATACCAGAAAGACCATACAAGTTTAAAAACTCCTTAATATTTTAAATCAACTTGAATTACATAGGACTATAAAATTTTATCAAGTTTGGATGGTTAAAACTCATGATATCAACAAAACCCTAGTTTAGGGCTTTTCCACCCCTGAACAGACCCAAAAGCATAAATAAATGGGTTGAGTGATACAATTAATTTTAAAACTATTTTAAAGATGTTTGGGATTTGAATTATACTCACACAACCCCTCTAACCCTTGGAAATATTTTACCAATCCATTGTTCACATTTTCTAACTCATTTTCTCTTTGATTGTACAAAAAAATAATGTGCTACAAGACTATGTCCCTATTGGTAACAAAAATAACAATATTTTAAGAAATAAAAGATTCAAATAACATCAAAGGTCATTAAATAAACTCAAAATATACTTTAGTATTAATTTCAAGATGATTCCATTGTCATTTCTTTCATGATAGTTACACAATCAAGATTTTACAATGAGAAAACACAAAAATTAGGGGCCTGTAGGTGTCAATTTGAAAAACTAGGGGTTTATCATTTGTTTATTTAAAATTTTTGCCTATAAAAAATTAAACAATAGTATCCTCTTAAAAAATTACAAGTTTTATACAAGCATAACTATTGTAACTACCTAGAGGGACCTTCCAACGGTCAAAAGATGCACTTTTTACAACATATAAGTGAACAAAAGTTAGAGTTCCATACATGTTAGACCTTGGAACTTGAGATGGATTAAATGTGTCCTTAGATATGTAAATAAAATGTTTTAAAACTTGAATAAACCATTCAATTACCCTTGCAACACTATCTACAAGCAAAATTATTCAAATATTTGAAAATCACGTTTTGGTGAAAAAACATGAAATTTGAAATTTAAATTACCTAAGAGCAGTTCTATCCTATCAATTTGAAAAATAAGGATATTTGAGGAATTTTAAATCCTTCCAAATGATCATCAATCCAAAATTAATGTAACAAACCAAAATTGAAAGCAAAAATTTGACTAGGAATGATACTCCTATGTCATACTCCCATGGAAAGAGAAAAAACTCAGGGATTGTTGTCCATGAGTGTTTACAAAGTACTCCCATCCATTTTAATGTCATCTTCAGTCATCCACATAGCATCTTATAATGGTTTATGTTTCCATTTGACTAGGTACTTGAAGTACTGCTTGTCTCTAGTCCTTTTGATCACCTATTTGTCCATTATGCACTCCAACTCTTAGGTCTTGGCCTTAGGAAACTATTTTGCCCAATCTGGGCCTACTGTAGTTGTTTCATCTTCTATGTTTTATCTATATACTCCTTATTTTTAAGGGTACACTTTTTCAACATTGAATATTGGTGAGATACCTACCCCATTAGGCAACTCCAATTCATAGGCATTGTTTGCAAACTTCCTGAGTATCTTGCAAGGACTAATATTTTTCATCTTCAGCTTATTGTATTCACCTCTTAGGTACCTATCCTTCCTAATATGAGCCATAACTAAGTCTCTAATCTGAAAACTCACATTTTTTCTAGTCACATCTACATATTTCTTGTATTTTTCCACACTAAACTCTAGTTGCTTCTTTCCCTGTTCATGTACCTCATTCATTGCCATTGTAAAATATTCACCTTTAGCACTCCTCTTGTCCATATGACTAATGTTTTTGAGCTCATACACTCCTCTAGGCTGCATACCATAGTTTACTTGAAATGGACTCATATCAATGCTCCTATTGGTAGAGTCATTATAGGCAAACTTTCCTTGAGGTAACACAAGATCCCACTGCTTGGGATGGTCCTTATATAGGCACCTCAACAGGTTCCCTAAGCTTCTATTAACCACCTCAGTTGGACCATCTGTTTGAGGGTGGTAAGCTGAACTAAAACTCAAGTTTGTGCTTAGCTTCCTCCACAATATTCTCTAAAAATGACTAAGAAATTCGATATCTCTATCAGATACAATGTTCATGGGCAGTCCATAAATACTTACTACCTCTTTTAAAAAAAAAATTTCCACATGGGTGGTATCATTAGTATTTTTACATGAAATGAAATGTGCCATTTTATAAAATCTATCCATAACTACATAGATTAAGTCAAAACCCCTCTATGTCTTAGGTAATCCTATTAAAAAGTCCATACTTATAGATTCCCAAGGCCTATTTCAGATCAGTAGGGGTTGATACAAACCTAAATTAGTGCTATTACCTTTTTCCAATTGATAAATATTTCACCTTTCCACATACCTCCTCACTTTTGCATGCATTTTAGGTTAATAGTAGTGCCTAGTGAGCAACTCCAACATCTTGTCAAGCCCAAAGTGGCTTTCCATGCTTCCACTATGCTTCTCTTAGATCATAGTTCCCATTATTAAACTTTTTGTCACACATAACTATTATTATTTTAAAAATAGTCCATCTTGTAGGACAAAATCCAACCATGGCTCCTTGTTGAGTGTGCTTGGGTGCTTGCAAGCATTGTATGCTTCCTTGAAGTCTTCATCATCCTCATACATGTCCTTGAGTGATTCAATTCCAACACTTTATAACTGATTTCATGCACCAATAAGACCCTCCTACTCAATGCATCTACAACCTTGTTACTTTTCCCTTGCTTATGCTTGCTGGTGAAGGTAAAATTTTGCATGTACTCTAACTATTTCATGTGTCTTTGGTTCAGTTTAGGTTTATTAGAGATGAAATAAAGTGCATGATTATCCATGTATACAATGAAATCCTTTGGTATGAGATAATACCTCCACTTATTCAATGTTTGTACCATGATTATCCATGTATACAATGAACTCCTTTGGTATGAGATAATACCTCCACTTATTCAATGTTTGTACCATTACATAAAACTCCAACTCATATGATGAGTAATTCTTCTTGGCATCATTCAAATTCTCATTGAAATAGGCTAGAGGTCTGCCCTCTTGGTTTAGTATAACCCCTTTTGTCACTCCAATTGCATCACATTCTATTTGAAACACCTTATTTAAGTCTAGAAATGTTAGTATTGGCTACTCTGTGATTCTTTGCTTCAAGTATTAGAAGCTCTTTTATGCTTTCTTATTACATACAAATTTTTTATTATCTCCCTTAATGGTGTATATGATAGGAGCACATATCCCACTGAATTTCCTAATGAACTTCCTATAAAAGCTTATAAGACCATGAAAAATTCTCACCTCTCCTACTGTCCTAGTTGATGGCCACTCCATTATTGCTTTCACCTTGTTCTTGTCCATTTTAGCATGACTTGTGATATGACAAAGCCAAGGTACAATAGCTATGATTTCATGAATTCACACTTATTGATGTTGATCAACAACATTTGTTCTTATAACCTCCTCATGACTAGGTCCAAATGGTGAAGATGCTCCTCCTTGCTATGGATGTAGATTAATATGTCATCCAAATACACCACCACAAACTTGCCTATGAAAGACTTTAGACTTCATTCATTAGTCTCATGAAATTACTTGGTACATTGGTCAAACCAAATGGCATGACCAGCCATTCATACAAACCTTCATTTGTCTTAAAAATAGTCTTCCACTCATCACCTTACCTGATTCTAATCTAGTAATACCCACTCTTGAGATGAATATTTAAAAAATATCTTGATTTACTCAAGTAATCCATAAAATCCTCCATCCTAGGAAGTGAAAATCTATATCTTATTATGATCTTGTTTATGGCCCTAGAAGCAGTACACATTCTCCACTCACCTTCCTTATTTGGCACCAACAACGTAGGCACTACACAAGGACTAAGGATTTATTTGATCATCCCTTTATCAAGAAAATATTTCACTTATATTTTGATCTCATCATTCTCTTGAGGGGTCATCTTATAGGCTGCCTTGTTAGGTATACTTTATCCAAGTATAAAGTCTACATGATGTGTTATGTTTCTTATAGGTGGCAATGTGTTGGGCAGCTCATCAACAACTATTTATACATATTCCTTCAACATTTATTGGATATTTTGGGGAAGCTCATTGGTCTTTGTGGCTGTCATAATAGTCCTAGGCTTGATTACTAATGTAAAGTTAATTCCTATTCATTCATAGTATTTAAAAATTCCTTACCACTTACCATCATCACGTGTGAGCCAACTTATTGATCATTCTCCTCATCCTTTATGGGCATCAAGGTATGACTGACTCCATATTTGACCAAGGTGTACATGTTCCTTCTTCCATCATGATTGGTTTGCCTATCATATTTCCAAGGTCTCCCAAGTAGCACATGGTAAACATCCATTAGAATGACATAACAAAGTACATTATCCTTATACCTTTAAACCTGAAACTCCACCCAAATTTTCTCACTTACCAAGACTTTTTGACCCTTTTTCAACCATGAGACCTTGTATGGTGTGGGGTGAGGTAATTTATTCAATCCAAGCTTATTAACCATTTCCATAAAAAACTAGATTAATTGTACTTCCTAAATCTATGACCATTTTACTACACTTACCTTGGCATTTGTAAGAAGTCCTAAAAAAGGTCTTCCTTTGTGGTGGCTCCTTATCCTTAGGTGTATTGATCATCACCCTCCTCATGAGTAATGATTCTCCAACTTCAGGGTCTTTCATAAGTGATAGAGAGCAAACACTTTCCTCTTCAACTCCTTGTGCAATCTGGTTTCTCCCATCTATTTTTGGAATCCCTACTAGCTAATCCTTTGGGCACTCAAATGATTTATGTATAGAAAACTTATTTCACTTGAAACATCTTCCTAAAAATACACCTGATCCTCTACCCCTTGATGCATATCCACCCCTATTATAAGGTCTCCTACCTCTAAAACCACCTCTTGAACTAGAGGGTTGCTCTTGTGAAGTATTGGACTCTCCTTGGTTGTTTCTTTGTGAGTATCATATACCACCTTGATGTCCTCTACTTTTGAAAATTATGACCCTTCCTATATTCTATTTTTTTGCTTTCTATTAAGTTTGTCTTCAACCTTGAATGCCAACTGGTAACACTCTTCAAGTGTTTTAGGACTAACTATACTCAATTCATCATGTAAGTTTTACCTCATGCCATTGAGATACCTTACAACCTTTTCATTTTCATCCTCCATATGACCTAATCTGATGCTCAATTTTTATAACTCTTCAGTGTACTCTCTCACCCCCATCTCTTTCTACTTCAAGTTCTAGAGCTTCCTATACAAATTAGTGATGTAGTAACTAGGCAAGAATTTACTTTTGAAAATTTCCACCATCCTATTCTAAGACCTGATATTGGAATTCCATTTCTTCCTTATCTCATATTGGACATAATCCCACCATAAGGATGCATGACCATTCAACTTAGTTCTAGAAAACTTCACCTGTTGCTCTTCTGAGACATCTTCAAAATCAAAGTATATATCTAACTCCCCTATCCAATCAAGGAGTTATTATCTATTGAGGCTACCTAAATATATTTTAATATCTAATTTGGTCTTATATCCCTGACATTTCACCACCTTTATCAGTCTCTCAAACTTCTATACCTCAGTTTCTCTCTCCTTCATCTTCCAATTTTGGTGCCTATGGTTCATCTTCCTCTTGGTCACTCAAATACTCTGTGACTACTCATCTTCTCTTTTTAACCTCCAATACTATGATACTAGCATAAAAATTGACACTAATGTTCCTTAACTCCTACAATATGACATCCCCTATCTGCAAGGTTGTTGTTTTCTCACCTGTTGCATTCCTTCTTAATGTCATCTTGACTTTTGCTTAGACAATTTGTCAAACAAGTACTGGTTCCTCTCTCTTCCAAGGAATATATTCTCTCCCACTTACTTCTAGGTTCCCTTTCTTGTCTATAATACCAAAATTATTTAGATCAACTTTGTAGAAATTTTCAACTCTGCTTCTTTGACACACTTTCCTTGACTTCTAAGCTTGTCTAGTAGCCTTTTTTTCTTGTATTTTGACTTGTAAAAAAATATTTGGAGGGATAAACCAAAAATATCCTATTATATAGATACCTTATATCCATTTATACCATTTTGTCAAATTTTAGGGTTAGACACTCTCTCTAGACCCACTTTCTATCACCAAGCCTTATCAATTAGACCTATTTCTAGGCTTTTCAACAAAGTCCTTGAAAGTCCATACTAAAAAAACCATATAGGTCTTAAACATAATTAATATTTTAAACAAATTTTAATTAGATAAATTACAAAATTTTATCAATTTTATATGGTTAAAACTCTTGATATCAACAAAACCCTAGTTTAGGGCTTTTTCACCCCTGAACAAACCCGAGAGAATAAATAAATGGGTTGAGTGCTACAAGGAATTTTAAAACTTTGTGAAAGATGTTTTGGATATGTATTATCCTAAAAAACTCCTCAAACCCTTGTAAATATTTTTCCAATCCACCATTCATGATTTCTAACTCATTTTCTTTTTGACCGTGTAGGAAAACAATGTGCCACAGGACTGTGCCCCTATTGGCAACAAAACTAACAATATTCCAAGCAATGAAAGATTAAAATAACATAAAAGGAGATTAAATAAAATCATAAAATAATTTATTATCAATTTAAATATGATTACATCACCATTTCTTTCATGATAGTTACACAGTCAAGATCTTACAATGAGAAAACACAAAAAACAGGGGCCTATAGGTGTCAATTTGCAAAACTAGAGGTTTCTCCTTTGTTTATTCAAAATTTTTGCCTCTCCAAAATTCAAAAATAGTATCCTCTTAAAAAATTTCAAGTTTTATACAAACATAACTGTTGTAATTGCTTGGAGGGACCTTCTAATGGTCAAAAGAAGCAAGTTTTGCAACATGTAAGTGAACAAAAGTTAGACTTCCATACATGTTAGACCTTGGACCCTTGATATGGATTCAAGGGGTCCTTAGAGGTGTTAATAACATGTTGGTAACCTCTAATAAACCATTAAATTACCCCTGAAATACTAACTACAAGAAAAACTATTCAAATAATTGAAAATCATGTGTTAGTGGGAAACATGAAATTTGAAACTTAAACTATCTATGAGCAATTTTATCCTGTCAATTTGAAAAATAAGGATGGTTGAGGCATTTAAAAACCCTCCAACCCATGACCAATCCAAAATTAATGCAACAAACCAAAATTGAAAGCAAATATTTGCTTAGGAATGATGCTTCTACATCACAAATCGTCGCCATTCACATTTTTTCATGGACCATCATGTATAGTATATTATTAATATATTATATGTTCATATATATATATAATATATATAATAATAATATATATTAAAATTTTATAATAATATATTATAAATTATGTTATATATTTTAAAATACCATATACTAAATTATATATATGTATATTATTATTAGAAATAATATTATAATTAATATATAATATAATTATATAGATTAAATAATATAGTATATAAATTAATATAATATAATAATACACTATATAAATCTATAATATATATGATTATTATATATATTACAAATATTAATATAAAACCAATACTATGATACATATATTAATTATAATTAGTATATAATATATTATTAGTTTTATATATATATATATATATATATATATATATATATATATATATATATATATATATATATATGAATATGATACAAGTTTGGTATTATATTAATATACAAATATATTATTTAATTGTATATATATTATAATATAAATTACTATGTATAATATATAAATATTGTCTATGCATAATTATTAAATATTATTATATATAATATAACTTATATTATAATTTTTTTAATATATTATTATATAATATATACTATTAAATTATATATTTTAATATTATTTAATAGTAAATCATGTACAAAGAATGTAACCTTCATATAACCATACCAAAACAATACATAATACAGATCTAATTCAGCTTTTAAGATGTTTTTTTGAATTAACAACCTTAAATCATTGGAAGCTTAAAACTTCAGGGAACAATTAGAGAACTCTCAAAAATTCCAATTTTTAAATTGGTTACTATAATTTCTACTCTATTTCCATTAAATTAGCAATTTTAGATTCATAAGTTTAAGTAAAACATTGTCTCTATTTTGACAACATTTTTATTCTATCTTACAAA
The DNA here is from genome assembly GCA_037957365.1 of Torreya grandis. Taxonomy (NCBI): domain Eukaryota; kingdom Viridiplantae; phylum Streptophyta; class Pinopsida; order Cupressales; family Taxaceae; genus Torreya; species Torreya grandis. The sequence goes on along the minus strand of JARHVA010000641.1, from coordinate 1,957,780 downwards.
ACATATTTTTTCTTTTGGTGATAATTCAATTAAATTCCACATTACAATTGAAAAAATAGACGACTTTGTTTTGAATCCTATCCAAGGTATATTTTGGTTCTTTTTTTTCAATTATTTAACTCAAAATGTAACAACAGGCACATGTAATCTATTTTATGAAAGAATTTCATTCAATCCCCTTCCACATCCCTTTCTACTCTCCAACTTATTCATCACTAAAATGTATCATTCTTTAAAAAAAAAGAAAATGGTATAAATTTTAGGGTGTATATTAAAGTTTTCTTTGTAGGCTTTGGTGGAACTTAAATCTCCAATGTGGCACTATGATTTTAGAACTACAAGGTTTTGTTAGCGAATGTTATTTCTTAGTTGAAGTATATTATCTGACTGTGGTTTTATAACTACAAGGTTTTGTTAGTGAATGATATGTTTTAGTTTAATTATATTGTTTGATTAAAAAAATATGAGATACTATTCTTATTTTGTATCATTTTTTGTGATCACATTGTAATTTGGTATTAAAGATATGCAAATAAATATTTCTCACATTTTATTTAAGAAATATATTTTTCAAAAATTGTATATTGTTTATTTACTTGCGTTTGAAATTTTCTTGTGATTGAGTCATAAAAAAATTAAACTTAATCAAAAACTGAAGCTTAACAATTTATCCATATTATTAGTTTATGTGTCATTTATGACGATTACATAGGTCATCTAGATAATACTTAGTGCCATGTTTCATTATTTAAATAGCCATTTAGAAATTATATAGGTAGTATATGCAACAACCCTACATGTGGCAAAAATGAAAGCATATGGTAGACAAATCATTGCTTGGTTTTTCATGATGAAGACATATATAACATAAAATAGATTCAACCATCCCTCTCTTCATTTACTTGCTGCAAATAAGTACCCTCAATAAAAATTGACCCAATGAGATATGATTTTCCATCAACATATATAATCATATTAAGCAACTTTGACTTCACTTCTATACATCTCAATAAAAAAATAGTCAATATTTTATTGATTTTCTACTTCTACAATGTCTATAAAAATATGAATTACATAGTATTATAAAACATCAAAAGTAACTACACCTTAAATAACTACACTTTACATGTATAAAATTCATAAATATTATAATTTTATTATACCATTTCATGTATTAAAAAAAAAACTAATTTTAGCTTCTCAAAATAAAATCCAAATAAAAAATCATAATCAAGAGAAAAAATAGGATCTTACATATTGACAACATCATCCTCAAGAGGAGGTACAAATTGGATTAGTTTTTGATCCCAATGATGCACATATTTTTTCTCAATGTTTTTACATATACTATATTCATCACCATTTATACAATGATCATAAAATACATACATAGTCCCTCTCTTTAATCTTGGTTAAGGTGTTTTGGGGTGTGGTCATCACTTGATGAAAATTATTTATATCACTAATATTTTTATAATTGTATACCCATCGTTTATTAATATTTATTCAGAAAAACATTAAGAAAGCTATTATAATATTAAAAAATAAAGACATAGTTATACATATATTTTTAAATTTTATAATACTCAACATGCAAACAATTTTTTTTTATTGAATGTAATAAATATCACTTCCAAAAAAACATCTAATGAGAGATTATGGTCTACTTTTTCTACTTCAGCAACACAAAAATTTGACTTGTACCAATTAACAAATTTAGAAGCATCATAAAATGGAAACCTATCAAATTCAAGATGCTTTTGTTGAAGTCCATGCTTGATGTAAGTTCTTGCATCAACACATCCCCCTATTCATATGACATAACCAATTTAAGTCTCTCTAAAAACTCCACAAATATCATACTTTATACTTACATTCATATGACAACCAATTTAATTTTTTTCATGACTTGAACTAACTTGTACAATCATCTAACCACACCTAGTGATCACTAAATTTCATATGACGCTCTTCAAAACCCTTAAAAAATATATCAAAAAAATGAGAAAAATAAACTATATCATGTCTTTTTATGTCACTGATACAAATATAAACCTATTTTGTAATCATTGGATTATCATTTGTACCATGAATCTTGTCATCAACATTCTGTTGTGCATGTTTGTAGTACACATGCACCGTGATTAGTGCATGGCCACCTATTTTGAATGATAATACTGACTTTTGATCTATTTTTGTGTACTAAAAGCTTATTTCTCAACAAAGTGAACTAAAAACATGATAAAACCAAGAAGAAAACAATTATTAGATTTAAAAAATTATAAATCTTGTCACCATGAACTATGGCTATGTTTTATACAGGGATATATTAAAATTGACCATATTATCATAGACTAGAACTTATTTTTCTATGAGGAAAATCTTCTTTAACTCCTTCCTTGAATTGTTAGTATAAACTTCATACTCAAATCTTTATATATAGGAAATAGTTCACATTACAATCCAGATAAATAATAATAATTATGCATGCATACATACATACTCGAACCTATTATAAATAATCAAACCTATATGCACATTGAAAGTAGACAAAACTATATTCCATTTTTTACATACATCTTCCAAATTTAATTTTTTGGTTTATTTATAAATCACTTTGATAAATTTTCACATTATATGCATACTCATTCGATACAAACAACACTAAATTCATATGCACCTTTGAGTTTCTTATAAAGAATAGAGTTAAAATTTTGACTTACACCTTGAGAAAATCATCTACTACCATCTCTACTCCCTAAAATTTTTAAATGTAAAAAAAAAATAGATCAAACTATATATGGGTATGACAACATGTCTTATGGATTGTTTTTATATTTACATATGGTAACCTCAATTTTTCAAATGTTTGTTATTCTATTTTTATTTTAAAATGGACCCATTTGAAATTTATATACAACTCACTCTAGATTATATCAAAAAAATACTTTAGATGTTCCATCAAATTAAGACTAACTAATTTTCAAAATGTCCCTAATTTTAATATAAACACCAATATAGTTTTTCTAATACTCAACAATAATATATTTTATACTATTAAAAAAATTTCTCTTTAAAAAACCCTGCATATCATGCCCAATCCCCTTATACACTATCATCTAATATGATCATAGTTTTCATAAATTTTATAAGAGTTATTATACCTTTACTATTTAAGCATTTGTAATTGTTACAACTTAATTCTTTTTTCAAACTCATTAAAGCAATCAGAATGGATTTACATATTGTATAAAAGTATTTATTATGAAAAAAATTAATAATAATCATGAGATAATTATAATTTTTTTAAAATTTGAAATATTTTATGTCTTCCTTTTTCTTCAAATCAACTTTAAATAAGTTAAAAACAAGATCCCTATCCTTAAGTCATAAAAGTATTGTTACCAAATGAATTTGATAAATGAAAGATTTATTTTGAAAATAAACTTTGTATATATTCATTGAGTGGCACTTGATTGTACTTATGGACAATAAAACACTTTATTCAATGCTAAAAAAATATCACCCTCATCCATAGAACAAAAATAATAAAAATTTGGAAGTATTTTATCTCTACATTTGTGTAGAGGTAATTTTTCTTATACTGCATCACCTTCCTCACATCATTCTTTCATTCTTCTTTTTATTAGGTAAAAATTATTATTTTTCCATTATTCATTTTAAAATATTTAATATTTATTTATTTTTTTAATTTAAAAAGTTATCATTTATTTATTTGACTTTTTTATGTTATTTTTTTTTTTTGCATTGTATTGTTTTTCTTTTTCAAGATCTATGTTGCAATCAAACTTCTTCCCTATTTTTTTCCCCATCATATCAATTTAAAAATTATTTTGATTTAAAATAAATTATAATGAATCATCATCATCATGGTCACACCTATCTGATTATTTTAAAAACATTCAACTTATTTTATCTTTAAGTGTCACACACAAACTATTTTTTTTTTTAGAAATATAAATCGCAAGTTATATATTTTATAACATATATTATATTTGAATTTTAGTTTTATTATTTAAGCATACAAGAGCATAAATCAATTTTTATATATTTTATTAAGTAAAAACATAAATAATCAATAAATACAATAAAAAAGATTGTGTCTATCAAGGATTCATTAATGGTGCTTGGTTTTCTATAGGATTTACTACATAATATGTATAATTATAATAAAGGTTCCATTGTAGATGCTCATTATTTAGTAGAATGATGACATATCATGTCTATTAAGACCTAAATAAATTTTATTCAATAGTACATTCAACATAGAATTATAGATTTGAGATTATGTTGAGTAATTAGTAGATTAACAAATATTTTTACCAAATTATTAGTTATTCAATTACTAGATCATTAGTTATTCAATTATAAATTTGAGATTTATGTAGAATGATTTACTGGACCATTATTATTCAAAATTTTCATTTAATTGTAAAATTTATTCAAATATATGGTATACATTATTAGGGAACATCATTATATATTGGAGAACATTTTTTTAATAAATATTTTATATCTTAATAAACGTATTTTATTATATGAAAAATTACATTACTTATGTTTTTATATTTTAATTAATTTTAGTATTAAATATAGCTTATAATATATGCTTGAATATATTATGAAGATTCGTATTTAAATTAATCATTTATGTTTTATTGGATATAATCATTCATATATATTATATATTTGATTAATGTATTATGAAATATATAGTTTAGAATAACATTTACAAGACAAATGTAAATGGCTTTTATTTATAGACTTATTACTTTGAATATAAAATTTTAATCAATTATTTGAGTCATTTTTTCAATCAAATAGACTTATTTTGATCTTGTATTACATGCGAATCATTTTTTAATACTTTTATATTACATGGGAAATCACCTTTTTTATTTTTTAAGTTACATTTGTAATATTTTTATTTTATTTATAATAATTTTTATTTGATTAGCCTTATGTTGGATGCCATTTATATATCATCTTAATATATTACATACAAAGAGTTGCATAAAGAAAACATATGGAGGTGTGAAGAGGTAAAAGAGAACAATTGTTGCACATAAAGAGTAGTGAGGTTTAGAGAGATGTAGAATTAGAGTTAGAGAAATGCAAAGTGGTAGAGATAGATTTAGAGAGAATGTGAAAGAGAAGAAAGAAACATGGGAAAGAGTGATAGATACAAAGATACATTGAAAGTTAGAGGGGGGAAATAGTCCAGAGAGAAAGAGAGTTGTAAGTATATATGAAGAGATGTCGAGACACAAGGTGAATACATTGGAGTAATTATGATTGGTGAGTACATTAGAATAATTATTATTGTTGTAAAGATACTTCAAGATATAGTAATACATGTTGGTAGAGATTAGAGAGATATATGTGTAGATGTGTAGATGTGTAGAGGAAGATAGATAAATAGAGAGATCTAATGTAGTAAATAGAGACAAATTTTAAAATAGTATGAAAATATAAACACAAGTGGTATAAAAATTCAATATAGAAAGGGAGGGACACAAAACTTGGTATGTAAAAAAATGCAAAGAGTAATATGCAAAGTAGTAGAGAAAGAGTGGTAGTGAAAGTGAGACACTGACTAAAGCATAAAAAAATGACGTGAAGAGGGTTTTAGAGAATATGACATAAGATGAAAATATAAGTTAAGATAGAGGGAGAGAGGTATAATGGGTAATAAAGAGGGGAATATTTTTATAGAGACATACATATATGTAGAGAGTGACATAAAGAGTGAACATGATTTAGAGAGCATAATAGAAAGGTTTAGTAAGATCTAAAGTTAGAAGACCAATAGAGATATGTAAAGTGCCATAGATGGAGAGTGGTATAGATAAAATAAGGGTATATAACAATCTATGGGGGCATAAAGAGGTGGGGTAGGATAGGAGATATAGGAAGTAGAGATTGGAGGGGTGTAGAGAGATATCAATGGAGAGATGTAAAGATGCAAGATTTTATTGGGAATGTTTTGTTATAAATATTTTATAATTTTAAAAATAAACTTACTAAATAAAATTAAAGATAAAAAATAAATTAAAAATAATTATTAATTTTCTCTCTATCAAATTCCTTTACATCAATTAAAACAAGCATAAATACAAACTAAAAATATATATTCAATTGTAGTAAATAAATATTTCAAAAATATTATGGAAGTCTTTATGGTTGCATGATATTATGGAAGTTTGGGCCACAATAAATAATACAACACCACACCTATCATGAAATAAATTAAATATAACATAGGCAAAAACACCAAAAAGGTTCTCCATTGATTAATATCACTTCTATTAATCATTAAAAAACTAATAAAAACCAATAATACTTGACTTGAAATAATAAATCTAAAATGGGTTTGTAATAGGGATGATATTTGATAGTGAACATCACCTTCTGCCAATGTAAATTTTGAGGATAGGAAATAATATTCAAAGACCATCCATAAATAAGTTTTAGAATGGAAATATTAAGAAATTTAAAAAAAAAATGAAGTTCTTATCAAGGGCATTTTGAAAAAGTTTAAAACAAAAAATTGAATTGATTATTGAAGCTTTGGTTTGAGGTTTATATTCAAGCAAAGATTTTAAGCTTACTTATCATATGTGATAATAAGTTTAACTAGTTTAGATTACCATAGGATTTATGTAAGACATAACATCTATTTTTAGAGTTGCACAAAAAATATCCAATGTATCATGTTTACCATATTGTGCCATCCATCAAATTACATGAGTGTTTGTGATGCAAGCACAAGAGAGGGGGTCCACTTAATAATTGCCTTCATCTCTTTGTTGCTTGGTTAATCACTTATTCTATGGACATACATTAAACACATTACTCAGACTTGAAATATAACAAAATGAACTCATTGAATTCATCTTCAAAAGATCACATTAGAATACACACACACACTCACATTCTCAAATGCACGCTTGTATTCATAGGAGTATTACATTGCATGAAGAAGATCTAGACTCTCCTTGACTAAAACATTTCTTTATTCTATACTTGGAGAGTCTTTATCCTCTCCAGCTTACTTCCTCTTAACAAATTGAATTCACTCTCTAATTCTAGTATCCTTATAACATCCCTAGCTTCATGGGGTGTCTCTTCAACTTCCTTGATCTAAATAAAATGCAAAAGAGTTTGGTGGCTTCCAATTTCCATAAGTTTTGGGATCAAACACCAAACTATCAGTAACAACTCCTTCCACACATCACAAAAAAAAGACAATCTCACATAACTATCATATAATAACACAAACCTCCAAACAGTAAAAAACTAAACATGTAGACCAAATAATGAAGCTCCAAGCACCTCCATAAATCTTTTCTACTCGTGCTACTACATTGAAGAATTAATTATGTTGGCTCCTAGATTCTTAAGTGACATACCAGGATAAATGGTAGTTGTCAAAAAGATTTGTACATTAACACTATTTCTCCAAATGAGTTGAAACTTAATGCAAATGCCATGACATTGATATGCTATGATCTCATGAAATCTCTCCTACAAGTTTTTATCTACATTGAAGAATCATCTTGGCAAATGTCTAAGACTTAAGAGTCAATGCAGACTAATACAAACATATGAAATATCTCTACACTATTTCATAGAAAATGAACACTTTTACAACCCTATTCTCAAAGGTTCACATGCTTATGAAAACAAGGCCAAAAACACAACACAAAGTGAAACCTAATCTAACATATTTTTTAGTTGATGTAAGATTGCCCTTCACCTTGGATGCTCCTACATCAGACACTTAATGTATTTAAAATGTGAGCTCTTGCTCACATAGATAGAATAAATGGTAAAACCAATCTTTTGACCATGAAGCTTAATGACCATGGCATTCCATTCCAACACACTAGTTACTTCAACAAATTGTCACTCTTTTTCCTCCATTTCTAGATTTCTCTTTTTGGTTTCGAATATATCCTCTTTTTATCTTCTCTACACTTTCTTTCCTTCTTTGTGGGGTTAGACCCACCATAGTTTTCCCACTTATACCAAATGCTTTTATTAAATTTTTACAAACTATCATGGGTTTAAACCCATCTTCATCTTTCCCCCTTCATTAGGATGCTTGTTTTTTTATACTACTCTCCATTGTGGGCTTAAACCCACCACTAACTGACCACCTATTTTTATATCCTTCTTGGATTTATTTACTCACTATCCAACCTATTTTTGGATTATTCCTTTTAATGTCCTTTTATTTTTACATCTCATCTTCTCTCAAGGCCACCATCTCTTCTCTTTCCACCATTATCTTGATTATGGCTTATTCATTCATAATAGCCTAAAAAAAATCTTCTTCTTCCATCACTTTCATTGATATAAAAATTAGTTGTTCCTCCTGACTTTATTTCTTGAGTACATAATTTTTCACTTTTGGTTTCACCACTTCACCTTGAAAGGCCTCTTTAACTGCCCCCTTTCTCTCTATATCTACACCTGGACACTGGACACAATCATAAATTATCCTATAAAAAAAGACTCAATAGTCCCTATAGGTGCTTCCTCCATCTTCACAATGTCATTGGCTAGTATAATAATTAGATCTTGCTTATCTTCATCTCGACTTCTATTATTTTTATTCTCATCAAGCATGGGTTTATCAAATATTTTATCACTCTCTTTGTTCCTAACAAAGTACTTGATTGTTCTTGTGATAATTCCTCTTCCCCTCTTCCCCGATTTCTCATCCTCTTTATATCAAATCCAAGATGATTGCATTATCCTTATTTATCCACTTATATGTCACATGAAAATAACCTTGCACTCTCCTTGTGTATATGATAGTGATGCATATCTTGACTCTTAAGAGTCTCTTATCCAACATTCATGTGAATTTATTCCGTATGTTTCACACCATTGTCAACCTTCAATATTCCTGGTAGAACCATGCCCACCATCTCCATCTCTTTATTTTTTGGCCTGCACATTGAACCAACACATTAAGGGAAGGAGTTCCCACAATCACTTCTTCAACCTATTCATCATTCGTAAATGACATGTTTTCCAACTCTTCTCTGTTGCTCACATTATCCTCACAAATTTCACTCTCATGATGAACTCCCATAGGCCCATTTTTAAAAAACTCTATGGTTGTTCTCTTGTCATTCTTCTTTCTTCTCCTTCACATGGCTGGTATTTAACCATACTCTCCTTATGTGGATTAATTTGACATCAACTTTGTTTCCTTCATTTAAACATGCAACTCCTCATGGTTGCCTTATTAACTCATATCTATTATTTCCTTCAAGGAAAAATGTAGATTTTTTTGGTTGTCCTCAACCCTTATTCCCTCCAAAATAGAAAATACAAATCCATTGTTTTCATTCACCAAGGAAATTATGAATTTTCCCACTGATGGGATACCACAAACTCCTTTCCATCATCAAACAATTGGTTTAATTCATCCAGTCTAGTAAATATTACATCTACATCATCTTCATCAGGATTGCTTCCTCTATAATCTAATGATAAACCTCTTTCTTTTTTTTTTTAGGAAATTAGATTTGGGATTCTCGCATGGAAACCTAGGTCTCTTGTTGTATTTCAAGACAACCTCATTCTTCTCATTCATATCCTTCTCTTTGCTACTTCTCAAAGTAGACTTGGGTTCTCACATGGAAATTTCCCTGTCCTATTGCCTTTCATGGCAATATTTTTCTTCTATTTACTCTCAAGCCTCAAGACATGAAGCTTCTTCCACTAATCTACTTGTGCTCTTGGGTGCAAAACATAACCCATCAAATTGGAAACTATATGATCCCAAATCCTTGCCATATTATTTCATTTTCATTGTCCCTCTCTTGGAGATATCTCCAATGAACTATTTCATGCCCACACAAATTCTTGCATGCAATATTTACTCTCATGAGGTCCTTAATATTCTCTTATCCAAAATAAATTTCTAATTCCACTACCCATTTCATGAACTTCAAGTCTCTTTACCATAAAAAAAAATCCAAATGGGCTTTAGGAGGAGGTGTATGGATAGTAGTGGGTTTTTGAACACATGGGAGAGTAAGGTGCATGATAGAGCATCTTGGTGGTGATGGACAAATGAGAGTGGGTTTCAGTCCACATGTGAATTAAATGATAAATGGTTATGCCTTTGGTGGAGGAGGATGGTCTATGATGGGTCAAAGCCCACAAAAGAGAGAGAGAGAGAGAGTATGGTGGGTGGTCAAATCCCATAAGAAGTGAGAAAAAGAGAAAAAATGTGAATAAAATAGAAGAGAAACTAACATGTAGGAGTTGTAAATGGCATTGGAAAAAGAAGAACATTCAACTGAGATACTTGGTATGTTGGAATGGAATGTCATGGTCATTTTAAATTATGAGAAAAAGAGTAGCTTTGCTAATTATCCTATCTATGTGATCCAGATATCACATTATTTTAACCTTAGGGGTCTAATTCATGATCATTTGAGGTCCTAAGAAATCTTCTATTGCCAAAAATAGAGTGTGTTTGCCTTCTGTTTCTTTGCTTCTTCCATTTTGGTTTTTGGTGTGTTTGTGTGTTTGGAGGAATTTTTTTTGGTTTCCATGTCAAGTTGTTTTTGTACTTGGTAGGTTGGTTTTGGTGACATCACACTTTTATTTGCATCATTCATCTTATGAAGTGATTAGTTGCCTTGAAACCTGGTATGCAAGACTTCATCTTTTCAAGTTTATAGATTTTAATGATTGTCCATGTGGCATGTATGTTATGACATTATGAATATTTGTATGGATTTCCAAGTGGAAAGAATGTTATGACCAAGGAATTGTTTTATGTAGAGGACATTTTATCAAGTGGGGGAGAAGATAATTTAAATAGACATTCATCCAAGAAAATTTTGGATTAAGATATTCATTTTTGGGTCAAAAAATGAACGTGTACATGTAGTGGAATTTTGGTGGAAGTTTAGCAGACAGAAAGCGAATGGGTTTTGTCTATTTATTGAATAGTTTGGTGAATGAAAATGCCTATGTTGAAGATGAAACATCTGAGGAAGGTAAAAATACATCAAGATAAGACCATGTGTCAGTGTCCTGCCTATAAGGTAAAAATGGCATTCATTTTCAAATCTCTTGGTTGACTCTCTATTGGAAAAGACCAGAATTGTATTGTTTTGATTTACTTGTTTTGTAAGTAATTATGAGACTACCAAATTTTAGGTAGAGGTAAGAGAAAGTCCTATAAATGCATTATAATCATTTCCTCCATGTTTTTGTAATTTAATAAGCCCAATAGTGGAAAAAATAGATTGTAATCCATTGTGATTAAGTATATATTGAATCTTTATAGTATGTTATCCAATTATTTGATGAAATGTCTATGTCCATTGAACTATGTAAACACGTAAAACATAAGAGTTAATGGATGGACTTAAATGGTCCCCCCTCCTTGTACTTGCACCAAGTGGTATCAAATCAAGGTAGTGCCCTTGCAGTTATGAAAACTCCTCATTGTGTATGGTAGGCTATGAGAGAGAGGTCTACTAGTGGTTGAAAGTTGTATAAAATATTGATTAGGTGGTTTCAGGTGTGTGAAGTCATAAAAGAGTGTGAGGGAGTTTTTGAGAGACTTATTTTGGAGTCCATTTTATGTTAATAAACAAGATCTTTTTGATTCATTATAAGAGATGACATACAAGAGAAGGGAATGTGAGATGGGTGAGTTGACAAAGATGTTAAAATAGTTTCATACAGGGATAGACATGATAGGAAAGAATACACAAGGTGATGAAGGTGTAGCTGACTGTGATGCTGATGAGGAAGACTTGATGGTGGGTTTTTTGTCCTTACAAACATGGATAGATTCTTTAAATAGAGTCAAAGTAAGTGGAGGAAAAGTGACTAGCAAATGGAAGAGACTAGCTGAGGTTGTGGTGGAGAGAAAGGGTAAATCTCTTAATGCTATTTTATTATTTTGTGGAAATAAGAATCTAGAACAAATCATGACCTAGGTAGTTGAGATTTATTTTATGATTGAGATTATTATTGACCCCATGAGGGTGAAGGTTGAAAGACAATGATTGAGTGGAGTTGCAGCCACATTTTGGAAGGATCTCCAAGTGAGCATATAAAATAAGGGAAAGAGGAAAGTTTGAGTGGGAACACAAGGTTTCCAATATGTTGGGGCATTTCGTGCACCCAAAATTGTAGTTAGGATGGTTGAGTAAGATTCGTGTAAAGAGGCCTGAGAGTGTTGGTGAGAAGCATATTTCCAAAAGAGGCAATAAGGATGGGGAGCTATCATGTGATCAACCAAAGACTACTTTGAGAAGTAACATGACATGCATAGGTGCACAAAAGAGAAGGTTGTCTTGGAAGGCAACAAAGATAGGATTCTATATGTAGAGATTAGTTCTATTTTTTAGAATAATGGTGTGTATGAGAGTTTTGAGAATCCCGTAGGTGAATAAATCCTCATGAAATGGGATAAAGAGGTGATAAATTTTTCACTAGAAGTTAGAGACCCATTATGTGATGATGGACAAATAGTTGTGAAGACCCATGAGTGGGAAAATTCTAATTTTTACTTGGTTAGAGATGGCATTGAGCTTGTCAATTTTATTTTAGATGGTAGTAGGGTTGAAGACAACTAAGGCATGATATATGTTTATATGAATGAATATTGAATCCATGTAAAGTTACAGGTAGATTAAGAGAGAATCCAAGTAGAGTTGCAAGATTCCATGATGGAAGCTTTAGATAAGGTGATTTTTCAAGCTAGTGCACACACAAAGGATATAGTGAAAGTTTAACCATGTGATAGAGATGAAAACAAAGGTAAAAATAAGGAGAGGACATCTTTGGAGGTGGTTGATATGAATTTTTTGAGAACTCAATATGAGAGTGAAAATCATGAGAAACATGTTAGCATTAGTGAAGAGTCAGACAACATGCCTTTGGAGCATGATGAAGCAATTATTGAGGTGATTGAGGGAACTCTTATTTTATTTAATGTGTTTATGCATTATGCAGGTCTATCTATAGAGAGTGGCTAATAAAAGGACTATGTGGTGTAGTCTAACATGTTCAGTTATATGAGAGGTAGACTTAAGAAGTTGCAGTTTATGGAGAGTTGGTTGGTGATGTTGTTCTAACCATAGAGGAGTGTCTTCAAGCTAATGTGGAGACAAAAGAGGGCGATAGAGCATGGGAACACATTTTTTCTCAAAGAGATGTGTAGGTGAATGTTCATTGGCAGTGGTGTGTGGAAGAAGAATTATCCTAAGAATAACTAAAAATTGTCCTAGAGAGTCATCATAATGAAGGTGAAGGATATGAGAAGCCAAAACTTGATGTGGAACAATATTATAGCATGAAGATGGATGAATTGGGGTAGCTAAGTTTGAGATCAACTATAATATATGTTGAAGAACCTAATGTTTTAGGTATGGATAGCGAGTGTCTTGAGATCACCAATTTTAATAAGGAGTTGCTAATGTGTATGGAAACCTAAGCATGTGGTGGATAAACTAGATTTATAGCTAAGATGGAGATATTACTTGCTATAACAATGCAAATAGTGAAAGATGTGAAGGTAAGGACTATCCTTGAGGTGATTTTAGATGATATGGGTTATCATTTGGATGCCCAAGCATATGTTGTTTCATTTATGTTCAGATTGGGAGTGATAGCTAAGATTGCAACCATGAGTGAGCAACTAAAAGCAGTGGCATGTGATGTTTTAGGTGATCCAATAGTTGGTTGGACAAGGTATGAACAAATCCAAGTGAGACTTAGGTAGAGGTTAATGGATAATAGTGGGTTGTATCCCACATGGGAGAGTAAGGTGAATGACATAGCATCTTGGTCATGGTGGATGAATGAGAGTGGGTTTCAACCCACATGTGAGTTAAATGATAGATGGTTATGCCTTTGGTAGAGGAGGACAATCTATGATGGATAAAATCCCACAAAGGAGAGAGAGTATGGTGGGTGGTCAAATACCACAAGGAGTGAGAGAAAGAGTATAAATGTGAATAAAAGAGAAGAGAAACTGACATGTAGGAGTTAGAAATGGTGGAGGAAAAGGAAGAACATTTAGCTGAAATACTTGATATGTTGGAATGGGATGTTATGGTCACTTTGCCTCATGACTAAAAGAGTAGCTTTGCTACCTATCCTATCTCTATGAGCTATAACTCACATTATTTGAACCTCAAGTGTTTGATTTAGGAGCATCCATAGTCCTACATAATATTTCATCTCCAAAAATAGAGTGTGTTTGCTTTTCGATTATTTGCTTCTTCCATTTTGGTTTTTGGTGTGTTTATGTGTTTAGATGAAATTTCCTTGGGTTCCATGTCAGGTTATTCTTGTACTTGTTAGGTTGGTTTAGATGACATCACACTTGTACTTGCATCATTCATCTTATGAAGTGATCAATTGCTTTGCAACTTGGTATGCAAGACTTCAACTTTTCAAGTTTTGCATATATTAATGATTGTCCATATGACATGTATGTTATGACATGATGAATATTTGTATGGATGTCCAAGTGGAAAGAATGTTATGACCAAGACATTTTTTATGGAGAGGATGTTTTATCAAGTGGGGGAGAAGAGAATTTAAACAGACATTCAACCAAGAAAATGTCAGAGTAAGATATTCATTTTCAAGTCAAAAAAAATGAACATGTACAAGTGATGGAATTTTGGAGAAAGTTTAGCAAAAGTTTAATAGATAGAAATCAAGTGGGTTTTGTCTATTTATTAAACCATTTGGTGAATGAAAATGCTTCGAATGAAGATGAAACATCTGAGGAAGGTAAAAATATATTGGGAGAAGATCATGGGTCACTCTATTTGACTATAAGGCAAAAATGGCATTCATTTTTAAATATCTTGGTTGGCTTTCTGCTAGAAAAGACTATATAATTATATTTTTTTGATTTAATTGTTTTATAAGTGATTGTGATACTACCAATTTTCAGGTAGACATCTGATAAAATATTTTAGATGCATTATAATTGTTTCCTCTATGTTTTTTTAATTGGATAAGCCCAATAGTGGTAGAAACTAGATTGCAATCTATTGTGATTAAGTATATGAATGAATCTTTGTATTATGTTGTCCAATTATTTGATGAAATTTTTGTGTCTATTAAATTGTGTAAACCCCTAAAACATGATATTTAATGGCAGACCTTAAATGCCCCCCCTCCTCGTGCTTACACCACTGAGTCTCTTGTTATCTTTCAAGACAACCTCTTTCTCCTCATTCATACCCTTGTCTTTGCTACTTTTCAAAGTAGACTTGAGATGCTCACATGGAAAGTTCCCTCTTCTATTAACTTTCATGTCAATATTTTTATTCTATTCTCTCTCAAGCCTTAAGACATGAAGCTTCTTCAACTAATATATTTGTGTTCTTAGGTGCAAAACATGACCCATCAACTTGGAAACCACATGTTCCCATCTTCTTACCATCTACTTTCCTTTTCTTTATCCTTCTCTTGGAGATCTCTCCAATACACTATTACATGCCCACACAACTTCTTGCATGCAATCTTTGCTATCATGGGGTCTTCAATATTCTCCTCTTCAAAATAAATTTCTAACTCCACTACCCATTTCATGAACTTGGAATCTCTTTACCACAAAACAAAATAACATTGTTAGTGGGCTTACCTCTTCCTTAATCTTGACCTTTGTTGGTTTCTTTTTTTGGTTGAACTATCTTCCTTTGCTTGCTTGGACTCTCTCCCAAGTATCTAACCTTACTTGTATGGACAACAAGCCCATCATCATCTCTTATTCATCCTCTTCACTCACAACTACATCATCTCCATATTGTGTTGTCTCCATTATTTCCAATCTTGCTTGGAATTCTTTCAACATCTCTGTCAAGTCTTCTACCTATGGTGTTCTTCCTCCTTTCTATGCCATATATACTTAACAAGTTGCTATGTCTTTCAAAACTTGAAATAGACTCAAACAAGACCCTCTCAAACTTCCCAACCATATGCATGACTTATCTCACACTTGCAACAAACTTATCCTCTCTTCTATGCAATTTTTTTTTTCATAACTTGCAACTAGCTCAAATAAACTTATTTTCCACAACCTATAACTAATCATACAAGAGCCTCACACATTTAACCCAAAAAGGAAATACCTTGCTCTAATTCCAATTGATGCAAGAATAAGAGAGGGGGTCCACTTAAGAATTGCCTTTATCTTTGTGTTGCTTGGTTAATCACTGCTTTCATGGACACACATTAAACATATAACATAGACTTGACATTTAACATACATCCTCATTGAATTCTTATTCAAAATATCACAGTGGAATACACACTCACACTCTTAAACACACACTTACTTTCATAGGCTTAATACATTACATGAAGAAGATATAGACTCTCAATATAGTCCTTATTGGATTGAAAAATTCTCTATTTTGTTCTTGGAGAGTTCTGCTCCTCTCCAAATCATTTCCTCTCTAAACATTGAATTCACTATATAATGATAGTATCCCTCTAACATTCCTAGCTTCGTTGGGTGTCTCTTCAGCTTCTCTAGTCTCCATAAAACACATAAGAGTTTATAATCTTTTAGTTTCCATAACTTTGGGATTAAACACCAAATTGTCAGCAATAGCTCCTTCCACACATCATAAAAACAAAGACAATCACACGTAACTATCATAAAATAATTTAAGACCTTTAGAAAATCATTAAATCAACATGTAGACTAAATAATGAAGATAAAATGACATCTATAAATATCTACTACTCATGTGTATTACACTGAAAAATCAATTCTTATGGCTCTCGGATGCTCGAGTGATAATCTAGGTCGAATGACAATTGTCAAAACTTGTTGTGCATTAGCTTTGTTTCTCCAAATGAGATGAAATTTAATGCACATGTTATGATATTAATATTATATGACCCCACAAAATATCTCCTACAAGTTTTTCTCTATGTTGAAGAATCATCTTGCCAAATTTCTAAGACTTAAGAGTCAACATAAACTGATAGAAGCATATGCAATATCTTTACACTATTTTGTGGTAAAGGAATACTTTTGTAACATCATTCTCAATGGTTCAAAAGCTTACTCAAATAACACAAAACAAAAACTTAATCTAATATATTTTTGGTTAATACAAGATTTTCTTTCACCTTAGATGCTTTTGGATTAGCTTGAGTTATTATATAAAGATTCTATGAATTCAAGAGTCAATCCAAAATCAATAAATTACCACCTTTATTCATAATATGTTACATATGGCAATCTATAGGGAGTAACAATCAATTATTCTATCATCCAAGAGTATTTAAAAAAAAAAAAAAAAACAATTTGAAGCATTTTTGTTCATTATTTAGGGGTAACAATTTTGAGACTGATATTTACTATAAAAGAACATATACTTTAACATTTTTGCATTTTCTTGCCTATCATTTACATTGCAACACACATATAGTTTTCCAAATAACAAAAACATTGAATTGAACCAATATGTGGTTGAAAAAAGTACCTCAATAATTGGTGGTAGAGATGCCAAAGATGCCATATATTCTAAATATTCCAAAGATTGAAATAATTCTCTAAACACAACGTTATTTAATTTATGTTTCACAAGACTGGGTTACAACCATAACACTTATGGCCTGAAACCCTTATGGTTGTAAGGGTTACATCTATAACCTATTATAGTTGTAAACATTTAGTAACACTAACATATCATATTAGTGGTAACAAAACTATGTGCACAAAGCTTTAGGCCACTAGGTTGCATGTACATGCTACTTCGGTTCTTTCAAAAAGGGGGTTTTAATATTTTTAATAAAAAATATTATATATATATTTTTAGCGCACACACACACACACACATATATACACTAATATTTTATTTTTAAAAATTTTGATTCAATATTGCATTATTTTTAAAATTTTCTCCTTTCTAGCACACAAAATAAAAAATAAAATTGTAACATATATAACTTTAAAATAATTAATTTATACTAGATTGAGGTGAGCTTAACTTAATCATATATGTTTTTTCCAACTATAATACTTTTAATATTAAGATATATGCACACAACACAATTTTTAAAAAGTTGTATATATTTTTATTACAAAATTAATAAAAATTATATATTTATTTGAAAATTAAAAATGTATTATGTACTGAAATATTGTTATTTAATTATGCTCCCAAAAAATAGCATCTTAATAATTAAATTTCATCACATTAAATGTATGTGCAACTTGATCATTGAATGTACTTATTTACATAATAAATTCATATAATAATAATTATAATAATTAATTAATTAATTAATTAATTGTATATTTTTAAAATCATAGAAATATTTTATATTTAAAATTTAAAATTTTATGTATTTACACCATTACAAAATTTTAAATAAATATATTATAAATATCATCACTACATAAAATCTCATTTTGAAGCAGTTCTGTAGTGGTAGCTCCAATACCTGGATTTGTATTGGAGTCTCCCAATACGGTAAATACAGACAAAAATGGAATTTATGTAGGGGGAGCTTAGATCTGCCAGTGAGAACAATACAAGTGTCTAGATTTGAGGCTACATTAAAGGCAGGTCTAACAAGGGCTTCACTAGGGAGTCCTAAGGAGCACAACAACAAAGATCCCATGGTAATGGAGGTGTCATATGTTTGCCTCATATGTGGATGCAACTTCAAGAAAAGTAAGGGATAAATATTTAGCACCAACAATAGTAAATCCTGTTATTCATTTTGAAAATAGAGCTTTGGAAGTGATTGTGGGTATGGAAGAACACTTATCCAATTTCAGAATGATTTGCAAATTTGAGGGTTTATGGCCTTCTCTTCGAGATCTCCATGCTTGGATTACAGATAATTAGAAACCTCTTATAGATGGTAAAATTGCCATTCGCCCCTGTGTAAAAGGTATTTTCATTGTTATTTTTGATTCTATAACTGAAAAAGATCTTATTTTCTCACATTCATGGGTTTGGGAGAATCATTGGCTGGTGTACAAACCCTAGTAATCCAGTTTTAACTCCCATATCGAAATACTTAATATAAAACCTGTCTAGATCCGTTTGCCAAAACTTCCCCTATAGTTTTGGAATGTGGGGTTTTTTAAAGTTATTGGTAATGTTGTTGGAAAGTTTTGGTGTCCGGATTCAATGGCTATTGAATAAGGGCATTCCACCTATGCCAGATTGCTTGTCTATGTTGATCTCTCCAAAGAACTTCCAGCTTAGGTGGAGTTGGTTGTGAGAAACAAATCATGGGTTCAGTCGATAGATTATGAGGGCCTACCTTTTAGATGGCACATATGTTTCCTCACGGGACATCTTATAAATGATTGTCCTAGCATGAAACATAAGAGAGGAAATAATTGGTGGGTAGATGTAGAGGTAGAGCATTTGATAGTAGAAAGAAATATAAATTTAGGGGAAGATGAACCAGAAATGATTCTAGAAGCACTAGTTGAGCTTTTGGTCAAGGGTGCGTAGTCTGAGGTCACAGATCTCGATGGAAAAGTGACCCTAGATTTAGAATTGCAAAAGAATGAGTGGATTTTAGCATCAAATTTTGAAACTCATATAGAGAAAAGTGTACTCAAAAGTCCTTAGCATGCCTTCAAGGGAAGGATTAACAGAAGTTCTTCCGAATTAAATTCTAGAGATAACTTTGGATTTATCCATCCCCATATTGCCAAATAGAGAGGAGGGGAATGGGTGGAAGATTGTGAAAGGGAAGAAAGGAATAGGTAAAAAGGATCCGAATTCATTAATTATGTCTCTCAGAGCTCAAATAGAAAATTGAAAAAAGAGAGTCTCTATTCATTTTATTTTTGTTACAGTAGTTATTGTATGATCTAGCTTGTTTGCCACTACTATTTTTTGCAATTTTGAGTTTGAGGGTTTGTTCCGTAAAATCCCTCTGTTGGTTGTTCTTGGGTTGCTTTTGGGCTGGTTGTAGCCCTTAGGTTGTCTTGCTTTTTTTTTTCTATATATATATATATATATATATATATATATTTCTATTTTTTGTGGTTTCTAGGCATTGTTAAGCACTGTCTTGTTTGGATTGTCTTCTAGGTCTGGGGTCTCTAGTTCAAACCCCCACAACTAACCCCCCGCTCCCCTGCGCCTGCCCCCAGCACCGTCCTCACCATCCTTAATTAAAAAAAATCTCATTTTGAAAAAAGAGATGTCCATTTACTATATAAATATGCTATATTACTATAGTTTTACCCTAAAATATGGAGGGGACCATAGTCCAAACATTGAAGCACAAAACCCCAATGTAAAGAACTCTCAAGATATACAACAAACTAGTGAAGAAGTGTCTCAAGCCATTAAATTAAAAAATAGGTCAACAAATCTTATTTCTATTGTTGGGAAAAGAAAGCAAGAAAGTGATTTATAAGTACATAATTTGTGAATGTATAGTGTTATAGTGGCGAAAGTGTAAGTGGAGAAAGTAGTCTTGGGAGGTGGAACATCTTTGAATGTTTATCAATCATTAGGACAACTCCCTTTCTATTGTTAACAAGGTTTTAAAAATTTACCTCACAAAAACTTCTTAAGAAAGGACTAAAAATGATAAAACTATAACAAAGATCATTGCAGATCGCAACATTGCTTTACTTTTTCTAACCACCCTCCTTGTTAATGAGGGATCATGAAGTAACCCTTTATAAAAAATAACTATGGACATTTTAAATATGCAACCTGGTCCCTATTATACTTTTTCTAACCACCCTTCTTGTTGAGGAGGGGTCAACGGACAATGGTCATAAGAAATTTTCCATATTACTTACCATTTCACCCTAATCCCTCTAAATTATAAAACTGAAAAAGTTGAGAAAAAAACTAAAGAACAAATTAATTGAGAATCCATACATGATGAGTTACACCCCATGAAGCGAATGAGGGGGATAAACCTGAGAATAGATTTAGAGAAGGGAGAAAATCCATGAAAGTCGAGCTATAATATTATATAAAATAAGAGGCAGATAACTCACACTTGAGGTGCCATCTATGGTAGAGACTTTTTCCTGACCACCCATCAAGAATCTCAAGACAAGTGGCTTCTATTTTCTTAAAAAAAATCTCATTTTGAAAAAAGAGATGTCCATTTACTATATAAATATGTTATATTACTATAGTTTCACCCTAAAATATGGAGGGGAGCATGGTCCAAACATTGAAGCACAAAACCCCAATGTAAAGAACTCTCGAGATATACAACAAACTAGTGAGGAAGTGTCTCAAGCCATTAAATTAAAAAATAGGTCAACAAATCTTATTTCTATTGTTGGGCAAAGAAAGCAAGAAAGTGATTTATAGGTACATAATTTGTGAATTTATAGTGTTATAGTGGCGAAAGTGTAAGTGGGGAAAGTGGTCTTGGGAGGTTGAACATCTAATGTTCATCAGTCATTAGGACAACTCCCTTTCTATTGTTAACAAGGTTTTAAAAATGTACCTCACAAAAACTTCTTAAGAAAAGACTAAAAATGATAAAACTATAACAAAGATCGTTGTAGATCGCAGTATTGCTTTACTTTTTCTAACCACCCTCCTTGTTAATGAGGGATCATGAAGTAACCCTATATAAAAAATAACTATGGACATTTTAAATATGCAACCTGGTCCTATTATACTTTTTCTAACCACCCTCCTTGTTGAGGAGGGGTCAAGGGAAAATGGTCATAAGAAATTTTCCATATTACTTACAATTTCACTCTAATCCCTCTAAATTTTAAAACTGAAAAAGTTGAGAAAAAAAACTTAAGAACAAATTAATTGAGAATCCGTACATGATGAGTTACACCCCATGAAGCGAATGGGGAGGATAAACCTGAGATTAGATTCAGAGAAGGGAGAAAAGCCATGAAAGTCGAGCTATAATATTATATAAAATAAGAGGCAGATAACTCACACTTGAGGTGCCATCTATGGCAGAGACTTTTTCCTGACCACCCATCAAGAATCTCAAGACAGGTGGCTTCTATTTTCTCAAAAAAATCTTCAAATTATCTCCTAACACTGACTCTCCAACCTATCTTCCTATTTTCCTATGAATATCTGCTCCTGCAAAAATATATACTTTTATTTCCTAACAAATATTCACAAGTTTTGTTGCCTGCAAACCGAAGCAATCTGTGCTCTGATGACCAAATCAATTTTCCCTGTGTTTCCTGGAACAACCCCTGCGTCATCAACTCCTGCTGCTTTTCTTCTTGATTGACTAAAACATTAAAAAATAACAATAATTGCCAGAGGAATGGCAATGTGTAGAGCAATAAATTTCAACGTTTCTGTCTTACTCTGAGAAATGAATTATTCTATATAAATATAAATATGGAAGTTTTTTACAGTTAATAATTAACGATAAACATATACTTTAGCAGAAAAGATACACTTATATCCTTAGGTTTCACCTATTTTCCACCAAACACCAAAAAAAAAAAAAAAAGAAACAAATATTGGAAAGCATCCAATGTTGTGGCCTGCCAGTCGATTCCAACATTCTTTGTGTTTTATTGTAGTGCTGCTACCTATTCGGTGTATTCTCAAAATAAACCAAAAAAACCTGCCAATTGAGAATTATGGCTTTCTGATAATGCTATAAGAAATATAGATAATTTTGGAAAGCATCCATTGTCACATATCTTATCGGAGGTGGTGCTGGCTGTTTGGGTATATATCATTATTTTATATCTTCATCGTCTGTGTGGCTTTTCGCTTTGGCTTAATGATAATGCTATAAGAAATATAGATAATTTTGGAAAGCATCCATTGTCACATATCTTATCGGAGGTGCTGCTGGCTGGTTGGGTATATATCATTATTTTATATCTTCATCGTCTGTGTGGCTTTTCGCTTTGGCTTAATGATTTGTATTATACAGTTTAATTTTAATGAAAAATTGATAGAAACGGGAATACTTGTTACGTTTTCCATGTTTTAGGGTTTTGTTTCATCTTGCTGTCACATCGCCATTGTTTACTCGGCTTTGCATGGTTTTTATTAGCCGTGATTAATATTAATTAGTTTATAATTCAGAAATTTGTCATTTGAGTGGCTTTTTTATTTAATGAATTTCTTATAGGAGCTTGCCTCATTAAATCTAGATTATTCTAGAAGTGGGAGTAATGGTATTAAAAGAAAGCATGCATGTTTGTATCAAAATTATTTTACGAGGTAGTGTACTCTTTTCTTATGATAATTTTTCTGATATTTTGTTATATATTTTTGAGTTTGAAAAAGCTTGTTAGTGGTTTAAAATGTACACAGTTATTATCTATTTCATGTAACGAACATCTTTTGAATTTATGCTAAAAAGTTGGGTTCAGTCGCAATGGTAATCCCATGGTGCTAAGCTTATTGGGGTGCAAAACTCAACCAAGGGCTTTTTCCTTTTTTAGGTTTGTTGTTCAAGAACAATGTGTTGCCATAATTAAACATGGTCCCATGTACATTAGGTGCTCTTTACTAGTCTTCTTCCCTTGGACTTGAGACTTTTTTGTCTATCATAAAGCCTAAATTACGATACCAATGTGAGTGGAATTTTCTAGCCTACCTATGCCTTTGTAACCATTCATGGAGAAGCTTCCCAAACCCTTGGGTCATTTTGTTTGTTTCAAATCTTATTGGTTTTATGCCACTAAACCCCATAGATGAGTCCTTTGGGAAACCATAGATATTCAAATAAGCTAGAAATAGTTCACCCAATGGGTGATGTACATCAACTTACCCAACACTTGTTTTTGTTATTAGTTGGTTGAGCACAAGATAAGAGACTGTTATCTCATGGCCACTTCTAACCCTTCGGTGAATGCCATGGATGAGATTTAAGCAAACCGCAAGAGGGGACTAATGATGGTTGGGAAGTTGTGGGGTGATATACTGTACTAAGAAATCCCCCACTGCAAACCCTAAGCTACTCATGGTTGCAGTCGTTGTGAAACCATGACTAATGGCTCAAGCACCAATTACTTAGGCCCATTAAGCTAACCATAAGTCATTTATGTCAAGTACTTTGCAATAAGTTAATATTGTGTTTAAATCGCAAGAGTCATGTCTCTCAGATTTTTCTTTAGCTCACTAGGGATTTTGACTCTGACATTCTTTGTTATGGAAAACATTTCTTCCTCATCAGCCCCATGACCTATGAAAACCCATCTCTCATCAACAAAAAGAAATGTTAAGTTCGTGCAACCCTCCCCAAGGAGAGAGAAAAGGAGTATGTGCAATAGGAGCGGTGACCAGTATAACTTGCAAATTTTTTTGCCAAAAGTCAACAACAAAAGTATGTGATTAATAACTTTGTGACACTTAAGGGCCATGATGGTGAGACAAAGAAACATGAAAATTACACATGAATATTTTTTCATGGAATGTACGTGGTTTAACTAACTAGACCTACAAGTACATGGTTATGACCAATTGTTAGTAATTCTCTAAAATGCATATTTTATGTTTGAAAGAAGTCAAGATTACTAGTTTCCCATTACAAATGATCATTAACATGATTTTTATTGATGCTACTTGTCACATGCCTAGCCATGACATGGGATGTGGTAGAGATATCACTTTAATAACACTACTTTTTCCCTCGTTTGTAACAGACTAAAGAATGGACATGTCTAATTGTGCCATTTGGATGGTTCCATATTTTGATAGAGAGTCCCTTGGCCTAGTTAACATATATGCCTCCAACGACACCATTATAAGAGAAACACTTTGAAAATGGTTAATGACTGCACTTTTCATGGAAAACTAGATAATTTTGGGGATTTTAATATTATTGAGTCTACATAAGACAAAGAGGGGGTCTTGAACATGAGATGGTATGTTAGTGAAAGACTAGCCTATTTTTACATGATTAATAAGTTAGTGTTATATGATCCCAAACACCACTAAAAATTCTCTCTTGTTACCCATTGGTTTACTTGGTCGAATTTTCATCAAGGAACATATAGGGTGCTCAAGAGACTTGACATAGAGCTTCTTACTGATAAAAATGATTTTACTTTTGCATAGTTCTTTGATAGGCTGACTTTAATGTGTTCACTGATATTATTTTATCAGATCATCAACCCATTAAGTGGTATACCCCATCGACTAAGGTTCATAATAACTGATTAGATACCTCAACATCTCACACTTGTTATATGATCAAACACTTATGCAGCTATTAGGCAGGTTTGCAACCTTGTCCCATGCCCTTCTGGTGAAAAAGGTTGGATGGACTAGGGGGATATTTTCATTGTTTGCACTACCACTTTCCTAAGAGCATTTGGAAAATAATTGGCTATGTTTAGGAAATGGGCTAAAATTTCTCATATCCAAGATTTCAATAGGGTGTTCCAAGGGTTGTAACTTTCACCACTCAATACTTTCGTAAAAGCCCAAATAGTTTAGTTACACCAAAAAATCAAGCTAGCTGAGATGCTTCAATCTTGTGATTCTAAAATGCAATGGCTTAAGGTTGTGGATATAGTGTCTAAATATTTATTTCAAAACTAAGAGCTTGACACTATGTTCTAATAATTAAGGTGCTTAAGGAGGCTAGGGATCAACTCACTCATCTTATAGACATCCTACAAACATTTTTTAACCACTACAAGCAAGTGTTTCAAGCTCAAGCTTCTAATGATGGAAGAGAAGTTACTCTATAGAAATGTATATGTATCATTCCCTATAGGCTTCCCCTATCCAAAAAATGGCTTATGATAGGCCCCTATTTGTTGATGAGTTTCAAAATTACATGAATTGTATGGCTCATGGTACATACCTAGGAATCGATGCCTTTCCTGGTGAGTTCTATCAAAACTTTTAGGATTTTGTTGGGCCAAATTTACACAAAGTCTAACTTGAAGCCATATGACCAAAGGTTCCCTCAAAAGGTCATTATTAAAGGAAACATTAAGCTCATCCCCAAAGCTAGAGATCATGAGATCATCACTAATTTGAGACCCATCACTCTTATCAATGTATCTTAAATTTTCATTGTCAAAGCTCTTACCTTACGAATTAGGCTTCTTCTACCCTTAGTAGTCAGACCTGAACAAACAAGCTTCATCCAACACTGATATATTTTTAACAATATTATTGATATCTAGGAGGGGATGGAATGGGCTCGCACATTCCAACAAAAATATCTCTTTGTTAAATTAATTTTGAGAAAGCTTATGACATGATTGAATAGCCTTTTAGTTATTCTATGTTACAAGATTTTGAATTTGGACCCATAGTTTTGTAGTCTATCTAGACCCTTTTAGAGATGCCTCTGCTTGCCTCACAATTAATGGGCATCAATCTAAGACTTTTATCTTGTTTAGATCTATTAGACATGATGTCCCTTAGCCCATTCACTTTAAGTTTGCATTGTAGAAGGTTTTTGGTACTTGTTTGGGGACTATGCTTCCAGAGGCATGGTGAAGGAAATCTCTCTTCCTCATTCCCTCAAGACTATCTCAAGGATTTTTTTTGATGTTTCACTTCTCAAAACTCTTTAATAGGAGAAGGTGGTCAAGAATACTATGGAATTTATATAAATTTATGCTTAGCTTCATGTTATAATGTCCAATGGTCTAAGACATAATGTTACAGATAATATTTTGACCTTAATCCAAGCTTGTTTGATGCCTATAATTGGAAATGGATTTCTCATGGTGATATGTTTGAATTCCTCAGGATTGCCTTTATCATCTAGACCTATCAAGTGGAGTTGTGGAAATATGTTGTTCAAAGGGTTGAGAAAAATCTCTCATACTAGATAATAAAATGTTTATCCTTTGTAAGATAGTTTCAAATATGCTCCAAGGTGTTAGCAACAACTCACGTGTAATACTCTTCCTATTGGAATCCCTCAAAGGCTGCCTAAAAAAAGTTGGAGAAGTTGATTAGATGTTTCATTTGGGCATAATTTTAAGGCAAAAATTGCTTTTAAAGTGTGGCTTGGGCAAATTATTATAGTCTCATAGATGGTAGTGGTTTTGGGCTTATTTACATTTATAAATAAGGGATTTACCTCTATGTCAAATGAATTTGTCAGGCCGTTGAAGTCAAAGAAGCTTGGAAGATTCTTATTTAAGGCAATTAATCTAGATTGTGAGAGTCCTTATGGAAGAATGGTATGGAGAGGACTTTGGTTTCATAAAAAAATTATTGTTGTTGTTGACATCAAAACTACATGCACTTTCATTGTGAAAAGCATATGGAAGGACTGGGATGTGATCAAACCTTGGCTTGTTTCAAAAGAGGATCAATTCAAGACTAGGTTATCTATTAACTCTCATTATTTATGGTGGTCTTTGGTTATAATTCATAATGGGAATCCTCTCATTGAAGCTTCTAGGGCAAGTCTCTCAATTTTTTGTAAAGTTATTCACACTATTGATAATATTTTTATATAAAGGATTTAGATTTTAGCCTTCTTGGCTTGATCTCAAAACCAATTATGGTCTCAAAAATTAGGACTTTGAGTCTTAAGTTAAAATTTAAATGTTTTCCCTGAGTATGTTTTACATAAAATTTGCCTTAAAGCTCTCCTTTGATGGTGGACGGATTAGAATTGGAGTGTCTCTACTTCTCTACTTTGGTACAAACCCCAAATTGATTATCAATGGCTTGCCCCCATTTTTGTTGCTTGGGAGATTCTCAATAAATAGTTGAACATTAACAACTCTTATTTTTTTGAAGTAGAAGATTCTAAAAAATTTGGTTTGTAGTGGTTGATCCCAAAGGGATCTTTTTTCCTCATGTATTATCTACCAAGGGATCCAACTGGAGATATATTACTTCCTATGGGGATTTTTATTCCCAAATATCATGCATGTGGCCGAATGGAGTCTATCAAGCACATTTTTTGGTTTTGTGTGAGGGATCAACAAGCTTGGTAGTGAATCCACTCCTTCGTTAATCCATTAAAATTAGAACCATTCTCTTGGCACACAGTCCTTCATGGATAATTTTCTATGCTCCACGTAAAGTTCAAGAAAATCTAGCATATTTTTTGCATTGAGTTTCTTTTCCAACTTTGAAAATATATAAACTAGGTTGTATTTATAAATAAATAACATATTGACATGAATTATTCTATAGATAACATTATTATTTATTTACATAATGTCATTCTACAAATCCAAGTTCAAGCAGAGAAGGTTGTGCTTACGAAAGAACACCTCCACATCCTCATTATCCATCAGGGAAATGCCCCATGTATTGTTATCAAAATGCTTCTTGATTCTCTAATAAGGCACATGGATGGGACAAAGCAGAGTGAGACATAAATTGTGAAATTTCTTTGCATTTTCCATGCCTCCTCCCTGTCAAAGGCTCTTGCCCTCTTGATGCCATGGGTGGTGGCCATCACCCCAAGTTGGTTATGGATCTATTGGATTTGGTAGGATGTGATGGCTAGGATAAAATGCCATGTTTGGCTTTGGCTATATCATCTGCTTGTCCCTAAATAGAGGAAGAAAAGGAAGAAAATATAAAATAAGATGGCTAGGAGCATGTACCTAACACTTATGGTATTAGTTGGGGAGATAAACCTGATTATCTACCATTGCCTCTTCCTCTTCCTCCCTCATTGGGGTTGCTTGCATCATTTACCTAGGTCTTTATTCTTTAGTTTTATAATTTATCATTTTTTCTAAGTGCTAGGGGCATGTGCAAGCTATAATCATATAACCCTTCTTTTTTGTTGCCCTTGGGTCTTGATATTGTGAACCTTTGTGATGAGATCTTAATGTTGATCCAATTATAATTATTATAATTTCTACGCATGTATGATTTGATACCATACACCATTTTGATCGAGTATGCATTATATATATACATGTTTTCAATCCAAAAAATATATATAAATCTATTTGGCACCAAATAAATAGTGTCATATGTTTAGAGTAAAGTAATCTTATTGGTTGAAAATCAACAATGAACTCTCTACCATGATTCTTAATTAATTTGGACACATCATTAAACTAAATTGGAGAGGCTCTAACAGTATTGGTATTGGCCTACTCTATAAGTGCAAGTCCAAAAATAATTTACAAAAATAAATAAATTTCATTTATAACAATTAAAATAATCCTCGATATTTTTTAGCCTCTTATAGGCGCAACATACATCCATGGGGAATCATTCTTCAGGACATGATAAATATCATGTAAGTGTACGAATGGGATTATTATTTTTTGTTGAAAAGTGCACTTTTATTAATAATACAATATAAAAAATAATCCTGATCATACAAAAAATGGTGGAAAATTTGCACCTTAAAATGAAAAATACACATCAAGGCAAGCCTTGAGAGAGAAGTTAAATCACATCATTAAAAAATAAGTTGTATTGAAAAATGCATAAATGTTGTTCAACTAAAAAAAGATACAAAATAGAGCAGAAAAAAATAAATCCCAAGCCTATAAGGCAGCAACAAAGGTGGAGGATGGGGACTATCCAACTTCCCCCATGGCCACTAGTTCCTAGAGGATCTGCAATGTTAGGTACATTCTCCCACCCATCTATTTGTTTCTTTTCTTTAATATCCTTAGCTTATCAAGAGGGGGAGATAACAAAAATTATGGGGGAAAATTGCCTTGAGGAGGATCCCCCCAACCGTTACCACCACTATGCCCAAGCCGATCAAAAATGTCTCCCCATTAGGGAGGTGATAGTCACCAAGGGTGAGTATACAAACTCCCCCTAGTTCTCGATCATCAAAAATAAAATCCTTGACCCCAACCCTAAGAAGGAGACTAGTGGTGCATGAGATCCAGAGGCTCATGACTAGCAACACACATAACACTCCCCTAGTGGTCCAAAAGGGTTTGGAGGTGTGCCACCTCTAGGTGAACTTTATCCAATTAAACTTGAATCTGAAGCAAAACATGGAAATGATAGAAACTTTGTTAGTCACCAAGAAAATCCTTTCCATAGCTTCATTATTAAAAATACCATAGTTTATAGATTTCCATGTATATGAAAATGAATATCAACATGAAAAAACTACCAAAAATGTTGTATCTTGTAGATAACATGACCAAGTTTTCTTTTTCAAATTAAAATAATATTACTCAATACAAGTGATTGTAATCCAAATTAATAGTCATGAGGTTAATATAATAATAAAGTAATAAAAAAATATAAATGAATAAGGAAATTTCATACATATAAGCTCATCATTTTTCTCTAAGAATATTCTATGATCTATAGAAATAAAGTAAAATAGGTTTTAATATAATAATAAAGTAAAACAAATCTAAATAAATCAGGGAAGTTTATACATAAAAGCTCGACATCTTTCTTGTAACAATGTTGTATGAGCTATATATAAAAATTAAAATTAAGATTGAACTCAATTATCTAATAATTTTCATCCTTGCTATAATTAAAAACATTATTGTAGGCCTATGATCCCTCTTTTTATCCTCAAAAAATAAGAGCACTAAATGTCTTATCCAATTGGAAAGATGTAAAGGAAGAGGTATTAATGCATAAATAATAAAATGAAAAATTAAAGTCCTCAAGATTAATTAATTTGATGTTTTCAATTGAAAATCATATCTCTACTAATTATATATATTTTTTTATATTGCTATTCGTAAAAAAAATTGAGTGAAAAGAATTGCACTCATAAGCATCATATCGGTCTCTAAGACTAAGAAACAACTAAGTACTTAAAAAAAATTCAAATACAATATTAGAAACATAAAATGTCTTTCCAATTAAAAAAAGATAACATAACCAAAGAAACATAATAAAGAGTACATGGGACACCAAAGCAGCAAATCAAAATACTAAGCCACACGAGAAATAAACAAAGGTGGCAATGGTAGAAGATCATTTGGCTTGTCATCCCAAGATATTACCACTGATAAATGTGTCTATAGTATCAAGTACCATCTCCCACGCATTTTTAGACTTAACTTTATTTTATTCTTTCATTGTGTCTTGTTGATAAGGTTAAATAACAAGAGCCAAGGGAGGGAACTTCCCTTGCTAGTGAGATCCTTATCCAATAGAGTTTGGAAAAGTAAAACCACCACAAACACTATGAGAAGACAAGGGACACTGTTAATGTAGGGAAGCACTTTGGCATCTACTACACAACTTATGTTTTTTGCATGCACCAAATAAACAACTGTCAAAGGTGATCATTGGTGAGGTGAGTTTGGAGGAACCCGAATGAGAGTACTTAGGGCACTCCATTAGTGGTCCAATAAGGTTTGGAGGCAATCCACCTCTAGTTAAACTTTCTTTCCCTACACTTTAATATGTAATATCATATTGAATATGACGTTAACTCTATTAATAATGGAAAAACTATCATTTATAGTAATATGAATGAAAATCGTATTGTTTAGTGAAAAAGGATTTTATGAAAAAAAATATTCCATATTTGGTTACATTATATTATGTAAATATCATTTCCAAATCCCCTAACAAATCCAATTTTTGAAAAAATAAATTTGGAAGAAATGGTTGAAAGAAGATGTGATTCCATCTCCTAGTAGAATGAGCATGCTTGTAGAATCATAAAATATACTTGAGATATTCTAGGTGTTGGCAAACTAAACATAGAGGGTGTGTTACACCTTAATGAATGAGAAGACATCTCAGAGGTACACCTTAGTGAATGATGCACTAAATGAAGTGATATTTTTTGGGCTCAATAATAGTACTCCATATTCTGACAAACATATGTTTCCATACTCAAAAGAATTGAATTTGTAACAGGCATTCAAAGTATCCACTTGAATGTGTTATGGAGAAAGGAGTTGATAGCCAAGCTAGGGTTTGTATAAGAGGAAGGGGGTCCAATAGACCACTTCCACTCCATTCACCATTTTTTAGGTGCTTGAACTCCAATTTTATGACGGTGTTCATCCAATATATTATTTTTCACCACAACAATTGAGGAATGATCACTATTCAAAAGTTCAAATTTTTCCCAAAGAGTGGAATAAGGAATCTAGTCTTGTGAATTCTTATAAAACAAATCTAAAATAACCTTTATGTCCTTTGTAAACAATTGTAGGGTTTTAACCCAAGGGACCATGGAAAAGTGGACACCATAGTAGTAAAGGACTAGAAACCACCATAGAGAATGTGAACTCAGAGATAGCCCATTTCTAAAAGTATTACCATCCTATTTTAAGAGGGGTTTGAGTAGCTCTTGTGATTTATAGATACTCTAGGCTACAAATGAACCTAATGATATTTTATAGGAACCTAAGTAAGCAACAAATACTATAGGTTTTAGAACCCTTCAAATGTTTTTCCCCATAGGAACCTTTAGTGATGTAATTCCTAACGATACTTTTTTAGGCTTCATCTCCTTCTTGGGATCAAATAAACCTTTTGACACATAGGTCAGTACCTTGGATTTTGACATCTAGAAGGCCATACCCTCTTATTTCTTTAGATTTGTATAAAATATCTAATTCCAACCTATGAAAACCATTGGAACCTTCAAAGTTCACCTCAATAAAGTCTTCTAAAATAATTTCAAGTTTAGCACAAAACACCTTGGAGGGAGCCCAACATGAAGAATAATACACATGGGTTGCTACTATAGCTTTAGAACAAACATTAAAATTACCTACTAGGGGAAGAAGACTAGTGACCCAATACACCATCTTATTCTCACTTTTGAACTACATAATTCCATAGATCAGAAGTAAAAGCTTGGAAAGTGAAAGGAATGCTTAAGAACTTAAATTGATCTCCAGGTGAATCCAATGCCATTTATACTTTTATAACTAGACTACTAAGGGAGAGTTATACTACTTGTAGCACTCTATTTTATTCCATTGAATATAAGATAGTCCAAAAGTGATAAAATATATATATCCAAGCATTCCATGGAATTGGTGATGGAATAATCTTCCTTAGTGAGAGTGAGAAACGAATAGTCAACAAAGTGAACATTTGCCATATGATTATGAGACCATGAGAGGGAAATACATTTAACCAAACCTATAGAAGTGTAATCAGCTAATAGATAATTGAATCTTTCAACAACCAACACATATAGGGAGGGGGAAAAGGGGAGACTTTGTCTAATAGATTTGAACAAACCAAATCATTCAAATTGATCTCCATTAATGGTGATACAAGCACCAGTGACCTGAAATAATATATTAACTATTTTCAAAAATCTTATCCCAAACCTTAGACCCTACAACATGACCAAGATAAAGGTCCATCCAATTTTATCATATTCTTTCTCAAAATCAATTTGATGAACAAAGCCCTTTGTTGAAAGGGAAGAGCCCATTCCATCCCTTCCATAACTACAATAATATTTTATAAGATATATCTATAATGAATAAAACCAGTTTGCTCATGGTTGATAATGAGAGGCATCATATATCTAACCCTAAGAGTAAGTGCTTTAACAATAAGCTTATATGACACATTTAGAAGGGTTATTGGCCCTTAATTAGTAATGATCTATGGATCCCCATGTTTGGGTATGAATTTGATGTTACCTTGATTAATGTGTTTTCTAAGAGAGTTGGTCTACACAACCTCAAGATAAAATTGGTGGAAGTCTGGAAACTCTACTATTTTTAACCAACGACATTATTTCATAGAAGTCTTTGCCTTTTGATCCATCTTATCCCAATATTCTACCTTCATACATGCAGGTTTTGTTTTTGATACAATAACCCATTGGTCTTTGTCCACAAAAAGGTCCTCCATCTTGAGTTTCCATAATTCAAAATGTTGGCCAATGAATTTTTTGATCTTTATTCTTGTGCTTCCTGTCATTTTCATTTGCATGAAGATTCTCACATGTGGAGTTCCCTCTCAAGAAATAATTTATCATAGGGAAAATGAAACTAACTCTTCAAACAAAGCTAAATCCTAGTTCTAATACCAAATGGAGAGAAAAATAGACCAATACATTAATGCAAGAGAAGTAATGCTTACAAAATATAAGGGTACAATAGAAAGTAAAAATAACACACACATAATACACAATATTTTCACCTAGGAAAACCTTTTCGAGAAAAAACCCAATACAATAACATTTTTATTTAAATTATAATAGCTCTATCATTTACAATACAATAATGTACTTCACTATTCTGCTTTATCCTAATGCATGTGTTAGTATTTGTAGGCACATTAATATATAACTGTCCAAGTGGTATTACAATACAATAGGTATCAAAATCATGGGTTATATAAACTTGGGTTAAAACTACCCAAAAACACTCATACATAGTCTAGACGAGTTTAAATCTTATAGTGTAAAACGCATTACCAATATGGAATCCATGGCCCACTTTGTACAAGAGATATAAACTTCTTAACTTTGATATGCCATCCATCGTATGTATTAAATAGCTTATGCCTAATATTATGATGCATAAGTTGGGTCTTCAACCACTGGTGGTTGGGTAGAAAGACTAGCGTTTGAATTTTGCTACATCCTTCAAACATTAATCTCCTAGGATTCTCTACAAAATTCTTACCCTATTTTCATTGGTTACTTGTAAGTTGAACAACCATTAGGGGTTGAATTCCTCACCTTAAACTTGGTTTTTTTTTTCCCTAAACCATATATAGAAGACTAAGCTCGAGCCTAAGCTTTCTTATTTTTTGTGAGGTTTAGCTTATCAAGGGTTTCCATTGGGTGAATGGCTTCACCACATTGGGATTTCTTACCCAAATTGATCTTTCTATAATAGGCCAGAGACCTTCAAACATTTTTTTAGACTTTCCTTTGAACCTAGTGTGCTTGGAAGTGGATTCACATATTGTTTTTTCAATTTCTATCCAAAGTCCATTCCTTGGAGGGTTGCTTTGTTTGGAGATTTTGTACAATGGTTGAATAATGTTCCTTTCATTTGGAATTTCTTCAGAGCTATTATTATTTTTCAGCTCTTGAAGTCTAGAAACTCTACTATTTTTAATAATGATATTATTTCATAGCAGTTTTTAACTAATCGAAGAAAAAAAAATGTGATCATCTATGTATTCTTTCAAATCTAAATGGAAGTTAATTTTTTTTTTTTTGGAGTTTCAACACATACAAGATGTTTAACCATTAGAAGAGTGCTCCTTATACTATAAACAAATTCTTGTCAAATATCTAACAACAAGACTTTCCTCTACTAACATTGTAGTGGCAAAAAAACATTCTTATAACCAATTCTCTACACCTGCCCCCAATTAAAAAAAGTTAGTGGAAGTGGTGAAGTCTACATATTTATAGAAAAACCATTATTAGACCTTGAGAGTGAACATCATCAATATATAATGTTGTAAATGAAGATGTGATCATTCCCCCTCCAAATATTTAAAATAATCAAGATAACTGAATAACGGGGAACCCTCCACTTACGCCACTCTCCCACCTTGGAATGACCCGCCTCTTCCTCTTTGAGATATCGTTGTTTATACCTGACTTTATTTTGTGATATTTTATGTATGGTTTGGCTTCACAAGTACATATATTTAGACTTTTTAACCCTAAAAACCACCACCTTTTATTAGAAACCATCTATATAGTTTATAGCTACTAATTTTTTTTCTCAATATCTATGATATGAGATTTCCAAGAAACAAAATTCTCAATCGGTCGTTCTGTGGATCTATTGAGCCGCACAAATGAGACATACCCAAACAGCCAGCAGCAGTACCTGAAGATATAAAATAATTGCATATACGACAATGGATGTTTTTCAAAATTATCATAAAGCCAGAATTTTCCAATGGTCGGTTTTTTGGTATCTTTAATTTTGAATAGACCCAAAAACCAGCAAAAGAGACAAATAATGTTAGAATCTAGTTGCAGGCCAGGTCATTGGATGCTTTCTGATATTACTTGAATGTGTTTGTTGTTAGTGATGAAGTGCAGAAGCCTAATGCTACACTTTCATATTTATGTCAATATATAGTAATTCATGTGTACACAGATTTATCACAAGAAGAGAAAATGGCAGAAATGTGGAAGTTCATTGCTCTGCAGATTGTTTTTCCACTGACATTAATTGTTTTTTCCTCTATGTTGTTCATACTTAGAAGAAGAACAAAAGGAGATGATGGCACAGGGATGGTGGTGCCAGGACACACAGGTTTTCCCATAGTTGGTGAAACCCTTTCATTCTTCTCATCACTGAAAAGCCCTTCAGGAGTTGTAAGCTTCACAGAGAAAAGAGCCAAGCGGTCTGATTTCTTCAGCATTTTTCTTTCTTTTTTGAAATTTTCAGTACAGTTTGCATCTGATCAGATATGGAATTTGTAAGGTTGTAAGTAATATTATGTTTTGGTTATCATGCAGGTATGGAAGAACATTTTTGACCAACATTCTTGGGGAAAACAGGGTGTTTACATCAGAAACAGAGGCAGTGAAATTTGTTTGGTCATCAGAGCACAGATTGTTCACCCATGCAGGTGGCAAAGCAGCTGCAGACATGATGGGAAGTAACAGTGTGTTTTATGCAAGAGCAGATGTTCATAAGAAAATGAGAAGGTTGGCTGGAGAGCCCTTGTCAAGAGATATTTTGAAGAAGAATTTTGAGAAAATGGAAGCCATCTGTCTTGATATTCTTGATGGGTGGTCAGGGAAAACTGTCTCTGCCATTGATGGCACTTCAAGTGTAAGTAATTTGCCTTTTACTTTGTATCATGTTTGTTTCTTTATATAAGATCGGCTCGCTAGACAAGCTGAAATATAATTCCATTTATATAATAACCATGTACCTTGGATTTTTGCAGTTTGCATTTCAAATCGTAAATTACATAACAACAAGCATAACAAAAGGGCCAGAATTATCAATGTTATATAAGACTTTCACTCATATTATGGATGCAAGTAGTACTTTTGCTATTAAAATACCAGGAACAGTTTATTACAGAGGATTTAAGGTATTTTTTGGATCTCTTAACATTATATTAATATTTTGAGCTAAAAGTTATAACGATTTTCATTTTGTGATGGATAATGAAATGTAATCCGAAAAATTGATCAAAAAATATTGACACAGTTTAATCTAAAAACATTCAATCTATCTATTGAAACTCTTCACTAATTGATTATATTTATTAGTTTATACCAAAAACATCTATTGGATGTTAAAGATATATGGGATTGGTTATGTTTTTCAGGCCAGGCAGAATTTGATGACCTTTTTGGACACCATAATTGAGAGGCGAAGAAAGGGAGAGGAAACCAAGGAAGACTTCATTCAATCAATGATATCAAGAGATGGACTTCCTGAAGAAGAAAGATTGACAGACTCTGAGATAAAAGATAATTGTCTTGCTCTTCTTTTAGCAGGACATGCCACAACTGGGGCGACTCTTACATGGGCAATGAAATATTTAGAGGAAAATCCTGCTGCGAAAGAAATACTAATGGTACTCACCAATTTATGAAGTATATAACCAACCAAACTACCGCATGTGTTCTAATTAGTTATGTTTTGTGATAACAGGAGGAGTACCAAAAGATCCAAGAAAAAAAAGCTGGATTAAATGTGACCAACTTGATATGGGATGATATCAACCACATGCCATATACTTCAAAAGTATTTAACTTGATTTTCTTTTTAAAATCTGTTTTTCCAAGCACATTTAAATGAATAAATATATGATAAGAGTGAAAAAAATAAATAAATAAAATTAGATTAATATTTCAGATTATACTTCCAATCTGAAGATATTGACCAAAAAAATTACTAACTTTAAATATTTATTTAATATAATTTATATTTATTTTTATTTATAATATTAGTTTAATTTTTTATTTTAATTTTATAGGTAATATTTGAAACTTTGAGAATGGCAAATCCAGTTCCATGGATTTCGAGAGGAGTTCTTCAAGATACTTCATTGTTAGGTATAAATTTTGATGTTTTTGTTATATAATTTTTTTTTGTTATATTGAATTAATTAATAATAATTAAGTGGAAGTATATGATAAATTAATTATAAGTATATTGATTGTTTTAATTTTTATAGGTTTTGTTATAAAAAAGAATTGGAACGTTACAATTGATGGTAGTGTCCTCCATCATGACCCAAATCTTTTTGAAGCTCCAACAAAATTTAATCCTTCAAGATTTGATGTAAGTTTAATATACATTACAATCATTTTTCTACAATATAATACAAATTCTTTAATGAAATACCAGATTTAAAATATAAAAAATAGTTTTTAAAAATAATATAATTTTTTTATTTTTTAAATTATAATTATTAAATTTAAAATTTGATTATACAATAAATAATATTAATCATTTGTTTATACAGGGAGTACCAAAACCTTATTCATTTGTTGGTTTTGGAGGAGGCATTAGAACATGTCTTGGAGTAAATCTTGCAAAGTTAGAGATAACTATTTTTCTTTATCACTTATGTACTAAATATAGGTAAAATCTTTTCCAAAAAAAAAATTATTTTTTAAATAATTTTATTATGTTTATTTCTTTGAAAATTAAATAAAATAATAATTATTTCTTTTTATTATATAATTTTATGTTATTTATTTATTATTATTAATTTATATATATTTTTATTTTGTGTGCAGATGGAGAAGTGTGAGCCAAGAAAATGCTTTAAGTCCAAATTTCATAAGAGTGTTGAAGAACGGATATCAAATAGAAGTAGAACATAAATAAAATATATATAATAAATTTTATCATTTAATAATTGTTTTCTAGTTACTTTGTTATTAGTAGGAGATTATAGGAATCACTTTTTAATTAGTTGAATAAAATTTAGTCAATCAAAAAATTAGGAATTATTCCAAAAAAAAATGTTAAGTTTTTATATAAATAAAAATATATTCTTGATGTGTTATTGAAGAATAGTCCACTCTATTAATTGTAAACATAAATGCTATGATTTTTATAAATATTTCTATTACTATTTTTAATATTTTAAAATAAATTGATGTGACATAAAATATTTGACAATTCACCATGACTTTTTATAAATTTCTTGAAGTTAATTCAAATCCATAAAGTAAAGCCAATAATTTCAACCATAACATAACCTCATAATGTCACCTATGACATACATATATTTAATTTTGGTATATTTTATAAAAATGTATCATTAGAGTTAAACTAATTTTATAATTATCTACAAATAGACATGGTCATGAACAAATTAATTTGCATTGAAAATTCTAAACATGGAAAAGTTAAAACCAATTTTATAATATTTGATTAAAAATTGTACATTTTTAAAAAAAAAAAAAATGATACTTTCTAGCAAACGGAATTAATAATTTCCCTTATTATTACTCCTGTCTTATGGGAGAATATTCCACTTTATCAATGGCAACTATAAATACATTTAATTTTAAAACCATTAAAATATATTTAAAATTGATTAGAGTAAAAAAATGATATCTAATAAATAGTTAATCTGACAATAATTCAAGACAATAAAATACGTGTCACGAACTTCATTTATAAAATCCCAATTTTTTTTTTTTATAAAATAAATACATAATGGTTTAGTGTCGTCCACAATACTTACACATACAGACAAAGCCACATAAACTTTAAGGAAAAAACAATTCCCTAAGATCAAATCTATAATTTTATTTTAATTATAATCTATGTAACAAGGAAGATTAATGTAGGTGGAAGTTTTTCCTATTGGCATTTCACAAGCAAGTTAAGCCTTATATACTCAACCTTTACATACATAATTTAACTCAAATGAACATAATATGGAGCCCTTTACACCAGTCTTTGGGGATAATAAAAAAATTGTAAGACAATTTATAAGATAATAACTGTGTATTTTTTTCACAAAGTAATATAAAAGAAACCTTTCTTTTATTATTGCATCTTTTAAACTTGACTATACCTCATACCTTATTATAACAGTTACCTTTTTTTTTAATTATTATTATTATTATTATTATTATTATTATTATTATTATTATTATTATTATTATTATTATTATTATTAAAGCAATTAACAATTATTTTAAATTTATAAAACATACAATAGTTTATTAGCATATTTCTTTGACCTGAGCAATTAACCAAATATGTTGATGTATATACAACGTTTTATAATCTTTTACACTATTAGTTTTTTCTAAGCCTAAAGATTATTTAGAGTCACTAAAGTCTATTTGAATTAAGAAATTATAGATTGATCTCCATGTGTATCTTCTTAGCCACTCAAACTACATTAACATCTATTTTCTAATACAAATTTGAATAATAATTTAATTCTACTTGCGATGTGAAAAACTTCTATATTAAATAGGCATAAAACCTTAAGCTACTTTGTAGTTGACTAAATGTTGTTCCTAAACTAAAAACCTTCTACCAATTTTTTGTGAACAAAATTTATTTATAAATGATATATAGCCAATATTTATATCACAATTAACCAAAATACTTTTAATTTAGATAATTGCTAAATAGAAACTCTATATTAATTGTTATTGTAAAAAATTCAATAATATTATATATTAATAATATTATTTAAATAAAATAATAAATAATATTAGTAATACTTTGAAAATGTTAAAAATTTTATTTTTTACTTTTTTTAATTGAAAAAAAAAAATAATTTATTGTAACTTCTTTTTAAAAAAAAATTAAGTTCACTTATTATAAAATATATTATTTGTCGGAATTGAATTTAGATCGACTTTTATATATAAATCCTTAACAACATACCAAACTCAGATACTTGATAATGCATTTATCGGTTTTATTTATTTATTTATTTATTTAAAAATTGGTCAGTGCAAATGATTAAAATAGTCACAATAACTCGTGGGTTTATTCCACTTGACTGCTCCCTCTTAAAAATAGTGGCAACCATCATTTATTTAAACGAGCACATTGTAAAGCTTAAATATTATTATTAAAATTAAAATCTAATAATCAGATTTAACGGCTTATTTGTTGGAAGACCATACATTTGATGTTGCAATCAAATCCCTCTAATATTAAGGCATCTGTTTTTTTATTAAAAATGTTAGCGTATTCATTAATAAAAAATCTATAAAGATAAATTACATTCAATTTTGTTAATCATAAATGTTTATGTATGTTTTAATTAGGTATGTTTTTTGAGCCTGTCAAAGGGGTAAGTCAGGGGCAAACCTGATCCTTGCCTTCTTTAATCTTATTTAATTGTAACATTTTCCTCTTTGGTTTTTAAAAAAAAAAAAAAAAATCAAATAAAAAAAATATTAATTATAAATAATTTAATTATATTTATTATAAATTTAATTTTGTCTATTATAAATAATCAAATTTTTATTACAAAATTAGAAG
The DNA here is from genome assembly GCA_037957365.1 of Torreya grandis. NCBI lineage: Eukaryota > Viridiplantae > Streptophyta > Pinopsida > Cupressales > Taxaceae > Torreya > Torreya grandis. The sequence goes on along the minus strand of JARHVA010000641.1, from coordinate 1,916,457 downwards.
GTGATTATTTTATTTCTTTAAAAATTTGTATAATTTTTTTCAAATTACTATGATTTAAGAGCATTAGAGAAATCGAAGTTTTTTTGAAAAAATTATATTATTAGAAAAGTTTTAGCATTATTATATGGACTGTAAAAGCATCAAATTTTTTTAGTATTAAAGATATTTAACCATTTCTTTTTAAGAGATATTTAATCTTTATCAATATTTAATTAAAAAAAGTTATTTTTATAATATTTTATGAATGATTGTTTTTTTTATTAATCCCTGTTAAAATAATATTTAAAAAAAATCAATTTTTAATTAAAACAATTTTTATTGAACTAATGAAAAATATAAAAATATATTATTTTAACAATTATAAATATTAACATAAAGTTTTACATATAAGAACTATAAGAATAGAAACAATAATTTGTACATAACTAACCAATAAAATGTAAGAATTTAATTATTCTTAAAAAATTTATTCAAATTTTACATTTTAAATAAAATTATTAAAATTAATTATTTTTCATTCTATTGATTGTACAACAATTTTTTAATGTTTTCATAAAATAATTTTTTTTTAAACTTAAAACCAAAAATTTAAAAGAGACTTGTGTATATATATTTATAAATTAATATAAATAAAAAACAAGTGTACAGTATATTTCGATAATATTAACAGTTAACCCATAAATCATGTAAACTATTTAATTAATCGATTAAAAATGCATTTACACCTGGAATATACAACCACGGAAACTACTTCTTATATTATAACCCTCTGGCTTAGCCGATGGACTCGGAACCGTAACTAATTTCCATATATTTCTTCAGCGAAACTAGCTCGGTGGGTGGACCGATCAATATGCATGCTTGCATATGCAAAAGCTTCAAGCGTTGGGGCAAGGTCATCGTCTTTTGTGGTCTCTCTCACTCGAACTGCAGCCGCTCTCTGTAAATCGTGACAGAAGCTATTGGATACGGCAAATAGGAAATTTGCACATACAAATGCTAGACGAGATGCAAAACTGCATGGCTGAGCTGGAATGGTATAAAAACATCATGTGAAGAGGATGGCCTTCGTCGCTACTACGATTGCTTCAAGACACACAAGACTGAGAAGGATTTGAATGCAAACACAAACAGGTTCAAATCCATTGCGTTTTGAGATAGTATCACTGAATTAGTGGAGAAAGAAGAACTGCCAAAGGATCTCCAAACTCAAGAGAAGTGGGCCAATGCAGGAACTGAATACAGATTGCTTGTAGAGCCTCTTCATATCGCATATTATTATCGCTTTGGTAAGCATGAAAACTCTGGACATTATCTTGCTCATGGCAAACCTAGACGTTATAGGCTTCTTCAAAAATGGTGAGAGAACAACAAGATAAAAGGGGGAATAGAATCAAAAAAATGAACCCAACGAGCTATCCTTACTCAGGGTTCATGCTTTTGGGCTATTCGCTCAG